>BGPR01001187.1:168461-289255 GCA_013235015.1 Araneus ventricosus | reverse complement strand
TATATTGTAGGTTTGTAATTTTCAAATCTTTAGTATATTGTAGGTTTGTAAGCTTTTTAACTTCCCTTCTATGGTTCAGTATACGAGTTATGTTTCGTACTTGTTTACTATACGTAATGGATATCGGTAGATTGTTGATGAACAATATTGCATGATCAGTTATGAATTAATATTCAAATGACAGTGAAGGTTTTGCATTACTTTGTTGTCCGGTATCGCAGCTTATTTCAATTTAAAAAGAAAATGTGTTGGTATTAGGATTAGTTTTTTAAAATTCATAATATATTTGATTGGTAGTATGTTTTTAATATGTAATTTCAATTAATGTTACCATATTTTACCCACATCAAAAGTTATAAACTTGCTATATAAGACTACATTATAAACATTGACTTGTAGCATATGTTTTTGATAATTCTTAGACATCCCCATTCAAAACTAGTCAAAAGATTAATAATCTGTATGCAGCATAGTCAAAAAGTAATTTCATTTATGTTAAGAAAAGGTGTAATTTTGAATTACTTTGGTTTGCCTTCAGTATGAAAATGCAAGCAGATAAAAAACATATGGTGTAAAATGAATTTAATACTGTCAAATGAAGCTTATTTTTTTATAAAATGCTGAACACTTTGTTGTTTGTTTAAATAAAATGGCAAATTTATGGTTGTGTTTACTTCTAAAAAAGATGGGTATTTTTTTATAATTCTTTATATGGCAGTTTTTCATTCTTTCATTTTTTGATCATTTCTGATGAAAAATTGACAGTGATCCGTCTCTTGCTTTGAAGAGCACATATGCCAGATTTCATCGAGATTGGACAAAAACTGTAGATTTGTATAAGAAAAGCACTTCACAGATAGATACACACTCTACTTTATATATATACTAGCTGTTATGCCCAGCATTGCTCAGAATTAAAGTACTTTTGTGTCTAATATTTTTGATATAAAAAACTACTTTTGTATCGAAAATTACATTACCCGAATTTCTTTTATTGTCTGAAGCATTTTTTAATTAAAATGAGAGTATCAGTTGAGGAGACGATTTTTAAAAATTGCCAATAGCTAATTTTCTTCATAAGTTATTAATATTTATTGCATATGTACTTCAAATTTTGTTCAGAAATCTTGCAGTACGAGAAAGATTTTAACGGATGTTTAGGGACAATAACATAGGAAATTTTTCATTAAGAAAATACGTTAAACTAAATATGAAAAAAAAAAAAATAATAAAATTCGTCTTCATCCAAAATTCTTCTAATGTGATCTAGCAACAGTTTTTGTGTATTCTTGTTCTTCATCAATAAAAAAGGTATTTTAAATTTATACACAATTTTATTTTTGAAAAATTATTAAAATGATGGCAACGAATTGTACGGAAATGAAACTTGTGTCATGAAAAACTAATTTTTTAAAATATGTGTAAAAATAATTTTTGTGACATAATACATATTTTCAAAATATATCACGGAAAATGCCGAAATCTTACTTAATTTCCAATTAACTGAAATTTTAATAAGATTTGGGGCTTTTAAAAGTTGACGGTGATCTCTCTCTTGTTATATGAAATATATTTATAAAAATAAGCAAAAATTTCTGAAATAAAGGTAAATTAGTAGAAAATCTAACCATTGCCTATCAACGGAGTAGCTATAAATTTGTGTTATTTCCAAATCATCTGCAGGTAATTAACAATTTATTCAATTTTAAAAAATTAATAAAAAATGGAGGAAGAATTTCACAGATATAAAGTTGGTATAATTGAAAAGGTAAGATTTTGAACTTTAAGATAGTATAAAAATGTTTTTTGTGGAACAAATTGCATTGAAGTTATTGCGGAAAAATGGTTTCAGTCAATTTCTAATGAACTGACTGTTTAATTAACTTTTGGGCTTCGAAAAGTTGACAATAATCTTCCTCTTGTCTTAAATAATTAGTGTGCAAAGTTTGGTAGAAATCGATCCAGTAGTTTAGGAGGAGATGTTGAACATACCCACAGTGACTTTTATTTATATTAAGAATATACTGCCTTTGGCAACTAGCTTATTTGCCAGGATTATTGAGTGCAAAATTTCAATAAAATCTTTTATACATAGCTTGGTCTGTATGGTATCCCCTGCAAAGTATTTTTAAATTTCAAATTTTGATATACATAAAACTCGTATTATTATTCTAGAAGCCTTACACCTGTTCTCTTCATCTTGCTCTGCACCTGCTCAGCTCTCTCAATGCATGGCATCTCCCTTGTAATTAATATCTTATTTCCCCTAATGTGAACCTCGATGCTATTGTTGGTGACCTTGATGCATTGAACTGGAAAGTAGATTTCAGACAATTAAAACCTTTTTCTGACTCTTTTTTAAAATTATTATAATTTTAACAGATTTGGAATTTTCTAACAATTTTTCTTCTAGCTCTTAAGAAGTTTGATTTCTATCTTATATGTTTGCATGTTATTGCATATATATACAGTCCCTTTACAATGATGTGAAGATATAATTATAATTGTGATAAACGTTATAATGTACAATTTCCATGAGTTTACTTATTTATAATCAGTAAATTCTTTTTTTTTTAGAGAGACGCAGTAAAAGATCATCTCCTGAACGAAGTGGACAGTCTGATGGTAGTGCTCAAAGTGAACAGGAATCGGATAATGAGCAGAGTGCACAGTCAGAACGTAGTGGGGGAGGATCTGAAAGAAACAGTGGTTCTGAAGGAGGAGGAGGTGGTCAGTCTTCTCCTGAACATTCTCAGAATGAATCGGATGCAGGATCACCTCAGCAAGAATCGGATGCTGAATCTGAAGCTCAGCAATCTGAAGCTGAAGTAGAGCAGTCAGAAGGTGAAATACAGCAATCTGATGCAGAACAGCAGTCAGATGCTGAAGAACAGCAACAGTCAGAAGAAGAGCAACAATCTGATGCTGAAGCTGAGCAATCAGATGCTGAAGCACAACAATCCGATGCTGAAGGACAGCAATCAGATGCTGAAGCTCAACAGTCTGATGCAGAAGGACAGCAATCAGAAGTTGAAGGTCAAGAATCTGATGCTGAAGGTCAACAGTCTGACGCTGAAGCTCAACAGTCTGATGCTGAAGCTCAACAGTCAGGTAATGAAATGCAGCAGTCTGATGCAGAAGCTGAACAGTCAGATGCAGAGGATGAAGGACAGCAATCAGGTGCTGAAGTGCAAGGGTCAGATGCAGAAGCACAAGAGTCTGGAGAAGAATCTGGAGGGCAGCAGTCAGATGCAGAATCAGCTGCTCAACAGTCAGATGCTGAATCTGAAGCCCACCATTCAGATGCTGAGTCAGAAGCTCAACAGTCTGATAATGAATCTGTGAAGCAGCAGTCAGGAGAAGATGATGATAATCGAAATGAATCTGATGCAGAAGTAGAAGAACCTGAAGCACGATCTGAGAGAGTTGCTTCTGGAAGTGAAAGGTATTCACCTAGAAGTAGTTCTCCTGCTAGTGCTCAAGCTAATTCAGAAGCTGAGCAGTCTGATGAAGAAGCTGAAAGAAAGACTGCAGAGGACTCTGATAAAGAAAGTCATCGATCTGAGGATGCACATTCTGAAGCAGAACGCCAGGATTCGGATGTTGCTTCAGATAATGAGCAGTCTGATCAAGAAAATAAATCAGGTAGTTATAAATTAATATGTTTATAATGTATATGACTCTAAAGTAATATTAATATGCTAAACTCTGAAAAATATCTCAGAATTATAAATTTTTACATAGCAATCTTATACTAGAAATTGTTAAAATTGCTTGCGGTTGCTGCCTTTGACAGAAACTTTGTTTGCTGTCATGCTAATAGGAAAGTAACAAAATTTTTTGTACTGAATGCAATTTTTATAGCATAAAACAGATTTTTATTCAACTGTTGTAAATTATTTTTAATGAATTATAATATTTTAATTTGCATTCTGACGTCACTATGTGAAATACATTTTACTTGCTGAGAAATTTCATTTGCTTAGCAAATTTTGTGTATGGGAAACATGCTCGTTAAAAAAAAATGAATAAACTGTGCATTACTGTTTTTAAATGCTCTCTTTCTTTCATATATAGTTAAAAGTGGTGATAGCAGTCCGAAGAGAAAAAGAAAAATTTTAAGTAGTGATGAGCATTCTGACAGAGGTAAAATAGTAATATTATTTTTGTACATGTCATTACGTGCAAAATTATTTTCACAAATTTCAGTTTGCCAAAATAAATATTCCCTCTCTCTGAAAATATGAGAAAGATTTCTAGGTAATTTTTGTCTGAGTTTATGATACACATTAGTTAGCAATTGCATTATTACTTAAGTAGAGTAAGTTTACTAGTAGTGGACACAAACAAATTTTAAAATGTTAAGCAATTTCATTTGAAGTAGGATGTGGCCTCATCTAGGGCTTCTTGGGACATACTAAATTTGCTAAATGTCTCAAAAATTTTTCATATGAATAAAAGTAAAAAATTTTACTTTATTCATATGAAAAGTTTTGCAGAAATTTTAGTTAATTGCTTTGATTTGTTGATGTATCTTTGCAATACCTCTGTGTATTGTAAAGAATGGATTTTTTTTTTTTTTTTACTTTCTCAGATTTGGAATTTTTAAAATGCACTATCTATCTCGAATTTTGTTTTAGAACAAATATATCATTAAGATATAAAAACTTTTAAATTAAACTAAGTTCAGTGAAGTAGTGAGATTTGTGTTAATGTGTGTCACATTAACATTCTGAATTATTTGAACTTATGTCAGATTTTTACACCATGCTAGTTTTCAAGAATTTTGTTATGGAGTTGCAATCATTCCTGAATACAACACTATTTTTATCAAAATCATCCATTTATTAAACACAGAGTGTATTATTTTATTTATTTTATACATAATAAAATTTTTACTTTATTCGAAACTTCTGACTTATCAAATCCAAATTTTTTTTTGAACTCTCATTGTGTTATTTAACAATTACTACCAGGTACAAACAAGGCTACTTGATTAAAAAATTATTTATTTTAAATGTTAATATTTATTGTTTTTTAAATGTATACCATATTTTGGTCTATAACTTATCATTTAAACAATTTTTTTTTTTTTCCCCTTTGCTAAATGTATAATTCTTTGTTGAATTTCTAGAATCAGATGATGACAAAAAGAGTAAAGTTTCTGCTAAATCTGGGTCTGAGGGAGATAGTAAGTATAAAATTGAATTTTTATGCTTACTTTTAATTGAAAATATAGTAGTGAATAAAAGCATCTAAAAAATTTTTTTTCCTCTCTTTTTGTAGATTCTGAAGATGATAGACAACCTCGCAAAAAAATGAAAGTTCAGCGAAAGACATTAGGTATGTAGTTATTTTTCTAAATGCTAATGGTGGTTTATTAATATTTTTTTTCACTTTTTCATGTAAATGAATGTTAAGAAAAATGATTTAAAAATTAATTCTGAACTTAAATTTAATTTTAAAAAAGTGTAATTGTTTTAACTAAATTTTCTTTATTGAAAATGACTTTTTCTTGAAGTAAAAATGTAGCAGATAGATTTTATTAATTATCTATTTAATTATTTAAATCGATTTAGAAAAAGCAAATTATTAACTGAAGCAATTATGCATAACTGTACAATGTGTAGTTAATTCCTTTGGCTTGGATTGGATTGAAATATGATTTGACATATTTTATTTAAGCAAAATTATACATTATATTTTAAGATGTAATTTAAGACTCAGAAACAGCATTTTTGAGATCTTGTATCTGCATTGCAAAAATCAAGCCCACATATGACTTTCATGCTTTAGAAATAGAATTAGAAAGCTGTAATTCATTGTGAAAATCTTATTTAAGTATAAGAAATTTGAAGAAAATATCATTTCATTTATTTATGCCAAAAAAATATACATTATATTTTTTTTTTTACTAGTTGAAGAATTTAAGATTTCCTTATAGAATATTTTGGGAACGTGAATTTGCTTACTTCCAAAATTATTAAGATTTTAGAAACAATAAATAAAAAATATGTTAATAATTAAAATTATCATGGGAAAGGATATGTTTTGTTGTTTTAAGAATAAGAATTATATTACAGATTCTGATGATGAAGATCAAAAGATGAGTGGTCAAGAAGATATGTCTGGAGATGGTAACTTATTTTCCTGTCAAATTACGTATTTTATTGAAGTATACAAGTTTTCTAATTTTAAAGTGAAATATCTGCAATCATTTTGATATAAGAAACAAAGCATTAACTGATGTTTGTTGTTTATAAATTTTATATTAGCTGCCTTTCTTCACCTGCTTGTGTGCCAGGAGTATTGGTTGTGTTTAATTTTTTTAACAAATCTCGTATGCATACTTAGTTCTGCATGGTTCCTCGAGCAATTCTTTTTATACAGGGTGTTTATGAATGAATATCCGAAATTTGAAGGGCTTCAGTTGCAAAACAAAAGATGTTACAATCTTTTTGGACAAATAAAATCAAAAACAACATTTTAAAGTTTATAAAATTATAAATGTTCAATGTAGCCACCACCAGTAACACAAACGATACCCAGTCGGTAGGAGAACTCATTCCTCACTTTTTGTAAGATGTTTGGTGTTGCAGTTTTGGATGGTTATTTTTGTTTTCATTTCATCTGTGTTCGCCAGTAGTGGTGGAAAAAGCACCAAATAAAGAACTTGTAAACTTCTCATTCACTGATATTCGTAGAATGGTGCTCTTACTTGTTTTGTTGTGGAGATATAGGCCCTCCGAGTGTTATTTTAATTTGTGATAAGCATTTAACTTGTGCTATCTTAAAAACCTTACCTCTATTCGGTAATTGCTAGATTAAATAATATAGTAATATGGCACTCCATAAAGAAGTCAATTCAAATGATATCACAGTTGCATGAGAAATGCAGCATCTAATGTCTAATAATAACATCTAATTGCATATTAACTTACATTGTGCTGTAATTCCATGTTTTTTTCCCCCTACAAGATGCACAGTGGATTCCAAGATTAAATTGATATGTATCGTGTAAATATCAATCAACTCCATTATAGGATTTGAAATTTGAGTTTTTAACCTTCCTAGCAAACGAATTTTTTCATTTTCAACTCAAAAGCAGATTATTTATATTTACATGCATATTTTCTCAATCAGTCTATGGATAAAATATTCTTAAGATTTCAGAGATATGATTAAATGCAAAAATGACCAGTTCATTCACTTTAAAAGCTAAGTTTTCTGACTAAAGCTACAAGATCAAAATAATTGGGTGCTATTTAAAATCAGAAATAATGAAAATTCAATTAATCTTTTAAAATGCCAACCAAATTCAAAAGATCTCAAAAAAATAGAAGCAGAATCATTATATCTGTAATTATGTTCTACAGTTTACTTAATATCTGCGAAGGAATTTTATTCAATAAAAAAAATGCTACACGCTTACAAATCAAAATTTCAAGCTAAAGAGTGATATTTTTATACATTACAGGAAAGTACAGCCAAAAATTAAAAGTCACGAATTGACTAACTATATATATATATATATTTTAATCATTGCCTACATCTAGATTTAAACCTTGAGTGTAATTACCTCAAAACTGTATGTAAGAAAACATGCTTTACAATGAACAACCTTTTCAATATACAAAAAATAAACAGCATTTTCCATGTCTTAATTTTTAACAATGGAATTTATTATTTGTAGAAACAATGAAAATTGTTTGTATTTCATTGCAATAATGAAAAGTATTGTTGCAAGAGATTATATTATAAAAAATATTTTCAAAAAAATTGTGAAAATCGGGAAAACTCTTGTGAATTTTAGGATGGAGTTAAAATTACTTTTGAACCATAACAACATACTTTTCTGCTATACATATGCCACACATTTTCAGCCAAAATGGCACATTTTGGTTTGCTACTCAATGCATTTGAGATGCTGCATGCTATTAGGAAATAGACAAAGCTAGTGATGCAGTGCTGGAAAATTCACCAAAAACAAAGATACCAAGTGGTATGCGTATAACAGAAAAGTACCCATTACAGTTTATGAAAACCACCAAAAGACCCAAGGTTTCATTCAATTTGTAGTTCATTAAATCTGTTGGTTAAAATTTTGATAAAAGAAAGAAATCACTCCAAAGTGGATATTCTTAGCCTTCAAAACATGTTTATGCCAAATTTGTTAGCTTCAGATCCAGTGATTTATCCTGTAGAATGTCAACAGATGTGCACTAACACACTCTTTTGCTTTTATTATTAGTAGTAATAACTGTTTTTAGTATTGGTCTCTAAGTTATTTTTGTGTTTTGCTTGTTATGTGTATGTTCCATGTTTGTTATTCTATTTGGCTGTTATATTTATTTCCCTCTAATAAATAAACCAGACATGACACATTTCGGTGGAAAGTTTCAGTTTTTTCGCACATCGGATTTTATCATTCTGAATTTTCTTTCATATAATAATTCTAGAATATTTTTTAAATCTCAAGCACTTTTTGTATAAATTTATTTATTTTATTGTTCAATTAATCATACTTATTGTACTTCTCGGTATTTATGTTTGGCACAATTCCTTACTTATGAAGTTCAGCTTTTTTTTGTTCCAAGCCTGTGACATGTCTAATAAATAATATTTGCCGCTTCCATTCAAAATGGGAAGAAGCCTTATGGCTTAAAAGAAAAAAGTGGATGTAGGTAGTTTTAGTGTAAAAAGATCTCAATTTCCCTAAAATAAATAAATGAAATTCACCTGCATTCATTGAAAATGGAGATGAGCCTTATGTGGCTGTAAAGGAAAGGGAGCTTGAATGTCCAAACTAATACCAGGGTTCATACGCTCCTTGAAAACGATTTTCATTTTCAAGCACTATGGAAATTCCTTGAATTTGGCTTTCACTCCTTATAAACTCCTTGATTTTCAATTTTTAACTTTTCTTTTATTAAATGTGTACTATGTTTCACTGATGAAAAGGATTCTAAATCGCCACCTTATCAATTACCCAGTATTTTGCCTTGTTCTTTCCGCAATTTGATGTTCATCTCCTAGCAGTATCCAATATTTAATAATTGGTTTTAAGTGCCAATTAGTAATAACCAAAGCAATAGAATGGTGCAAATTAAGAATGTTATTTCTCTTGGATTATTTCGAAAAATTAACTGTATTTCTTTAAATTGTGGTTTGTTGTAAAGGACATATATTGTGATTGCGGAGTTGAAGGAATATAGATACTTTTAATCAATTTTAGCTAAATTAGTTTTAATAATCAAGACATTTTGTTTTCTTCATATACTATTTTATAAGCAATGAAAATGCCAAAAAGCAGTTTCTACTATCTAGAATCCATGTCTCTCTTTGCACCTCTATATTTTAAATACTGGATCACTGTGCACTACATAAGATGCACAGTGAGGCATGGAAATTGTTTAAGAATTTTAATTCTAAAAATAAATTAATGGGAATAGTTTTTTTATTTGAAATATGGTAAATCATGGTATGTAATGAACTATTTGAACTTTTGGGGCAGTTGTATAATTTTATAAACAATTGTGTGTCTAAGCGGCACCACTCTACTTTCATATAAATAGATTTAACATGGCATTCTTGGATAAATCAGCTTAGTAAGAGCATATAAAAGAAACAAATATAACCACATTTATTTCAGTTATTAGCAATGTTTTAAATACTCTAATATAATTTTTGTGTACTTTAAGAAGGGGACCTTTTTCATGCGTAAATATTGATTCCTTGAAAATTTTGAAAAAATTCCTTGAAAACTCCTTAAATACTCCTTGTTCTTTAATTTAAAAAATCAGTAAGAACCCTGTAATACTGTTTTTGGCTTTATGCATTTCTTAGATTTAAAATTCCTTATTTTCATTTCAGAATCTGCTGCTCAATCTATAAGAAAGAGAAAAATGAGCAGTGATGATCAAGATGAGTCAGGACAAGGTATACATTTTATGTTATGCTTAAAAATTATTTAAGATTTTTAGAAAAATGACTTCATTTAATAATTTTTCTTTACCAATTTAAAATTAATTTCTGCAACTAAAAGTATATATTTATTCTATATGTGAAAATTTTATGTAGTCTGTAAATTGTGATGTTTTTAAAAAAATTATTCCTAACTAAGAAATCCATGCATGCTCCGAGATGG
This sequence comes from Araneus ventricosus, assembly GCA_013235015.1. Classification (NCBI taxonomy): domain Eukaryota; kingdom Metazoa; phylum Arthropoda; class Arachnida; order Araneae; family Araneidae; genus Araneus; species Araneus ventricosus. The sequence continues at coordinate 279,108 of BGPR01001187.1, read as the reverse complement.
TTTCTGTTGAGTCTATTAAAGATTATAAAAGCCAAATAGCTTTTTGGTCCATAACTATCACTCACTTAAAAATTAAGTTAAATCAGTTTTGTTAAAGCATTGTTCTAGTTCTAATGTTGGAATTGTGTTTATGCACACTCGTATCAATTTATAAAGATCCGTTTGCTTTTTCATTAAAATTCAGTAGTCACTTTTTATTCTTTTGCGTTCCAGTTTCAATGAATTTATAATGCTTTTATACATTATAAATTCAATGGCTAACCTTTTCCTTAAAAGCTATCATTAAAATCCATCTTGGTTATTTTGTTGGTGAAAGTTTGGTTTGAAGGTGTTTTTTGAAGCATGAAAGCCATGCTTCTGTATTTTAATAGAAATTTGTGCCAACGTCAAAAAAATCTGTACCTTCTTGATGAGTCTGAGAATAGTGAATTTGAATATTTAAAAATTCTGTAATAATTTATTGTTGAAAAATGACACTAAATATCCAAATAGTAAAAGTTTGAAGTATTTTGGAATTTGTTGATCATTTTTTTCCCTCCTATTTTTAGAATCTGATGGCGATAGGAAGAAAAAGAAAAGAGCCACAATTGATGATTCTGACCAAGGTATGCAAAAATTCCTTATATTGAAATATTTTTTTAAAACTCTGGTCACCATTGGGAAAAAAATATTTTTTTGAATTAAATTTTCCATTTTCTCCTTGTATTTCAGGCTCAGATGCAGAAAACAAAAGTGCACAAGCTTCAGATGATGGTATGTTGTGAAACCCATGTGGATTTTATAGATTTTGTACACAGATTGCATTAACTAAGTTTATGATAGAATTTTTAATTTTCTGAGCATTTTACAACAAAATATTGGTGGAATTTTTATCCAGTTTGAAATCCTTGAGATAAATAGATATAATTTTGTGACTGGATCTTTGATAGTTGAATTAAAATTTTGTTAGTGGAGTATCTATGTAAATTATTTTCAAATTTTAGAAAATAAAAGATTTTCATTTTAAATCTTGGAATATTTATGAGAAACCAAATGAATTCTCTTTATATGTAAAATTCCAAGCTAATTAATTGGTCAGATGTTACTATTGGTATTTTTTTTCCATTCTAGTCAAAATGTAATTTAAATATTAATATTTTTAAGAATGATATTTTGCTAGATAATCATTTATCTTTTCACTCGGTTATGAAATAATATGAGAATTGTATCTGTTTTGCACAATTTTTCTTTTTATTGTAATTTGTCACCTGTTTAGTATTTGTATAATATGTGTCTCTCATATTTTTGGGCTAGTGTTTTAAAATGGCCTTAATGTTTAGTGACTTGAGTCATTGTTTTGACTTATTTATGTGTTTGCAATGAAAAGAAAAGGTATTGGCATATCTTTTCTTTTTATTGGATGGTGTTTATCTTTTGACACTTAAAAAAAAATTCTCTTGTCTTCCATTTATTAATCTATGTTTTCAAAAACTCTTTTAATGCCTTGTTGTGTGGTGTTCATATGCTCTTTTTTTTATTTGTTAAAGATGGAGAAAAAGGTGATGACGATGATGATGGATCACCCAAAGGTATGATTTGATTATTCTACAACTGGTCTATAAAAGGGGAAAATGTGCATTTTGGCACTTAAATACTAAAATTTATGTAAGCAGGGATTGCAAGGATATATTAACTGCAAATTATCAGGGTTAATGCAACCAATCGCAAGATATAAATGTATAGTGATTGCATTGACCTTGAGGCACAATAGTGAGTAAATGTGTTTCTAAGGGGGGTTTTATAATATTGTATAAAGAATGTTTCATTTTCAAATTCTTTGTGGGTTACAATTTTTTTTAAAGTAAGATATATCATCATTATATTGTCAGAGCATTTGTATCTTAATTGATTTAGTAATATTTTCTAAACATAGACGAAGTTGTTTAATTTAGAAACAGAAGTGTTAACACTTTCACTGTTTTAGAAATTGTACAACTTTTTGAAATTCACTTCATTTAGTGCATACCCAACATCTGTTTTTCGTTAATATCCACAGTAAAAATCATTAAATGCAGATAAAGTTACTCTTGGCTAAACTGATTTCATATCTTTACCATATTTTGCCTATTTTTTATGTAATTGTTAGTTAAAAATTTATTTTAATGTTATTTCACAATACTTTATATTTCAATAAATTACAAGCCAGACTTTTTAAATCATGGGTTATTGGTGGAAGCCTTTTTGTTAAATAATCTACAAACAACAAAACTATTTTATAATTTCAGGTTTCCTTTTTTTTTAATCTGTAGAATTATTTATACTAATAATGCGATCTTTTAATTTAATGTTATTTGCTGAAATAGATTTAAAATAACTGATGAAAAAACGAAAATGTAAAAAATGTTAAAATGTAACAAAATTAACGACATACTATTGAAATAAGCCGAGGAAAAAAGAATCCAAATGGAAAAATGTCTTCAGAGGACACTTCTCCATTGCTGAAATAGACATCCTTATTGAAATAACTCAATGTGTTTTAAATTTGGCATTATCATTAAAACTGCAGTTTTGAAACATAAGCATAGTTTACAAACTTCAAGTTTTTTTCTTCTGCTACTGTATCTTTATCGTCAAATTCTGAGAGTATTATGCAGCATTTCTCCAAATTATTACCCTGATTTAAATTGCTTATAAATTTACTTTTAATATACTTATGAGCATTTTATTTTGCTGAAACCCGCAAAAGTTGGTCAAGGTTTATTTAAGATATTCAATATGAGCTCTGCAAATCGTATGCAGAATATCTAGCATGTAGTCTCTCTCCTCCTTTTCAATTGTATCTGTTTCTAAAAACTTCCAAGTTTTATTTATTTCATTTGAGATTGTTACTTTTTTTGAAAAGTTTGGAACTTCTGCTGCATCATTTTAGATTATTTCACCTCAACCAGCCATATGACACACTGTGCCTTTTCTTGTATAAAAGCCTTATTTTCAAATTAAATTGTTGCAACTCCCCTGGTCACACAACAAAAATAAGTTGATGATTCATCCAATGTATCTGTGAAGCTAAATTGGCGTAATCACTTTAGAACATTATGAAATCAGGGTAAGCATTTCGCAATGCTCTGCAGTTTCTGTAACAGGTGGCAATTCTTTTGTGAATGGGTTCAACATTTATTTGGTGGATGTTAACTTTCAAAGAGAAGACACAGCCACATGTACTCAAATTTGAAAAAAAAAATTATAATGGCTTGAAATAGAATAAAATAAAACCTAAACAGGGTTCATACACTCCTTGAAAACGATTTTCATTTTCAAGCACTATGGAAACTCATTGAATTTGGGTTTTCTCCTTATAAACTGCTTGATTTTCAATTTTTAAGATTTCTTTTAATAAATGTGTAACTACGTTTCACTGATAAAAAGGATTCTAAATTTCCGCCATATCAATTATCCTGTATTTTACATTGCTCTTTCCACGTGGTGAGTTGGAACTTGTCAATGGCTCTATTGCATCACCCTATCCCACCCATGACCTTTACCTCACCCCGTCGCAAATCCTGTGCAGTAACCTTATCACTCCTTCGAAAAAATTTATGGCCCTCACCCACCAACAGCCAACCATTGAATGATTCATTGTAGCTGACATTCCAGCCCCCGCAATGAAAATAATGTGGATTTGTCGTCGAAGGTCAACGATTGACGAGTTCAAGGACATTGGCAAGATATTTAAAAATATATCATCCCTTTCGTAATTGTTCGAATTCAAGGGATGCTCCCTGGATTTTGTTCAGTTTGCTCAAAATGCCGCTCAACGGAAAACGTAACAATGTTTTAAGTACGCTAATGTTTTTGTGTACTTTAAAAAGGAACCCTTTTTCATGCATAAATATCGACTCCTTGAAAATTTTGAAAACTCCTTAAATACTCCTTGATTTTTAATTTAAAAAATCAGTAAGAACCCTGTTAAAGGTAGAAACAACCTGTGTTACGTAAGAAGGGTTCATTACATTTGAAATACAATTTTTTGCTTATGGGCCTTAGTGGCTCGGCTTTGGGACAAAGGATTGCAGGTTCAAAATCCATTTCCGCATATAGATCCACTATGTATACGTACCTGATCTGTTTTAAGTCTGTGAAATCGAAATCTGCCAGCTGGTGGAATGTGGAGGTGTGAAGAAGGGAAATGTATGAAAAATATTACTATTTCACAAAAATAACTTTCAATGCTTAGGTCGAAACTGACAGTACAGCCAATATGAGGGCCTTTGCAGGATGACGTCACTCACTTAGTAAAGAAAATTGTTTCAGACATTTAAATGTGAAACAATTTATAGTATTAGGAAAATTTGTAGATATTCAGTTCTCACCCATATAATGCCCTGTGGAACAAATATTTGTCACAAGCATCCATAAAATAGAGGGTTCAAATTTAAAGTGAAGCAAGTCATGTTTTGCCTATTTGTACTAGCACTGCCATATTGTAGAGATGTTATATTTTCTGTGTAATAAAGATTCAAATCCATAGTTCAATTTGTATCTACCAGGTAGCATGAGCATGTAGAAGTCCACCGTTCTTTTAATTGCAGCTAATCAACTTTCAGATCTAATTTCTGAGAAATGAATCTCGTGGACTAACTTTGAACCCTCCAAATGTGTTGCAACAGATGTTTTTCAAGTCACTCCACATGACCACTGTAGACTGGTGGCAGAGTTTGTTTCAAGGTTGTGGGTTCAAGACCCTGCTCCACCTAAAGATCCACCATGTACATCTGGTGCATTTTGAATCCTTCCGAATCAATGTCTTAATTGGTGTGGTATAGAAATTTAGAGATAGTGATGTGGGTGCAGGTGTGACTCTTGTCAACTGACCATGGTTCAAAATTACAAAGTTTGTCCCAAAATAGCCTGGTGTAGCTTCAAAATTTTGTTACTAAATCTTTGTTGGTATACAAAACGTGATGGATGGAGAATGGAAATTATTGAAACTACAAGGAATTGTAAAGGTAAAAGAAGAAAATAATAAAAAAAAACAACCTGTGTTGAAATGCAGTTATTATTGAGCACTTTTGCAATTTGCTAAAAGGCGCTCTGCTTGATTACAAACTAGCCACCTTCGGCGACCAGTTTGTTCACCGGGAATATAATTTCAACTGAATTTCTTATGCATAATTTGAAATTTATGGTTCCCTTAACAACATAATTTTAAATTTCAGATTGTGTTGGATATTTAACCCATGTTCTTTTAGTGGTCTTCACCTGTTCTGTTCATTGTCTACATAAATATACCGGACCATGTCATATAACATCTAATTGCATGTTGTCAGAGTCATCTCCACTTTCTTATTCCTCTTGTAAAATATGCATTTAATTTCAACATTAAAGTGGTGCAGCACATTTTAATAAGACCAGCGGCATGTTAGCTGGATTAAAATGTACTGAAAAAAGAATGAAAGCATAGCAACCATAATCATTCAGTTTATACTGGATATATTTCCTAATATACATATTATCTCGGAGAGCTTGGTCTGAAGATTCCACAAACATTTTAATGAAAAAAATATGAAAGCAAAATATAGTAGGATATTACTTCAACTTTCAACAATGAAAGAGAAACACTCAATTAAATATTTGTTTAAACAATAAAAATGGTTTGAATTGCATTGCAACAATAAAAAGTATTGTTGAAAATTATGCCAAAAAAAATTATCAAAATTAGGGAAAAAAATTGTACGCCAGCTTAATTGATTTCATTGAAAAGGTAATTTTTTGCACTTTCAGATGTCGGAAAAAATAAATTTTTGTACTGCAATATTTTCAGAAGTTATTAAGTAAAAGCGCTGAAATTTTACTTAATTTTTAATTAATTAAAATTTCAAAAACTGGGCTCTGATGTGCATATTCCCACCCTCCAAAGTATGTTCATGTCAAATTTCGTAGCTCTAGTTTCATCTGTCTGCTCTGTAGAGTGACAACACGCACACATTCTCCTTTATTATTAATAGATTTAAAATGCAAAGTTTGCATTGGTGTAACCCTTCTACAGTAACATTTTGACAGTTGGAATGTCATTTAAGGTTATATGCCTTGTTTAAAATACTATTAAAATATAATGATTGATTATGTTATTTTTTTAAACTCTTTGTATGGTTTTCTGTGATAACTTTTTTTTATTGTAATATTCTGGTCCTGATTTAAAAACTTAATAATAACTTCTTTTGTTCCAAATTCATAGCAACTGCTACTGATCTCTTTGGTGAAGACTTAGATATCAGTTCTGATGAAGAAGGTAAAGAAAAAGCTGCTGCTTTGAATGGTGAAATGGATGGCTTTTCACAGGTAATATTCACCATTCCAGTGTTAATGTAATTTTTATCCATCTAATCCCCCCTCTGCAGTGAACTGAATATCTATGGATATGATATTCAAATTCGTTCATCAAATAATTTCCTTCACATACTGGCAGTTGTTTCAAAGTTAAAATTGTTTTATTAGTTGTAAACAGTCAGTATTTTGAAGAAGCGCTTTTGAAAATATTAATTTTTAGTTAAAACATGACATCATATAGATATACAGGAAATAATGTTTATGAAAAATTAAAGAAATACTAAGCATCTCTAGAATTTAAGTATTTTGGTGCATCATTATCTTCCATTAAGAACAACTTTTTTGTAGATGTTTTAATTGGAAATGAATAATCATAATTGTTAGAGTGGAACTTTTAGTACCTGGTGACTTATTTGTGTAAAATTTTATGCCACTGGTTTTACATGCATAGAACATTTGTAAATTTATTATTTAAATCTTGATACTTTTTCAATTAATTATTTAAATGTAAAATTCAGTATCTGATAAGTATGGGATTTGTGCTTACTTTCTGTGATCATCCTCCATTTATTGCTATACTCCACAAATGCCTGGCATATAAAACAGTATAATGCAAATTATTTTATAATAAGCAGTTATTGTGAATGAATAGAAAGAATGACAGCAAAATTTTTATGTTTTAAATGAAAATATCTTTTTGTTTTTAAAAAAAGCACACTGCAGAGAAAACTGCATTTACAGAGTGCAGACACAAAATGAACAACAAACACACAAAGAACAAAATCTGTAATCTATAAATAATAAAGAATTAAAAAACGTGTACAATCGCCATAAAAGCATGAGAAGAATATAAAAGTTCTAAACCATAAAAAAATTTTACAAATGCACAAATAAGTTTAAAAGTTGAATACACAAAAACATTAAAAGACACACTAGGATTTTAAAGTGTATAGGGGAGAGTGGGGTAAAACAGGGTACCCTTGATTCTGGCAATATTAGTTCTTCTTTCTGGCGGACAGATACTGAATTGCACTCTACTAGCCAAGAAAAACAAAAAGTCATAGTGGCGTGTTGCAGCTGTTGAATTCACTGCTTCTGTGAAGGTTTATTTACTTTAAGACGTCAACTCTCTAATGTTTGTTTGATTATAAACTTATCCACACCTAAAAATCATTACACTTTTAAAAACCATTTTTAGTCCAGCTTTTTATGCATTTATGAAGGATTTATACCCTATCAAACAATAAGGAATTACTCCAATAATTGCGCAGTTCTATTTCGTTTTTTATAACCTCTCTACTCGGGATAAAACCAGGTACTCCAAGTGGCATATGGCGGGACAGTCAGTTTTGACGATTCCTCCACTAAAGACGATAAAAACACATCAGACATTGATTGTTTCTATTTTAATGATGTATTTTCTAATTTATACAAAGAAGAAGGGTTAATCCAATGTAGAAAATGTCGTAGCTGTGCCCATGAAAGCTGCAGTGGCGCGGAGGAAGAACACAACTGCTTTACATGTGGATTTTGTAACTAATGTTCTTAAATTGTCATATAAAATAAAAGCGATTGCAACTTTTCCACTGAAAATCAGGTTTTCCTAATTTTACATAAAGTTAACATTTGTTAATTGTTATAAACAATTATTAACTACATTGTAATAATTGTTACAATTATTAACAATTGTTAATTGTTACAACAATTGTTACCAGTTTTACCCCACTAGTGGGGTAAAACTGAGTAGTTGATTTATTTTTTATAAAAATCATTGATAAAAAAAGTAATGAAACTGTGATTTTTCTGGAAAGATATATTGTACTTCGATAAACAATGAATATTTTAATGAACTTGACAAGCTCTCTGTCGAATATTTTATCTCCAGCAGGCCTTTTAACCACTTAACTTAATAATTTTCTTTGCTATCTAATAATATGCTCCCTTTCTTTTGGAAAGCGGTTGTCGTTTTTATTCATCTCAGAAGGCATATAATACTTGAGATGTTTATGGATTCTAGGTAATTTGTGTAAAATTATAAAGATAATTAATGATTAAATTTTAGTTTTAAGACCAAAAATGCGATAATTCGATGCATGAGTGTTCTTGGGCTGATAAGTTAAGCGGTTAACCTTAGCTACCCGATTTTACCCCACTTTCCCCTACGGTCATTATTGCAGGCAATTTTAAATCACTAGAAACAAATTTCTGAAATTCAATTGAATTCAATTCAAGTATACTTTTTTACTTGATCCTCTTTATTACTTATTATTCTGATAATTATTTTAGTTTTACAGGAAAAATATTTCTTATCGTGCTTTAGTTTGATTCATGTAATTTCTGATATGTCAGTGAATTTTTAATTATTGTCAAGATGATTTTATGTTCTGTATTTGCTACTGTGACCATTTCAACTGTTTCTTCGTAAATAACAGCTATTCCCATTTTCTTAAAATTAAATTATCTCTGTGCCCTGGTGGCAGTCTCAGCTTTAGGATTGAAGCATTATTGGTTCAAGGCCTGATTCTGTATACGATCCACTGTTTCCATGGTTTTGGTCCATGTTAAATTCAGCAGGATCGAATGTTTTCCTGCTAGTGTGGTGTAGAAATTTGGACAGAGGGTACTGACTTGGGTGTCATCCTTGTTATCAGATCTTGATTCAAAATGTCCGTTTGAAAGTGGACATCCTGTAGTTTCTAAACAAGACATTACTGTAATTAAACTAACTTAACTGATTTCCTTAAATTAGAGTATTGATTCATTTTTAAAGATGTATTTGACAGAAAGTGTTTTTTTTTTATAACTTAAGACTATTTAAAATTGTGTTCTTTAATATTGTTTCATGTTTTGAATAGGAACAAGAAGAGCAAGAAGAACCAGTGCCAGAAACAAGAATTGAATTGGAAATTCCAAGAATTTGTGCCAATTTAGGAAAGGAAGTCCATTTTGTGAAATTGCCTAATTTCTTGAGTGTTGATACAAGGTGATTTGTTAGTTTCATTATATTTATTCTCTTTATTTTACAAAATTTAATGAACCATAATTAAACAATCTTAATGGCCTTCATGTAATGGCAGTTAAATTTTATTTTAACTATTCATTTTTCTGAGATTTTAATTCAAACTCAAATATTCAAAATTTTCAGTGCATTTTTAGTAATGATGGGAAAGAAAAATTTAAGTATTAATTAGCGATGTAAGAAATATTCGACAACTATTTTGTTGTATTTAGTCCTTTTGCTGAATGCGAAGGAGATAGTTGGCCGAATATTTTCAGGATAAGAATTTTTTTATGTGCTTTTAAATACACATTTAACAAAGAATATTGCATTTCAGTACATTTATTATCAAAAAATCTCCTAACATTTGCCCAATTTTAAGTTGCATAGGTGTATTTAATAAAGTTACTTATAATTGAGAAATTCTCACTAGCAAGAAAACTGTTTGAACTTTCTGGAAAAAATTAATTTAAAAAAAAAAACGAAAAATGGTATTTTAACTGTTCTTGTTTTAAAATTGACAGAAACGTTCCAGTTATGGGCTGGGGGAAAAAAAAATTATAGAGATGTTAGAACGTCAGATGCAATAATTTGAAGAAATCTTTATTCAAAATTACCATAAAAGTGACTTATTTTTCAAAAATTTCTCAAAATTCAGTAAATTATGTTAGACATACGAAACAACTTCGTTAGAACGGAAATCGTTTGTTCTTTTCGATAGTGTAACTGTTTTTTTGTACAATTATTCAAAGCCATGCTATTGAGAAATGACTGCGAAAAAGCACCCAAAACAACACAAAATATTAAATAAAAAAATTCTAGATTAAATTTTAAAATTACGGCTTCAAGGTGCATTGAGTCACCATTGCGACTATCTGCGTGTCAAATTTCATGGCTGTAAGTGCGATAGATTCATCTGGATATCGCAAACACATGCACACAAACATTGCCTTTTATAAGTATAGATTTGGCCTATTCAGCCGTTTGCTGACTATTCGGTCTCACCAAATGCTAAACGGATATTCGCCAGAATAAGTTCAGGATAAAATATTTTTAAAAAATGTTGTTTTAAATATATTTAATAAAGAATATTGCAGAATTTCATTTCATTGCATTTATAATTTCGAATAATGGTTTCATATCATTTATAGAATTCTGTTTCATATATATTTACCAGCTTTAGAAAATAAGCAATCATTATATAATGCTTGCAGGTGCTGAAAGGTATTTTCTTGCTAAATTTGCGACCCTTGGAAATTTTTTCACATTTTTTTTACCTCACCAATTAAGTGGACACTCCATCCCACATATTATAAGTTCTTTATCAAAATAGAAATTTACTTCTAGTAATTTTAATTCATCTATTCAGTTTTCTTCTGTGTTTGTCATTGTCATGTTCTGCAATGATGTCTCTTTTGTTTCTTTGAAGCCGTCCCAGAATGAGCAGGGTTTCTTATTATTGGAATTAAGGTATTTAAAATATTGCAAATAAACATAAAGGTGTTAACATTTTTTTAAACATGCAAATAATAAAAATTAAGTTTTATTTAATCTTAAATTTTTTTTCAATTTACAGTCAAAAGTTAAATGATTTTAAAAATTTGGTATTCGGCCTGATATTTGGCCAAATATTTGGTATTCAGTTATTTGGCCAAATCACTATTTGTTACATCCCTAGTATTATTAAATCATACTGTTGAAAAAAAAAATGTTTTATTAAAAAGTTTTCTCATTTATGAAGAAAATATTATATGGTGTTTTGTACTAAATGCTGCCATTAGCTAGCAAAATGTTGTCTTTCCTAAAAACTACATAATTTATAATAAATTTTACAAAAACTATTTTTTACACATGTTTATAAGTATACTAAAAAGTTTAATTTTGTATTTTATTTATTTTCTACTCTTTAATTTTAACTATTGTGATATCTTTAAATCTTTTCTCAAATTCACTTCCAAATGGTGCCACATGTATGGAATATGAATTTAATTAATTGACAAACTGTAAATTAAGTTCCTAAAATATTAAAATAGTGCATTGTCATCAAGAATACATAAGTGTACAGAATTTCAAAGCTAGCACGTCATGAAGCGAGTGAAAATTTGATTGTCAAATTCCATCTTTACAAACATGGAGCAAATCAAGTTAAATAAAAGTGTATAAAAACAAAAATGAATGGAAGCCTAAAGCAATAAAGTCAAAATAAAAGAATCGTCCAGTTAGTAAATTACACAAAATATATAAAAATGGCTTCTTTTTTATATATTTCCTTTTTTTTTTCTTTTTTTCAATTTTTATTGTGTTTTTGTATCTGTTACAGTCCTGTTTACATCCTTTGATGGGTTTTTTATTCTGTTAGTTGATATTGTATAAAAATGAAAAATATATTTTAAAAAAAGAACAAAATGGACAGGCAATAAAATAAACTAGTACGATAAGTCCTTCATTCCTAAGTTGGTCTGAGCTGAGATGTTGATTTGGTGCCTACATTTCTTAAAGATTCTCTTTTTCACAGTTGTTTCTCAATAACTCGTCACATAATCTTTTGTGCATACCCATTAACTCAGCTTATCCCAGCTAATGAGGGAGGACAGTTACTTGAGGTGGTGACAGAACCTGGAAATCAGATCGATAAAAGTCAGGGAAATTTGTAAAAATATCTAAAAATCAGGGAAAATTAATAGTTACTTGAGTTATTATCTATAAATTAGTATCTTATGTCTAGCATTATTTGTAATAATAAATGGAATTTAAAAAAAAAACTTATATTCATTTATAAAAGCATAAGTTTTTGATTAGAGCAATTAATTTCTTATGATTTGTTAAAGAATAAAGATTTAAAGTAATATTTTGGCAGTTTCTTTTGTTTAAATCTTTGCTAAAATATATATTATTAGGTACGTATAATTGATTATACTATTTTTATATTTATGCTGCAATATGTTATTCTGGTACTCATGTAAGAAATACTAATTAGTTATTGAACTGTTTTTAAGTTTTGGGCAAAAATCATAATAATCTTTTTTGTTAACATAATTTAACTTGTGTTGCAAAGAGTCGTTTATTTGTTTCTTAGAATTCTTATGCAGTTTTAGAAGCAAAGTATTTTGTTAAAATTTCCAGTATTTTTTACATATAAGAAATGTAATATACTGTTTTAATAAAATGTTTTAGGATGTTCATTCCATTTTTTTTAAATTAAATTTCATAAAAATATTTTTTCATATTCAATAACTGGTAAAAGTGTTTTTAATAATGTATGTTGTACACATACAGTAATTCTGAGTAGGGAGAAAGCCAGGAAACTAATATAATTATTAGCTGTAAATCAGGGAAATGTTGTAAGTTTAGTCATGGAAATTTCTTACGCAGTTTCTGTAGCCACCCTGTTGCTGGTTTATTACCTGACTATTTTTTCTTTTTTGCACATTTTTCATTTTTATTTATTCCTGCATATTTTTCTAGTTGAATTCAATAATTTTTATGTTTATTTTTATTGTTCTGGGATTCCATTAATTTTTTTCCTTTTTCTATTTTTGAATATGATGGGTTTTGGGAAAGCCAATGTCCTTTTAGCAAAAGACAGCATAGAGCTGAAAACGCCACATAAAAATGCGATTAACATAGAATTTTCCCTCTGACGAGGCATCTATGGTTTCTTGTTGCATTCAGGTTTTATTAGTTTTCATTCGATTTTAATCCTTCAAATCTAGCTTTTCCTTAATATATGTATATATATTAAATCTAATTTCCTTTTTGTACATGAATTCACATAACATGGCATTTTTTAGGCACCTTAGGACAGCTGTGATCTATGGGCATTACCTGTATTGTTGCAACTGATTTTTTTAATTGAAAATTGTGCAGTTTTAAAGTAACAGAATAGATTTATTGCATTTATTTTATTTTGCTATATAGGCCATATGATCCTTCTTGGTATGAAGATGAAATTGATGAGGATGAAGTTTTAGATGAGGAAGGACGTGCACGCTTGAAACTTAAAGTAAGTTGCATATTTTCATGTGTCATTTTTTATATACCTCACATATAAATGGTCAAAATGTCATTTTTATTGGAAAACCATTTCTTTCACACATGGCTAAATGTCTTTATTTTAATTATTTCCCTATTACAATATGCTAATATTTTTCTGTTGTAGGTTGAAAACACTATCCGGTGGCGTAAGGTGTATGACGACGATGGCAATGAGCAGAGGGAAAGTAATGCTAGAATCATTAAATGGTCTGATGGCAGGTATTTGAAATCTCAAAATTATATTTTGAGTAATTTTATGATTTAGGTTGTCTTGTTTTAGCCTTTAATGTTATATGACAGGAATATAATTCTTTCTGTAAGTGATAAATATTTGACATTCAAAAGTAAAATGGGTCTTTAAACATAAATTTTATATTTGTGCCATGTTTTTATGTAACTTTATTATCTAGTACAAAAAATTTCTCTAACAAATTTCTTAGTTATTTCTGATATTAACTGGTGTTTTCATCCTTCTCTTCAATTGATAAATTATTTTGTTAGCATCAAAGCTCTGAATGGTTAAAATTTTTCACATAACTTTTTCATAACATAATAGACACCCCATATATATATATATATATATATTAATTATTATCTTTTTTAGATGCAAAGTCAAAACCAAAAATTTAAAAACAAAACAAAAGACCAAATTTGTAAATATTGAAAAAACCTTAATTTTAATCATAATCTAAAGAAAGTAAAGCTAATCAACATATGAACACTTAAGAATGAGCACTACGATTTAAAATATACATAGAAAATTGCACATAAAATTAAACCCAAAAAGACTTGAAAAAGGCAATCCTAATTGGAAATCCAACAATTAAAGTTGCCAGCAGGACTTATCATGTTTAACCTAGATTTTAAGGGGCCAACTTTCAATGAAGCCTAATTGCTGGATGAAAAGAAAGGGAATATAGCCCTAAATTACCTCATGACAAGAAAAGTTACTATAGTAATATAACTATTAATTAGTAAAATTATTGCACATTATCAAAGAACTACAATTTATTTTAAGATAAATTTTTTTTTAAATAATTGTTTAACGAAGAACCAAAATGCAAACATTTTTCTCCAAATAAATTTTACTATGATACTTATCATTTCACAATATACTAAATATAATAGTAACTAAGAATACAGTTCTACAGAAAATTGGAAAATTTTAACCTCTTTAAACAAATGACAACCATTTTTAAAAACCTAAAAATAAATTAATAATTAAAAAAATAATTATTGTAGCCAAATTTAATTCTATAAAAATATAACATAATAAACACAAATAAAGAATTATATATATATATACTAATAATAAAGGAGAATGTCTTGTGTGTTGGCGCTCTACAAGGTAAACCACTGGACTTAGAGCTACGAAATTTGGCACGCACATTCTTTGGAGGGTGGGAATGTGCACCTCATAGCCGTTTTTAAAAAATTTGAATTAGAATTTTAATTAATTAAAAAATAAGCAAATTTTTATAGTTTTTCCTTAATAACTTTCGAAAATATTACAGCTCAAAAATCATTTTTGCACCATCTGAAAGCACAAAAAATTATCTTTTCAATGGTATCAATTAAGTTGAAGCAAATTTTTTCTTTAATTAAAATATCCTTTTAAAAATATTTTTGGCAAAATTTATAATACTTTGCATTATTGAAAACTAAAGTAATATTTTAATGTTTAATGATATGTTTTAATCGGCATAATTTCATACAGCTAATATGGTGCTGGACATAAAATGCGCCGTGACATTTTAAAGTTAAAATCAAATGCATATTTTGCAAGAGGAATAAGAAGGTGAAGTTCATGCCGACAACGGGCAATTGTATGCTACATGACACAGAGGCTATTGAAAGAACATGTGTTAAATATCTATCAAAATTTGAAATTTAAAATTACTTTGTTAAGGGAACCGTGAATATCAATTTATACATAGTAGATTCAGCTGAAATTATGTTCCCAGCAAACAAGCTGTTCTCTGAAGGTGCCTAGTATGTAATATTGTAGTGTTGTTTATTAAATATCAATTCTAAAATGAATTCAGTGTTTTACAAAAACATTAATACAACTTTTCTGTAGCATTTTGTAAATTCTAATTTTCCTCCATTCTTCTTTTAGCTTATCATTGCATTTAGGATCAGAAATATTTGACATTTATCGACAGAACTTAATGCCTGGGGACCATAATCATATTTTTATTCGTCAGGGTACTGGTTTGCAAGGCCAAGCTGTATTTCGCACAAAACTTACGTTCAGGTATTGATTTATCTTTTCACCTTTAAATTTATTTTCCAATCCTTCATTTTCCTTACATTTTTAATTCTTTACTTTTTCTTAAAATAAAAACCATATCTGTTGAAAATCTGCAAAAGATACTTCTGAACTAAAAATATTGACAGATATTACTCCTTTTTTTAAAAAAAAATTCAGTTTCATCTGACTTGGGTACTGAAGATATGTCTTCAAATTTATGTTTTAGACTGCAACAATAGCATAACTTATTCTCAGGCAGAAATGATAATGTATGAGTCTTCTGAAACAATTGAAAATGCCACAATGCCTGAATGTTATATTCTGCACTAAATTTCTTGTTATATACATTTCAGAATATGCAGTCTTTTACTTGAGGGTTTTAATATGTTTTGGAAATCATCATTTATCAAACTTGCATCATCTTTCTTTTTTATTACTTTTGCTAAAGGTTATTATTCAGTATAATTGTATTTTGTCCGTCATAAACATAATTTTCTTCGATTGATATTTGTGTCCTTACGCGTATTGTGTATTTCAGAGTTGCTTTTGCAGTGTCTGATAGTTTTAAAAGCTTAATTATCTGGATTTAGCTGCAGTGATAGTTTTAACAATAAATTTTTTGATGCATCATTTAACCATATATTTATGACAGTTTTTGTCCAGTTGTTAAAAACTGCCTACAGTTTTTTACAGCATATTGTCAAATTTGGCTCCTCATTACACTACAAATACCTATCCAAATTCTTTAAAAAAAAAAAATAGTTATCTGCTAGCTAAATGCTTTTTTTTTCCTTTATAATTTTATTCCTGTTTTTTCCCTTATGTATTAAATTAAAATGTTTCCTTTTAGACCTCATTCTACAGACAGTTTCACTCATCGTAAGATGACTGTGACATTAGCCGACAGAAACCAGAAGACACAGAAGATTAGAGTCCTTCATACTGTTGGTAAAGATCCGGAAGCTCACCGCTGGGAAATGATAAAAGTATGTAAACAGATTGAAAACCTTCAATATATTTTTTTAATTATAAAACTTTGTTTTTCAGACTTTTGAAAAGAGATGCTATCACCCTTTCTGTACAGCTGATATATCTTAATAAAATGTGATTTATTATGTTTGATATTTATAACAATGGAATTTCCTAATTGACAATATGCTCACTTCCCGAGATACTAGAGTTTTGAAAATTTGTGTTCTTGGCGATAATTTACTATTTTAATATTTTCAAGACTTAACTGTTAGTTAATCAATTAATATAATTAAATCTTGATTCCATATTATGTCACCACTTGGTAGCAAATTTGAGAAAAACTTGATCTCAAGATTACATAATATTATTAATATAATTGCTCAGATCTGTCTCTCACAGATCTGGTAACGCTCTGATGTCACCAACAATAAAATTTGCACCATAGCATAAACAGCATTATTACATTGTTAGAGCACCTAAATTTCAATAATTTTAAATTTAAAAAAATACTTGTCGTTCCCATTTCAAATTTAATAGCTCTGAAATAGTGAAATAAAATTTGCTGTCGATTGATATAAAATTTATCTCGCTATGATCAATAGTTCCCGAGATATTTTAAATTATATTAATCATATATTTCAAATTAATTTCCGTTTTTTAATAGAAAGTAGTAAATTGCGTCAATGGTATATCATGCGCATGATATAGTTTGGATGCCACGATGCATCTGATTATTTATTGCAATCATGATGATATAATTCGATAATATTTTTTGGCGACGTTTAACAAGCAGAGAAGTGCTTTGTTTTGATTAAAAATCTGAAGTACAAGGAAAATTGTTAAAATCGAAAAATACTTCACACAGAATGATGTTTACCGAGAGGTTTTTTGAATAAAGAAATATGTAAATAAAAAAATATTGCCTGTCATAAAACATATGTTTATTTTATTTGTTTCAATCAATGTTGAACATTTCTCTCGCATATATATCTATTTGCACCCATCATGCCATGACGGATGATTTTCTAGTTTATAATAATGAGTTATAAATTATACTAAATAGCAAATAATTAACATTAAAAAATCTATTGATTAGTGCACTGATAAAAGTGTTTTTATAAAAAAAAAAAAAGCTGTTTTGATTTAAATTTATTAAATGTTATTTTATATTTCAATAAAAGTTATGTTTTTCTAGCAAGAGGAGGATAGATTGAAAGCATCCATTCGTAGAGAAAGTAAACAGAGAAGGATAAAGGAGAAGCCGATATCTAGAGGAATAAATTCTTCTTACCTTGAACATGATCGGGATGATGAAGACGACGATGGAGCAATTTCATTATCAGCTATCAAAAATAAGTACAAAAAAGGAGCTGCTGCTACTTCTAAAGGTACATTTAGAAGTATTTTGATTTGAGCTTGGTATAAATCGGCTTCTTTTCTACATTGTTTTATGCCAGAAATGATACAGAAAAATTCAAACAATAGATAAAACAAAAATGACGCTACTGTTATATTCATACGTGACTGAATCGTTCATTGCAAATCTGTTATGAATGCTCAATGTCTTCTTCAGACTTTTGTATCTTGTTTCTTACAAACAAGGCTCAAGCACTTATAATTTTTATTTCACAGTTTTTAATTCCGAAAAACTTTATTTGATCTCTCCTACACAATTTTTAACCGTTAGTGCACTTTGTTAATTGCATTATTATAATAAGTATATTTTATGGTTCCAAATTTTTATTTGATTATATGTGGGCAAGGTTTTAGCTGCATGGTAAAAGGATAGAATATTAATAAGCCAACATTTCCTAAAAGTTTTATTTGGGATCCATTATTTTTTATCTACAGCAGATGACGTAGAAGTTGTCTATTTTATTGCAAAACTTTAAGTTATTTTTAAGTCTCTCTTTATAGCTATTTCAAAACTGAATATTTAATATCATTTGCATATTTCATCTTGTACGGCTTTGAAAGCGCTTATCTCTAAATACACTTTCGCAATTATTTTCGAAAAAGTAAAGTCTTGGATTCTTTTCACTTCTGTCCGTTTCGAAATAGATGATTTTGTTTAATCAATGCTTCTGTTAATATTTCTCAGAGTTTCAATTTCTTCACATTGAAAATATATATATATATATTTTTTTTTAATTTGAAACAATGTTATATAAATTTGTATTTGTCTGAAAAATGGAAACTTTTCAAACACACTACTTCTTAGAATATTTGACTTAGCTGTGTATTATTGTCATTGCAAATCCTACCATAACTAGAAATCATGAGAAGCGGGGAGAAAACTCTTGCCAGCCAGGAATGTTTTATTGTAATAGAGGGATAATGGGCAAATTTATTTCATATTTTCATATACATAATCCGTTTATTTAAAAGTTATAGGTGTTGGTTTATGATACTTCTGTATTCTTATCTCTAAAAAAAGAGAAAACGATTCAAAATCCTGATTTTTTTTTAAAGCAAAATTTATTCTATCCCATATACCTTTCTATTACCAAAAAGAAAGAATGAAAGGGAAAAAATAATGTTGATTTCCCTGATCATTTTGTTTTGTCAATGGTGGAATCTTAATCAATCATTTTATTGATGTTACCTTTTTATAATTACTAGTTAAATGTTATTGTTTGTGTGGTTTGTTCCAATATATTGAAACAAAGGATAAGTAGCATTTTAAAATAATGATAGTGATGTGTACTAATAATAATTACATAAAATTCTTCACGAGCTAATGATACATAACTTGTTATAAGCATTTGTTTCATTTTTTTAATAATTTATATTATAACAAGAAAACATGTCCTTATTTACATAATTTAAATTAACATACAGTCAATTCTCGATTATCCGGCATTCAAGTATCAGGAAAGCTCAACTAACTGAAAAAAATTAGAAAACGAGTTTTTCTAAAAATTTTACATCCGCACGCCATTCCATTCATACGGACAATTTATTTCTGGAATTCAACGTCCGCTCTGCATGGAAGGGAGAAGAAATATGAGAAGAAAGGAAAAAAAAAAGCAAAAAACAAACCCGCCCCCTCCCCCACCTCGTCTCCCGCCGGGGGGGCCCCAAAAGCAAAAGTGAGAACCAAAAAAAAATGGCCCTCTCTTTTCACCTAAAACGAAATTGAAAAAAAAAATGATAAAGGAACAGATATGGTAAAAAAAGGCCACAATCTACCCCTACCCCTTTTTCTCCGTTGCACTCAACTATCCTATACTTTTCAGATATCCAGAAATCGGCGTTTCCCGAGCATGCCTATTAGTTAAGCTTTTACTGTATTCATGATATTAGATTAAACATTCATGATATATATGTTTCCTCTGCTTTTTTCTTTCTCCTCTTTCCCAAACTATAACAGTCCATACATTTGTAAAATAATATACTAAATAGCTTTCTTTTTATTTTCATCAGGAATATACTCGTCCGACGAAGCTTCAGATGATGAGGGCAAAGAAAAGACAGAACAAACTCAAGAAGCCGAGGGAGACGATGACGACAGTGATCTGGTTTGTTATTTATTTACTTTCAGTAATACTAATATTTAGACATTATGGCATTTTGTAAAATTTAATATTTCCAATTTCACTCTTTTTGGGTTGAAAACTTGTATTCCCCCTCACCCTACAAGTTAATATTGAAAATTTGTATGTGATAACAAAACTTTGTAATGTTCTTTTGTTTTAAATTTCTGTCTTTAATTGATTTTAAGTTGTTTTACTATGAATTATTGGTTGCATGTGAAGTGCTTTTTTTCCCCCACCACAGTGCTAATAATGCTTTAAAGTGATGTCAAAATAGGTTTGCTAAATTTTTGGGAACAAATTAGGATTTCAGAAGTTTTGCAGTCATTCTGTAATTATCTCAAACCATGATGAAGTTAACTTGATTTCTCAAATAAATTCTAAGGATGCTTTCATATTGAAGGTTGAAAGGTAACTAGCGGAGAGTTTTGGTTGAGTTATTAGCTGAAAGCGATTATGACCCTATCACAATTTTTGTTAGTTTTTTTTTTTTATTCTATGTGTGTGTGTATCTGTAACATATTAGCTGTGATGGATGGCCTGGTAGCCAAGTCTGCTTCAGAGATAGAGTGTTATTGGTTCAAGATTGTACCTCCCCCCCCAAAAAAAAAAATGCTCTGTGTGCATGGACCCAATAGATGTAAAATCAAACACTCTCCCACTAATGTGGTGTGGAAACTTATAGAGGGGTTGACAGCTTGTGTACCGTCTAACCACAGTTCAAAATTACTAGATCCATCTCAAAATAATCCTCATGTAACTTCAAAAATGGTAGGTTTAACTAACAAATCAATCAGTCTACAACTTATTGGTTCACTTATAAAAAATATTTGTATAAATGGATGCGGGAGAGGTTTCACTGAAAAACGTTTTTAATAATGCATTATGATCCTCGTGCAAAATGGTTTCGACTTGTTTTTCTGACGTTTTTCATTAATTAACTTAAATTTTATAATCCTATTTTAGATTTAAAAATATTTCTTTAAAATCTGCCACAAAGGTAACTTGGCCAAGGCAGAAAGCACTTTGAAAAAGGTCAGCAGCATGAATTTATTTGCACAAATGCTTCACAGCATAGGTGGATTAATATTAAGTTTGATTGCTCTAGATTCATGCTACTTATAATGTGTGGTGAAATTGATTAAAACTTAGTCTCGTGATTCTTTAGAAAACAATCACTTTTAGACGATTTTTCTCCAGAAAAGGGTGACAGGTGTGAAAAACTATGGCAGCAGAGAGACACTTTTTAAAAATAAAACATACTTTATTGAAGCTGCATCAAATAAACTTAAAAATTCTTTCATAATAAAGCTAGCTAACTAACTGACTATAAACATGGTATCCAACAACTATCATCAAGACAGCAAACACTTCTAGTTACATGCAAGCACAAATTGTTTTTAAATCCCAACAGGTGGCATGATCCGATTGGCAATTGCAACCTATTGCATCATTTGCAACAGGTGGAATGATTTGATTGGCCAGTGACTGGATGACATCATCTGATGTTCACCAATGACAACATACCACACTGCCTTTTATATTTAACTGCAAACAGAATGAATGTTTGTTTGTTTACATTTTGATATTTCACGACCTGGGAGAACAGCTGGGCAAATTAAACATTAATTAAATACAAATCTTAATATTAAACCTTATCAACAATTTAATTTATCCCAGCACTTCCAAGCTTTGTTCCAAGTATTTGTAAAGAATCCCGAGACTATCACTTTTAGACAATTTCTCTCCAGAAAAGGGTGACGGGCAATGAGTAAGACGAGCGCATTTCCGGAGTTCTCTGTTAGGCGTGCTGAGTAAAATGTAAACATTTCCATTTTTCACTTAATCCATATTTTGGTCAACTCCGCATGCGCAAAGGGTTTCCGTATCCGAGAATAATCAATAACTCCAATTTGGTTTGCAATAACACAGTAGCTTTTATATAATTTTTTATTCAAGTCAAGATATATCATTATTAGTCAAGATAGTATATTTTTCACTTTGTGGATAAATGCGAGCACATTCAGGAACGTTTAGTAGAAGGAAACTGATATCTATTGAATTAAGTATATTTGGTAATATTTCTTTCAAATTCAATGTGTGCCAGACATTGGTATTATCACTAATTTTTCCCAAGATAATATTGTGTTAACTTTTTTTAAAAATTAGTGTTCTTTTTTTCTTCTGGTGAAAGGTATTTATTAACGCTATGCATATTTTCCATTTTTTTTAGGATTATTTCGACCGTAAAAAGGCGGAAAAGAAAACTTTTGTAGTGGAGGAAAGTGATGAAGATTAATCTGTATTGTATTTTGTAATATAATTTCACACCTGTATATAAAATACGGAATAAATGCATTTTCACATGACAGAAGATTTGTTTCATATGTAGACACATTGTACCAGCAAGAATTCATTATTTGTATACCAATTTATCCACTTATAATTCTATTCCATTGCTTTAACAATGAGATTGAGCAAAATTAAATGATTAATATCTTCAAGGCAAACTTTTATTATCTATAATTTTTGTACATTTAATTCTTATGAGGAGGTATGGGATAATATAAATTAAATATTTCATCATCAGAATTAATTGCATAAAAACATAATTCTTGAAGTTTGCTTAAAAGATATTACTTATCTAAAAGGTCTATGAATTATCCTATCTTGTGTAAATAATCCTATCTTTGTTTGCATGAAATTAAATTTCATGGAAACAAATACCGTCTAACCCTTAAGAGTCACTGTTATTTTTTCCTGGAATGAATACTTTGTTCTTGAAGTCCTTTCATCCGATAGTAAAATATATTGCATAAAAAGAATTTTTCTTGCCTTGTAATTTCTTTCATGTGGAATATGACCCTGTGCCCATCTAGAGCAGTGTTTCTTAAAGTGGGAATATCGCTGCATTGGGAGGAAGGGCAATTTCTGAAAATAATAAAACTCTCAGTAATGTTTCCTCAAAAACATAAGAAGTTGATCTTACTAGCAAGTTAAAAATTATGCATAATGCTGTTTACTTGTATGTACTTTAAATATTCTACTAGGTGTAGTTACAAGATATGCTAAAGAAACGAGAAAATGTTACTCTTTTGAAATGTGCTTTTCAAAATTGATACTACTTTAGAGAAATTTAAGTCAGCAAGAATTCCATCAGTTCCTAAAACTAATAGATATTAAAGAAAAGTAGTTAGATAATGAAAAAAAAACCCATGGAATCATGATGTATCAGGAAGGCCTTCAGTTTTATTTGATTTGAAATGGATAGTAAAATCTATTTTTAAATCACTATTATGTTATCACAGAAAGAATTCTTTGAAATAATAAACAAAATTGGGTTGAAGCCAAAATTTAGGAATTCTTAGAAAGAATGTTTGTTGCAGAAAGAAGTAACAGGTAAATATTCCTAATTTCTTATCTTCCTTTTCCATGTTTTAGAAAAGTGTGTCCATTTTTTATGAAGCAATAAAGTTATCTGGATATTATAAAAATACAGTATTTTTACCATTACTGATTTTGTTTTCGCTCATTTAATGTCGCAGTATTCTCACTGATTACTTGCATTCCAAGTTGAATTGTAAATTTTCAATAAAAAATAAATATTTTTGTTATTCTATTAAATGTGAATATTTGATGAATTTCTAACTATTCATTTTATTATATCAAGAAATAATGCTGATTTCTTATATAATTGTGCATATTTTTATATTTTCAAAATTACTGTTACAGGGAGTGTTGCAAAATTTTTATACTGTATGGGGAAAGTTCATAGAAATGAATTTTGTACAGCATGACTAAATCTGGCACTTGCTTCATTAATGAATATAGAAATGAGTGAGAAATACTGATCTAGAGCATACAACTTTTTAAAGACAACTTCTTCAATTGTATGCATTGTTCTTCGGAACAATGCCCCCCCCCCCAATTGGAAAATCGTCACATACAAAAGATAGTATTAACACTATTGTGCCAAAATACAGGATATGGGTTACCCATTTTTATGATTGAATGTGTTTTTCACAATTTATTTCGGAAAAACACTCCATTTTCAGTTCCTAGCAGCCATAGCTTACCTTGCTGGAGAGGGGGAATCTTGGGATAGTAATACTGGATCCTAATTGGAGTGATTAAAGCAATAAAACCTTTACTATGAACCATGTTTTTTT
Source organism: Araneus ventricosus (assembly GCA_013235015.1). Classification (NCBI taxonomy): domain Eukaryota; kingdom Metazoa; phylum Arthropoda; class Arachnida; order Araneae; family Araneidae; genus Araneus; species Araneus ventricosus. The sequence goes on along the minus strand of BGPR01001187.1, from coordinate 254,838 downwards.
TTTACTCCTCGGCATTAGAAGAATAATGACTGCGAATGACCATCTCCTGCTTGTGTTTGTATACTATAATCTGTATCCACATTCAAAGAAAAGCAGAAATTTCAGAAGCTGAGAATTCTCACCTGCCTGCCCATGATTGCATTCCAACCTTTTGAAGAAGTTATAATTACCGGCCAAGGCTTTCGAAACTGTGGGCTGCAACCACAAATTTAAATGGAAATGGTGGAGAATTTATTTTCAGTTATGACACTCTCACTGATAGTGATGTCAATTAATTATATAAATAGGGAGTCGTGATGATGATGACTCTGGAAGTACAGAAGGAAGGAAAGCAATTTTAACATTGAAATTTCGTTTTTAGATGTTCTTATTTTTATATTTTTCATGCAAGTGTTGAGAATAATTAAAAGTAACTTTTTAATATTGAACTTGATTTCAATAACTACTGAAAAAAAATTTATGAATGTGACTGTCTACACTTTACTTTTCAAACTAAAAATAACCACTTTCTACGACTTTATAAGGACTTAAATAAAATATTATAAAAGCTGTGTTTCACAATTTAATACATGACTTTCAAGCAAGTGAGAAGCTTTTACAGTTTACTTAAACTCATAAGAACAATACTACATAAAAAATTCAAAATTTAAGTTTTTTTAAAAATTGTACTATAAAACAATGCCATATAAAAAATTTTCAAAATAAGCCCAGTCCCATTTTTAAAAATGTCAGCAGTTAATATTAACAAACTATAAAATAGGCACAGCAGGGGGGGAGGGGGAATTAAACTTACCGCCACCTTCACAGTTAAAAAAGTTGGCTTATAAACATATTACATTCTAAAAAAAAAAATTCAAAAATTTCCTACTTTAAAACAATAAATTATAAAGAATTTTCATTTCTATTTAAAATGTTCCAAGATTTTCTTTTCAGCTTTTAATGTTTAGAGCTTAGGCAGGCTTTAAAATTAAGAATACTGTAAAGTACAAAGTCACATAAAAAAGGCAGTATCAATATTTACAGAAATCTAACTTTTTCACTGGAGTAAAAACTTAACTTTCGGTCTTATTAAAAAATATCTGGAAGTTATACAAAAGGAAAAGAAAAGTAGAGGGTACAATTAAAATTTTAATGATTGAACTAATGTAACTGTAACAAATGAGATACATTAAAAAATAGACTTACAAATATCAAAATCAACTTAAAATGCTTTAATTTTCAAAAATTAAGTAAATGGATATTTTTAAAATCCCGATACAGTCATTTCTGTTTTTCAGTTGATTTATTTTTCTTTTTAAAAATCTGTCTAATTCCTTAATTTCAGATTTTTTTTTCCTTTAATATATCTTCGCAGTGCGGGATTAAAGGGAAATATTTTTGGAAGATTTTGCCTTATTAGACAGTTCTTCGGCTGAATTTTCCATTGCTGCGATATCAGCTTGAAGGAAAGCTTTTTTAAATAGTTAAAGCTCCTCTACTTTTCTTTTCCTGCTGTTTTCGGAATTTTTTTTGGTTCTCAATTTTTCGTTGTTTTTCCAAATAAAAGATATATTTCTGCCTTGAAGAAGAGTCAAACCTTCTCATCTCTTTTGTAACAATTGTAGAGTGAATAAATATCATTAGAATTATTCACATTCTCAAAAAAGAGCCTCTGAGTAATATAAGAATCTTCTTTTAAGTTTTCTACCTCTAATGGTTTATTTACACTGAATCCTAATTTTACTGTAGCTTGTTCATGTGATAAAATCGTAAGAATTTTCATTACTCTCCGTATCTTTTCATTTGCTACATCTTGAAGTAAAAATTCATTTAAAAAGCTGTCTAGTCTGTCAGATTTTGGATCAGTTTTTGAATGATGCTGAGCACTTGGAGACAGTAGTTTCTAAAAATCTTTAAAGTGAAGCATTAAGGCATCATATTCTTCTAACATTTTTTTTTTTTTTTGACAAAAATGTAATAAAATTTGTTTCATTGAACTTTTGCAATTATCTTGCCCAGAGGCCATTTTTCTTGGATATGAGCATGAAGCATTCCATACAAGGGAATAACTAATTGGTGATTTAACCAAAAGGGTTTGAAGTAATTTTGTGATAAATCCTCCACAGTCACATCATAAATTCATAACTTCTTTGTCAGAAATTGCTTATTGTTTTATCTTTTGTTTAATTAATTTGTCACCAACAATGACCTTCTCAAGAGAAGTATAATATTTTGCCTCTGTAAAGTCAAACTGGCATAGCGTGAGTGTGGTTGAGATATTCTTTTTGGCTTCAGATTTTAAAATATTGAAACAGTCTATCAATTGATTAACTAATTTCAACATATCAGTGGCAAAAAAAGCCATGACTGGTAAATTTTGCCACTTTGGTAAATTTCTAGAAATGGCAAGAGAAATTTTGCTACAGCCAAGAAAAAATTTAGCTTGATGAGCATCAACTCCTCCTTCACAGGTCCTGCTATAGTATGGAAGCTTTCGCTATTCACATTAGGCAAGTTATTGTTTTCAACATTACGAACATATTTTTTAATATCAGGCCAAATTTCTGTCACACATTCCAAAACTGATACATTTTCCAGCCATCTATAGGCACAAAACTTTAGGGGGACTTTTTTTTTTTTTTACCTCGGAGACTTTTTCAAAATCCTCCCTCCTAGTAGGTGAATCTTTGACCAATACAAAGATGATAGAAGGCCATTTACATTCCAGTCAGTACTAGATGCTCCATGTTTAAATGAATTACTCATAATATGTAGCCCACAGATACATATTACGTCCCTACTAAATTCTTTTTTTATCTCATCTTGAAGATGATCATAAAATTTCCAGTTAACATTCGGCCCGTCCATTGATACAGGCAAAAGTTTTGATAAATCTAACTTATGGACAGACTTTAAGAATGCTGATAATATGTCATGAGACCGTGAAATACTTTTAGTATATTTAATAAATAGTTTTATCGTCCATCTGGCGCTAAAAAGAAATCAGATAATCGAGAAAATAAAATTTCACAGTTCGAAAAAAGAATTTTGTTTTAAAAAGAAAATAAGAAATTTCTAAGGACTACTAACCAAAAATAAGTACATCTAAGGGCTTTTAGAAATAGAAAGTTAAAATAAGCACTTTCTCAGACCCGTGGGAGCCCTGTCTATAGCCTTAGGATCTGCAGTGTATCACTGCTTTCTCCACATTTTGACTATTATAACAAAATGTCCAAATAAAAATTGTCTATAGGATTCAATAAAAGCACTAATAAAGATACTTCACATGAAACATATATCATACAATTCATTGTCTGGCTATAAAAAAACTCTTTACATATATTTACGGCACTGTCATTTAGGAACTAAAAATATCTGCTAAAACAATTTTTTTGTGATAAAACACTATTAATAAGTTTATGAAAAGAATTCTTTCAAAAAGCGAGGCACACAGAATCCCATCATCCCTCAACAAACAAGGAGACTTCTTTAAAAATAACTTTTAAAACGTTGCTTCAAAAAATACGATGCAGTTTTATGCTCGTTTTACTTACTGGATGACATTAACACAATACTCGAGTTGCTCAGATCTTAATTTTTTGCTTACATCCATATTTTTAATGTAAATTAAGTATTTCTCTTCATCCAAGTTGATCTCAAACCCATATGTGATTTTCTTTAGCTGCTATCATTTCTTAAAAATATTTAAAATTAATGCATGAAGCATGCATTACTAATTAACACATACTTTTATTTGCAGTTATCTTTATTTATTTAGCAAAGAATGAGAAAACAATGTCTTGTCTCTTTATATAAGCCTGATCTTCTCTTACTTTTTAAAGAACTTTGTGTCTCATTTAGAATATAAGGTGAAACAAGAAGTTATTGAAAATGTATCAGTTTTTTATGGTTGTCTTGATATTTAATAACTCCTTTAAGAATGCATTTTATTGAGTAAAAGTCAGTTTTCATAAACAATAGAATGAAAGATATACATAATTTCCTAAAAGTATTTCGAGTCAATTTTTCCCCCAGTCTTCTAAATGTGTTGAAATATTCTACAAATGCAAAATGACATACTTTATAACTTTTCCTCAGTTCCTTATTGGTTAATAACATTGATTAAAAATAAATGCAGCAGTTTTGAATTTGAACTGACAATAGAAGACTAATTTTGATTTGATATTAGTTATCCAATGCCTCATTTTCAAGTTATACATGAAATCTTGCAATTTTAAACAAGATGGTATCCCACTTTTCAGAATTCCATACTACACTAAAGCGAGGTTTGTATGACCCCCACTCTTCCCCAATCATATTTAATGCACACAAAGATTACATGCAAGATATATCTTTGGTGAACTAAAACCCACAATATCCCATCTCGCAGCAAACTCTGGTCTGTTACACAAGTAACAAGGTTGACTATTGTTTGGATTTCGACAGAATTTCAGATATTTCTGTAATATAGACTCATTATCTTTCAAATTTATTTTAAAACAATGTAATCTCTGAAAGATAAACTTTTATAGTATATTACTTTTAAGCAATAGGTGAAACTTCTTATATCATTTATGCTATACTACTAAGTTCTGGAACAAAGAACAGTTATAATTAACAAAGATATTAACTATAAATTAATTAGTCATAAATTAATTAAAACTCTTTTGTATCTTTATTATCTGGAACAATGAATATAGACAGAACCCGTTTATGTGGTGTCCTTCGAAGTAACTACCTCCTCAAACTATCCGTTTTTGCCACAATTCACACAGACGTACCTGTGGATTGCAAGCTCCCTTATGTCACACCCTCCAGTGTCTTTGTTGCTGCACATCTTTGGAACCCGAGAATTGCTGCCTCTAAAGCAAATCCTTCAACTAAGTAAAATGTCACATAGGACAAGATTGGAGGAATAAGCCTTTTGTGGAAGTGCTGGAATGCAATGTTTTCACACCAGGAGAGATTTGAGCTGGAGCACTTACGACAGAAACTCTTGAATGCCTATCATTGCAAGATATGTGCATGTGGTACATGTATAAGATTTGGATGAAACCAGTTCTGACTAGTTGGCTGCATGATAATCCTCACTTGTTCTGCGAGAAATGACATTATTCTGGGAAATCATCATCAATCATCATCATTTACATCTGGGAAATATTTTAAAATTTCCAGAACTTTTTGAATGTAATAGTGTTCTCATTACTAAGTTATTCATTATTTTTAATTAAAAATACATGAAGTTTTTGGTTTCAGAAAATGCCTCTTAAGCTCCTGTGAAGATTTTAGAGATAATATATTGTATTGATTTTTAAAATGGTGTAACAACTAACCCTGGAGTAACACAAAAAAAACACCACAAAATATTTAACAATTATCATTATATAGCTCATTTATTAACATTATGATATACATGCCAACAGAAGGCGAAATAAAATTTTACACAATGTATGCACATTTTTTAAATTTTTGTACAGAATCAAGAATTGCAAATATATTCAGGGTGATCTATATGAAGTGAAAAAAATTTTCAAAGACCTACAAAACAGGTGATGAAATTCGCTCCTCCAGTAGAAGTTGAAGGTTCTTGGAAATTTTCTCACCAGGGTCAAAGCATAGCTTTTAAACTTTTTTTTGTTATTGATTCTTTGAGGACTGAATTAACTGGAACATGTACAACATGATGTACGAAGACTGTTTGGAAAAGAGTAAAATCTGTGTAACTTAATTACATATTTTTTTTAATATATACAATTTATACATGGATTTTAATCAGTTTTGTAGTTTGTTTTTTCCCAATAATAGATTATGTTCAAAATTTCAAATATCTAGTGAAAAAATAGATCAGCAACTTGTCATTAAAATAACTGTATTATAACACACAGGCTTTTTACTGTTGCTGATACACATTTATTGAGGAAAAGACTAATATTGATTTATTGAATTAAATGCGTCTAGCCAGACTTAATAATCACAACTTTCGGGAGGAACATCCTAACTAACACAAATTTAAATGCTTCTTAAAGAAAACAATGAAAGAGGAGCCTTTTCAGAAAAAAATCAGCTACTTAAATATTGTGAAGAACTTTTTACGCATTCATTAGAACACAAAACAATTTGATAAACATAATTCTTAAGAATTGCACATTTTAAAAAGCATCAAAAGCAACTGAATAGAATGGAAATGACTCAAAATTTGTAATGACTGAAAAGATCTTTGAAATGCTCCAGTTCCACTGCAAAATAAGGTAAAAGTATCTTTTAAAAACTATTATAAAGCATGACTTGCATGATTACAACAACATTTCAAAACAAAACACACAACTACAATAGTGACAAACTTTTTGAGACTGATACATTTAAGTGCCAGAACAATATCTTGCCAGCAAAGTGAACTGCATAATTAAAAGAGGGAAGTGCACAATATGGCAAAAAAAAAAAGAAATATCAATAACTAACAATAAAAGAAAGCTGTAGATTGGACCAATAAAATACATTGTGGTGCAATTGTAACCCCCTCCCCCCAAAAAAATTAAATCCCCCCCACTTCATATCTTACACAAAAATAGTTTGTTTCAAGCTCTATTCAAAGTTCCTTCAAAGATTTAAATGAAGTAATAATTAATTTATTCAATTTAAATATATCAAAATAGCAACAAGAATACCATCTTTTCCAAACAGTGGCTTCGTATGAGTGAATATTGTGATGAAAAACAAAGAATTTTTTTTTTTTTTTTTGGTCCTCCAATACACTTTAAAATTTTTAACTTTTACGATTTTTTAAAATAAGGCAAAACAATCCTTTTACAGCTTGTGACTGACTGATAAAAAAAATTTTAAAATCTTAAAAAAAACATTTTCCGAATAAATAAGAGCAATTTATCATTTTATACACACAGTCTAAAATAATATTTTTGCAGCTTGTGACTAATCTTTCGACATAAACAAGAAGCAAAGAGCAACACAAATAAAAAGGTATTAACTAGTTTCAGTTCAGATTTTAAGCACATTCAAAACCCACTCATGCAACACATGATGAAACGCATCATATCGGTAACATTTTCCACTTCATCCACTTTTGATTTAAGGAAAATTAATTCACTGAGGCAAATTCACTTCAAATCATGAATACATGATTTTATAGATTTTTTTTAATAAAAGAAACAGCTTTCCTTTACATTTTTACAAACAAGAGGACATTTATTTTTGAATTCTTCAGTTCTACAAAAAGTTGATTTTAGTTTTTCTTCAGATTATTGAATTTTTATAAGTAATTACTTTTATAAAATTTTTAGGATCGTAGAGTAAAATATCCACATCTACATTTTATACATATTTTGCTCCAATTTGAGACACAAAAATTTTAGTTATTCTTAAAAGATAGATCACAAAAAATAATAAATAAAAATGAATCCCATAGTTAAATTTGGATCAAGTTTACTTAAGATTTCATTGATATAGTCTTCTTGTAAGATCTTGACATAATACGATATTTTGCCAAAATTAGCATTACCCTCAAAGAGCTTTGAATAATTTTTTCCCCCTCAAGAGTATATTTTACTCTTGAAATTTCAAATGCCGACGAGCGTTTAAATGAAAATTAATACTTGTCATAAATAAACTAATAAAATCAGGTCCTCAAAGAATTATGTAACAATTACAATAACATTTAAAATAAACTTTTTTGAAAATATTGCTTAAAAATCAGAAAAGAGATTATGATGCCCATTTATCAATTAAATAAGTAGTTTGATTAATAATAATAATAATTTGAGCATTCCATCTCACAAGTGGGTTCTGAAAAGATAAAGGAACAACGGATTGCACGTAATGAATAGAAAAATTTTACAATCTGAATTAAATAGGAAAGATCACAAGCTGTTTGTGTTGGCAGTTTTGGTCAGAACTTTGTACGAACTCAATCATGTGGGCGAGGATCATGGATGGGCATGGTGTGCAAGACTTCGTCTAAGAGCTGGAGAGCCCTGTGAAGGTGAACTTCGATCCAACAGGGGGTTTCTTTGATACTTTGTCGGGGGTAATCGGGGCCCCAACCTTTCACAAAACTCAGTCTTAAAATGCAGAGTCTCCTAAGATCGTCTACGCCAATACCTGCAGCTGCAGATAAACCTGGAAATATAGATTAAGAAAATTTAGAATCAATTTAATAAAAATATTACTTTTATTAAGTAGAACTTAATTGTACTAAAAAAAGTAGAAAAGCAGAAGATGTAATGGTGACTCAATGCACCTCGAAGCCAGAATTTTAAAATTTCATCTAGAAAATTTTTTATTTAATGTTTTGTGTTGTTTTGGGTCATTTTTGGAACATTTACAGCTGTCGTATCTTTTCCTATGATCGTTGGAAAACAATCAATACACCATCGGATAGAACAAACAATTTTCGTTCTAATGAAGTTTGTTTTGAATTTCCAACATAATTTACTAAATTTTGAGAAATTTTTAAATAATAGCCACTTTTATGGTAATTTTTGATAAGGATTTCTTCAAATTCTCACATCTGACATTCTAACAACTCTATAATCTTCTTTTTTTTTTCAGCTTAGAACTGGAATGCTTCTGTCGGATTTGAAACAAGAACGGTTATAATATCTTATTCCATTTTTTAAATAAATTTTTCCCTGATCAGTTCAAACAGTTTTTTTGCTAGCGAGATTTGACTGCGAGAGTTTCTCCGGATGATCCTAGAATGCATTGTTGCTTCCTCGCAGGAGATGACACAATATGCTTTAATTCCCGGCCTGCATTTCTCAAGGATGAGATTGGTCAGAGAGCAAGAAGGAGGAAATCCAAAAATTCGTCAAAAAAGCATGCGGAAGAGACAATATCCAAAAATGCGACAAAAAGCATGTGGTAGGGATTATTTACCAATTTTGCAGATACAATGAAATTTCTCACACTTCATAATAATTACATTTCAAATATTTGGAAAGAAATGAATATGTGTCACATATTGTTCTCAAAACATAGCATTCTCCAAATTTCAGTTATGAAAAAAAAAAGATGCAGAGAAAATGCCATCCATACAAAGTACAAATAAAATAAACTAATTTAACAGGTGCATAAAACTAGTATTTTAATGCATATCTGAGAAAAGAATTTACAAACATTTTCTGGCAAACATTTCTTTGAATGTCAAAGGACATTTCCTTCGTTTTGCAGAAGGCTCGCTTGTTCTTTGTTTCTTCACCGATTTTTCAGTGACATTCTCATTAATTGGATGATTATTTGAAGAAGGAACTCGACTCTTTAAAGAAATCTTGTGCATTTTCTTCAAATGGACATTTCTTTGTAATTTTGTAGCTTTTGCTGATAGCTTCTTTGCTGTCTCTTTTGACAGCAACTTTTCATTTGAAATACTTGGTTGTGTAACACACTTCTCCTTCCTTTTTAAAACCATTTCAGTCCTGTAACTATCTTTTGTCTCAGATATGAGGAAAAGTACACTTTTCGCGAGAAAAACTGGTTCAGATCGAAAAAACGCTGATCCTGGAAACGGGGCAAAAAGGCGGAAAATTTTATTTAAAAAAACACAGAAGGCGGAAATTCGCCAAAAGGCGGAAAAATCTCATCCCTGATTTCTACAATCCGATTCCTTTCAGCTATGTCATTACATTTGCATCATTGTCGAGAGGAAAAATAAGCGGGAAAATCAATAATGTGTATTTTTTTTTTTGTCTTGAATTTGTTTTCAAAACTTTTTTTCCGTCATTGTGGACATTTTTCCTCACATTTAATCGAAGTCCTGATTCCACGGGCAAAGCTGTGCACGTACCGCTAGTTTTAATAAATAATAAAATTTTCTGTATTGAAAGAAATAAGCAAAGGAATTATGATTTTAACTAAAGGAAGCAATTAAGAGAATTTAAAATAAATTTAATAAAAACGTATTTTTAAAACATTGCTTTTATTAATAAGCCCAACTAAAATGTACTAAAAAAGTACATATTTTTTTTTATTTTTATAAAGCTTTCACCATTGAAAGAAATAAGAAAAGAAAGTATGAATTTAATTAAAGTCTAAAATCAGTTTTTACAGCGGATGCTAACTGCTATTTAATTACTGTTGTATTAAAGTGACAGTGACAAATTTATTAAAAACACACTTTTGACAGTGTTCTAAAAATAATTTTTTTTTTTGTTTTAATTAGTTTATAATTCAATATTATAAATATCTTGAAATCAATTCACAACTACATGGCATTACTCATATGGAATCAAAATTTAATTCAATTAACCAATAACTGAGTTTCGAAAATTGTAAAATAGTGTACTTTAAAAACAACAAGTTGACAAAATTTCAAAACATCAAAAAGTGAGTGAAATATCGATTACAAATTCCATCTTCACAAACATGAAAAAAGATAAATTAAATTTAAGAGTTTTGAACATTTATTTATAAACACATACAGAGAATAAAATTATTTCCTCCCTTTCCCTCCCCCCATAAATTAACCAGCTATCTGATTAAAAAAAAAGATGAAGTCAGTTAAAACATAAAATACACTTGTGTTCTATAGTTTAACAAGTTATTTCAAAACATACCAATCTACAATCCAGTAAAGCATAAAATAACAAGAGTGAAGTACGATAACAAGTTAGTTTCTAATGCTGATATAATTAGATTTTATAATTATGTTACAGTAAATGAGTGTCACGAAATTTCTGAAGTACAAAACACTTAAAATGCTATATTGGTTTCTAAAAACAAATTGTTTAACTGATGTGAGAAAAAGTGAAGCGATAAAACAAATATTTCAATTATTATTAAGTAAGAGCCACATGAAAGAGAGCCTCGTTTTATTTTGCAATCTTCTAACATTTGTTACATTATAAAATAACTAGTTATTTCATACAATAACCAGTTAATATGTGGAATTTTTAATTTATTACACACTTTGACCTTGCTCATAATTTTATGTAATAGTAAGATATTTTATCAAATAAATGGATTATATATTTGATGGTAACAAAAACAAGGTTTAAGATATAATATTTGGTCAAAGACGTCTTTTTAACTTTTTAAACCTTTTCAATCATTCACAGAGAAAACTTTCAAATCCTATTCGAAATAAAAAAAAAAAAAAAACATTCCCATAACCCCAAGAGTACATACACATAAGCACTAACTTCAATAAAAAGAAATTTACTACATATAACTAATAGTTTAAATGGAAAGTTTCAGAACAAGATAATTTTGTCACTGTTACATCAAATTGTCATATGTTAAATTTGTCAAAGCATTTTATTGATTCAAAACATTTGTATAAGTTAGTTACATCTGTTCTCAAATTGTCGTATGTTACATGCGATTGTTGTATGTTGGCACAAAATGCCATATGTTGCTGATGGTTCCAGCTATTACATCAAAATTTCATGTTTTGCTTTGCTGTGCTTGTTTTTTGACATGCAATACTTTAATATAACAGTGCTGATTTTCATAATTATTTTTGCCTGAAGTGTTAAAAAACTTGGAGGAGCACACGGTCATCAAGTTTATATAACTCAAAAATTTTATTCCGTATCAGCCCCCTAAATGTTGTCCACTTTCCAATATGCTTTTTTATCATTTTATCACAACCAATTTCGTCTCATCGAAAGTTTTTAAAAACCACATTTTAAACCTCCAAGCAGCCAATAATTTTCAACAATGAGCTTTCTAACTGAGCTTTATTTTTTTAAATTTATTTATTTTGACAATTAATCAAAACTATCATTAGAAGAAATTTAAAAACAGATTTTTACAAAAAATACCAATAAACATGAGTTAGCCCCATTATCTATTTATTAGATGCTTTTAATCAGTTATATTGTTTATGTTTTACAAATAGTTTTTAAGGGTATTAAAATAATCAACAGTGACAGAGCTCGCAATTACTGTAGATACATAAAAAAAAAAAATAATAATAAAAAAATCACATTTCAAAGCAATGCATGGGGGAAAAAAATGAAGGTCCCATTATTTTTGAAAAATCACACTCATTCCAGGACAGACTATCAACAATATTGTTATCTTGAAAATCAAACAGTGAAAAACAATTTTTACTGCATTTGATTTGTGAGATTAGCATACTATTTTGAAGTTAGAAAGAGCAATTCAAAGGGGTGTAGTTTTGCAGTGTGGATAAACAATGTGGACAGCACTCAAACCAGCAAACTACTTTCTAAAAGTTCTATACCATACCAATGTGAAAATTCTGATCTATGACAACTAATCTAGTGTGCACTAGCACCTCCCAGATGACATTTCTTTTTGGAATTGCTCTCAAACCTAGCTATACTTATAAAAGGCAATGTTTGTGTGTGTGCGATGTCCAGACGAATCTATCGCACTTACAGCCATGAAATTTGGCACACAGGTAGACGTAATGGTGACTCAATGCACTTCGAAGCCGGAATTTTAAAATTTAATCTAGAAATTTCTTTATTTAATGTTTTGTGTTTTGGGTGATTTTTTGCGCTAATTTCTCAATAACATGGTTTCGGATAACTGTACGAGAAAAATAGATACACCATCGGAAAGAGAACGCGATTTCTGTTCTAATGAAGTTAGTTTTTAATTTCTAACGTAATTTACTGAATTTTGAAAATTTTTTAAAAAATAGCCAGTTTTGCAATTGAAATGTTATTTTTGTTTTTAAATTTGTTACATCCGACTTTCTAATAACACTATTATTTTCAATTTTTTTCAGCTTATAACTAAAACGGTTCTGTCGGATTTAAAACAAGAACGGTTAAAATATCTTATCCCGTTTTTTTTTTAATTAATTTTTTCCTGGGCAGATAAAAGTTATTTTTATCGAGCGAGTTTTCTCCTGCAACACTTTTCTGGAACGCAGCTGGCTATTTGATTGGAGAAAAGGAGATGACGTCATAACCTTGAACTGAATGACTGATTATTATTTTCGGCAGTATCTTAACATATTTATTCATCTCGCATACTTTGCTTGCAGTATAATAATTTTCACGTTGCAATTTTTTAATACAAAAATAAGCGGGAAAATCAATAATGTGTATCTTTTGTTTCGATTTTGTTTTCAAAACTTTTTCATGTCATTGTGGGCAGTTTTTTTTTTTTTTTCATTTTGTTGAAGATTCCACGGGCAACACCATGCGCATACTGCTAGTGATTGTATAACCCAGAAGCTGAAATACTAATAGCAGGCCATTATGGAAAAAGATCATGGTTCTTTCAGTATTCATTCCCACAAATTCAATGGGTTATTTTTGTACGAGTGCCTTGCATACGCAAACTATTTGATTAAAGAGGTAAAAATATCAGAAAATGTTTTGTCATTCAGGTATAAAAGCAAAAGCTAAGATAGCTGGCATTTATGCAGAGACATTTATTGATAAACTAAGAATAATGCAGTACTTACTGCCAAATTAATTCTCAGAAGAAAAAAAAAAAAAAAAGACGAGAAAATCATAAAAGAGAATCATATTGAGTTAGCATTTCTATTTTTTCTTTTTGCTATGTTAAAATAAATGAAATTTTCCAAATGTTACATTGAAAGTGGTTAAAAAAGTTTTATTTTTACAAAGCCAAGTTCAGACAATTAAGAAAATAATATAGGCATTAAATGAGGATGATAAACATATTTTCAAAAATATATTTAAATTAATTCTCAGAAGGAATAAAAAAAGACGAGAAAATCATAAAAGAGAATCATATTAAGCTAGCATTTCTATTTTTCTTTTTGCTATGTTAAAATAAATGAAATTTTCCAAATGTTACATTAAAGGTGGTTAAAAAAGTTTTATTTTTACAAAGCCAAGTTCAGATAATTAAGAAAATAATATAGGCATTAAATGAGGATGATAAACACATTTTCAAAAACATATTTAAAAACTACTTTTAAAGTAAAATATATTTACTAATTGCTGGTGCTATTCCTCCAACAGAATTCGGTCCAGGAATATGACCAGCTACAGCAGCAGCCTGAGCTGCTGCTGCAGCTTGCGCAGTTAAAGCTTGTTGTTGCATTTGTCGATGGCATTGTCGTAGATCAAAAACCTACATTTAAAAGATATTTCAACACCCAATTCAGAACATAGGAAGTATTTTAAAAACATTATATTTTTAAAAGAATTTAGGATTCAAAATAGGAAAAAGTAAATCTGAAATATTTAAAACAATATGCATATATGTAATACAGAATTATAAAATTCAATTATGATAAGTCAGTTCAAGTGCACAAATTTTCCCAAAACTGATAATTATAAAATTTCAATTTACACCTTTAACAATAATCTTTTTAAGACTTTATACATGAAAAATAAAAAGCAATTAACTTTTTAATTTAAAAGTTTACTATTTATAAATTCATGTAAATAAAGTAAGAAGAATAAATAAAATCTTGGCTTTCATAATGCTCATAGATTTTAAATTGTTAAAAGTTCTGTAATTATTAATGTACACACTTGCAACAAAAAATTTTATAAAATTCTGACATTAATAAGTTATGCATAGATCAAATTGATTATGATTTCAAGTAAAAGATTATTCTATGTCAGTTATCTCCTATAAATATTATATTCTGATCATACACCCAAATTACGGTTACAGCTGTTAACGATAGACAAATTTGAATATAAACTTCATTTTATGGTCAAACACCAATTAAATCCATGAAAGTACCGGAATAATTTTATTTTTGAATCACTAATTTTAATAATGAAAATTTCAATTTAACTCTAACAATGTTAAATAATGTTTAACAAACTTATTGCATTTCACCCCAAAAAAATTTTGAATTAATGATACATTAAAAAGTAAAAGGTTGAACTACTTAAAGTTTATACAAAAAGAGAGAATACCACACTGAAAATATATACCAGAAGTTTTAGTTAGATAACATCACATTTCGAAACAATGGGGGGGATTTTTTTTTTGGCATAGAACCCCAAAATTTTGAGCTGTGGTTAGACGACACCTCAGCAAGCATCCCACTCCCCAAACTTCTAAATCACACCCAAGGGAAGGACATTTGAATCATAAAGGCAGATCATTTGGTTTCAAACATGCAGTTCATGAATTGCAAACTAAAGACTTCACTACAAAGCCAAAACAACTTATGGTTGTGGGTGTGACGTTTGAAATAATACCAATCACCCCATTTGAAGTAACACATCTATTTATTAGCACTATGTTAACAGAAAAGAGATGATGCTGAATAATTTACAAATGATGATAAATTGCGTTTTAACATTGAAACTAGGTAGGTGTCAGAGAGTTCACAATTCTATCTTGTCGTATCACTGTACTCGGACAATCTTTTCGCTTGACCACCTCGAGCGGTCAGTTGCTGGACATTGAGATCTGGAATCTCCCCTCCGCAGGAGCTAAAGGCAGTTGAAGTCTCCTACACAAGAGCTAGTCTTTCCCATTGGATCTCATTTTCTGACATAGATCCGTTACAGTATGAAGGTCGCTGCGCCATCTGTTGGTGACGGGCACAAATCCCATACGCATAAAGTAGAAGATATATGTCAGTTATCTTTCTTTATAGGGCTTGTTATCAGTTCAAAACACCTTCCCCAACTCTCAGTCATATGTTATTTGAAAAAAACTTACAGAATTTTTCTTAATAAATTATATTTTCCGCCTAATACTTCAAAATTCACAAGCCACATTTCAAACCCTCTCTGTCTAACTCTAATTGTCCAATTTGTCTTTATTTTTCCAAATTAAGAAAAGGACAAAATTAAATTTACTAAAACTCAGACTAGACAGTTGCGTATGCGTCCTTTAATGTATTTATGCTCAACAATGTGCGAGTTCAAAAATAAAATTGCATGTGTCCCCATGTTCCCTAATTGAAATTGGCAAATTAGAATGCCATATTTGATTCTCCCACTCCCCTTGTTTCTCAAACTAGTTTCCTTACGGGTACAAAATATTTTGTTCAGTTACTTGTGCAAACCAATGAAAAATGAGGGAAATAATCATTACCAATTGCTCCAGATGGCAAAAGACAATGTGATGGCTCCAAGCCTGCTTTATGCTATACGATAACGATGATAATGCAGTGACTGATAAACCATTGTTTATAAATAAATCTTGATTCTATAAAATTAACTTATACTACTTTTCACTGCTGGTGCATGATTGTATTGCAGTTTTCTCCTCTGTGCATTGATGCTGCAATTTCAATTATTTTTTTAAATTCAATTTGTAAAAAAAAAAAAATGTTAAGTTTGCTGTTGTTATAAAAAGTCATCTATAATTTCTTTTGATTCTTTGGCAAAAGAAAAACCTTCAAACAATTAATGGCTTTTCTAATTAACTATCTCAATCTACAAAATATAAATGAACATCTTCTTTACCCAAGACAATTTGGAAAGAAACAGCCAACTCCCTTCATCAATATATTGCTATTTGAACTAGGTGTTAAAGATATAACTTGCCACAAATATATTTAATTATTTATTAGACTTAATATTCAACATCAGACCAATGAGTTTAGTTTTGTGAGTTTCCACACATTTCAAAACAAATGACGATTTCTTGATTTTTCTTTTTAACAATTGAACAAAAAAAAGAAAAAAAAAGGACACCTTAAATGGGATGGACAGAGTATTAAAATAGAAAGGAGATTATGTAATGAGATTAACTGTTAATCATAGAGCTAATCCGAGATCTTCTCACCTTGATATAGGCACTTGGATAAATCTTGTGTACAGCATCACCAGGAGCTCGACCAGCTTCTCTGTCCAGGTAATAACTCTGAACAAATACACTGTGATCACTGAGACATCGAAGCCAGACGTCGCCTTCACCTCGAAGGTCCAACTGAACTCCTTTGCCAATATGTAACCTGAGAGAATAAAAAACTTTTAATTTGTAAATTATATAGATGATTTTAAAAACGTTTTTTTTTTTTTTAATCATCTAAAGTGTAACAAGAAAACTGCAGAAGTTATTTTGACTTTTTCACCTATTGTAATAAATGACAGTTGCTGTCAGTAGTCATGTTGACAGTAAACAGAAAGTGACGAGAGACTGCATCACTCATGAATGACATAACATGTTTCTATACATCTCCTAAGCAATAGAAAGCACTCCATGAAATTAAGCATCATTTGTTAAAAATATATATTATTACACAAAATATGAACTATAAATATTTTTTTAAAACTTTATTCAATTATATCGAATACTTTTTATACCATTAAGGCTTTCTTCACAGAATATAATGACACAGTTTTTACCATACTGACAACTTGAGTTGTCACTGACTACAATCTGTTTAATATAATCACGTACAGGTCAGACCTGCATCTCGAAGGGCTGACCAAAGCCCTTTGCAACATGTAGACCAATTTCAAAAATCCTGAATACTAGCAAGGTGTAAAAATCTGGCATAATTTTAAAAAATTCAGCGTGCCAACGTGATATATACATGCATATTTTTTAAAAAAATGACTGGATTTTCACCAATTTACTCAGACAATTGACTACTTCACTGAACTTGATATAGTCTAAAAGTTTTGCTTTTTTCTAAATCTTAATTATAGATTTATTCTAAAAAAAAATTTGAGATAGTGAATCTCTGAAAATATTTCATAAATTCCAGATTTGAGAAAGTAAAAAAATCTAGAATTCTGGAACACAATCGCACAATACAGAAACAGGAAGAATAACCTGCCTATATTAGTACAGATAAAGACAGACACAATATGAAGAAAAGAAAGGATTAAAAATAAGCAGAAAAGCTTATTCAGCAGTGGATGAAATTAAAGTTTAGCAGAGAGTTAACAGGGGTATTGACAGTTATAGGGTAAAATGTTTCATGAAATAAGGTTACAAAACTTAGGGAAGATAAAATTAGCAATACATATATAAAATAATTCCTTACCAAAGCAGTTTAAACACAGTACAATGTATATGCACAAAGAAAGATATTGCTAGGTGAGAATGCATTTACCCAAATTCCAATTCATGGTTAGCAGACATAGAACAAATGCATGCTGTAAAATGGTCCATCTCGAAATATGAATACATTTAGTCGTTTAAGTTGACAGTACTAATGTCTGGTTAATTGAATTTCAAACGAATGTAAAAATTTTGTTATAAATTGCAAGTGGAATATTTCTAATCTAATCCCTCAGTGTAAATGGAGGATAGACAAAAACCTGTATGATGAAGAACAGTGTGGCTACAGAAACTGTGAAAAAAATTTCCCTGACTAAACTTGCAACATTTCCCTGATTTACGGCTACTAATTATATTATTTCCTGGTTTTCTCCCTACTCAGAATCACTGTATGTGCACAATATACATTATTAAAAACACTTTTACCAGTTATTTAATATGAAAAAAATTAAATTTTTTAATGAAATTTAATTTTAAAAAAATTAAATTTTTTAATGAAATTTAATTTTAAAAAAATTGAATGACCATCTTAAATCTATTAAAACAGTATATTACATTTCTATATGAAAAAAAATTATGGAAATTTTAACAAAATACTTTGCTTCTAAAACTGCATAAGAAATCTAAGAAACATTAAAACTACTTTTTGCAACACAAGTTAAATTATGTTAATAATAAAGGTTATCATGATCTTTGCCCAAAACTTTAAAACAGTTCAATAACTAATTAGTGCTCTTTTCATGAGTACCAGAATAACACATTGAAGCATAAATATGAAAATCGTATAATTATACGTACCTTATAATATATATTTTAGCAAAGATTTAAGCAAGAGAAATTGCCAAAATATTACTTCAAATCTTTATTCTTTAACAAATCATAAGAAATTAATTGCTCTAATCAAAAGCTTATGCTTTTATAAATGAATATAAGTTTAAAAAAAAAAACTATTTATTATTACAAATAATGCTAGACATAAGATACTAATTTATACATAATAACTCAAGTAACAAATAACTATAAATTTTCCCTGATTTTTAGATATTTTTACGAATTTCCGCGACTTTTCCCTGGTATCCCGGTTCTGTCGCCACCCTGACGAGCTATTTGAGAAAAGAACAATATACACAAATGGAAACATTTGCAAGAGGAAGCTCAAAAAAAAGCCAGAAAAGAATGACCAGAAATGAAATGCAAATGAGCTAGAGGATGCACAAAAATGTAGAAATGACACACCCAAAAGGGTAAAAACTTTTTATTTGACAATATTTCAATTTTGGACAGTATGTGCTCATGTCCAGTTTCACAGCAACTGCTCAAAGTTTTTGCCACTCACAATTATGCAGGCTTCACAACAGCCTCTTTCAACAAAGCACTGGCGGTCTCCTTGAAAAATACCCAACACTTTACAATATTTGCAATGCCGATGGAGATTCTTACAAGAACGCCCCCTATCATAGCATTCATAAACTTTCGATTGTTCTCTATACGCAATCATAATCTTAATAACTAGTACTGAAATCAAATTACAGTACCGAAGAACAAAGTCCTCTAACGCATTCAGATGACATTTCTATTCACACTTAGGTGTGTGACTTTGGTTTGTCTTTATGTGCCCTACCTCCCATGATTGTGTATGGTGAATTACTAATATAATAGCCCAGATCTCTCGGTAATGCTCCGACGTCACCAACAATAAAACTCGAGCCACAGTACTGAGAGACATTAAACAGCATTATTTCATTGTTAGAGTACCTAAATTTCAGTAATTTTAAATTTAAAAGAGTAATTGTCGTTCTCATTTCAAATTTAATAGTTCTAAAATAGTGAAATAAAGTTTTCTATCCATTAATATAAAATTCATCTCGCTATGATCAATAGTTACCGAGAAATCTTAATTTATATTAATCATATAATTCAAATTAATTTCCATTTTTCAATAGAAAGTAGTCAATTATGTCAGTGGTATATCATGCGCGTGATATAGTTTGGACGCGACGATGCATCTCATTATTTATTGCAATCGTTATGATACAATTTGATAATATTTTTTGGCAATGTTTGACAAGCAGAGAAGTGCTTTGTTTTGAAACTACATTTTCTATCTATCTAGATTATATATACTAGATTTTTTTTTAGACCAAGAGGTTTTTTGAATAAAGAAATATGTAAATAAAAAAATATATATTTCCTATCCTAAAACATATGTTTATTTTATTTGTTTTCAATCAATGTTAAACATTTCTCTCGCATATATATCTATTTAAACACATCAAATTTGACGGGAAATCTCTCGAATGAAAAGGCAATTTGTCCGTCATACCATGATGGGTGATTTTTCTAGTTTTAAATAACTATGTGCATTTAATATTTTGAGAGACAGAAGGATCTGTAGATGTGCAAAAAAAATCATTAAAATATCAAACCTAGGTCTTTCACTCTGTTCTGTCCTATGTACATTAGAAAGAGCACCTAAGCAAAAGCGGTTTCCACCAGAGGGGTCGACGTATCCATCTACTATTACACTGTTATAAGTGGATGAGACTTTAAAGGTTTCTCCAACTTGTTGATCAAGTTCAAAATATGCAATAGAGCACCAGTATTCAGGAGCTTTAAAGAGAAAAGATTTTTTCATATAAACATATCCACTAAATACATCTAAATAAATTTGTAATAATAGACAGATCTTTTTAATTTAAAAATTTAGAGTATATAAATGTCTCAAAATATGATACACAAAATGAATTATTCTAATTTCCTTTTTTTATAAACAATTCAATTGTTTAATACGGCAAAAGCTATGGATCTGCTTAGGTTTGATTAATCTGATGCCAGCAAAAAAATATAAAAAATCCTTTGATACCGATCAGGTATTTTTTATTATTTTCTGCTAAATTTTGTTGGTTTAAGTTAAAATGTTGATTTGAAGCAACAACTTTTATCCAGTTACCTATTACTTTAATTTCTTAGTAAAATTTATGAAATCCAACTTAATTCAATTCAGTAAATGTAATCATCTATATATGCAAAGCATTTCAAATAAAAATCTAAAAAGCTCGATTTTTTTTTCCCCTCAAAAGCAAATAGAATTCTAAATTGTCCCTTATGATCAAACTGGCTTTTGTAGTTTTTCATGTTTAGCTTAAAAGTAGATTTTTCTTATTTATAGAATTCTATGGGTAAAATGTTCATGAAATTTCAGTTTTAATTTAATATACAAAAATATGGTTCATTTACTTTGAAAGCTTATTTCTAAGAAGTTAAAAGTTGTTTAATCAAAATAATTGGAGCTATGATTCTTGAATTTTTGATAGATTTCAAAATCAAATTATAAATTACTCATTTTTAAAATAATGCCAAGTCAATTACTTAGGAAGATCAAATTTCTCTTAAAGAGGAAGAAAAGTTATGTTTTATTGCAAAAATATTGCACTGGTGAAGAGAAATAAACTACAGGAAAAGGTCACAACAGGACAATGCCTTTTAAAAATCTTGGAAGCAAGATTAAATAAATATATTTTTTAATTTCTCAAAATGCATCATACAAAAAAAAGAAATAAAGTTTAGCTTCAGTACAAAAATATCCACTTTGCCACTGCACTTTTATATAACTTACCAGGTTGATTAGAAAGAGCACCTTGTAAAGTAACGTCAGAATGTAGCTGTGGATGAGACCCTGAAATTAATGTATTAGTTGGTCAACTGTATTTATCATGAATTATAAATCAAGATACATGATCAAAAACAATTTAGATTTCTTCTCACACATCGTTACATGCAATAAAATCTCTGCATCCCTGAATACAAGATTTCTAACCTTATGAAATAAACTCGGTTAACCTGGAGTTTAGGGTGCGTACTCACTTCGTTTCCTTTAAACTCGCCAATTGTTTGTCGTCAAGAGAGAGTGCCAGAACATTTGTTTTGGATGCGAGTTGAAAATTTTTTCGGCATCGTTTGCGCATGCACCGACAGTGATTTGTTTACAGGACTACGGAACATGCCCTTAATTTCGTCTCATTTCCATTGGTCCAATGTCTGTTCTCTTCACTTTGATTGGTCGGTGTATGAATTCATTTGGAATTCTTGATCAGTTTTTTTTTTTTTTATAACCGTTTGCTTCTCTTCTGAAGATTTCCGTTCATTTAATTTGCTGATCTGCCATGCTTCATCATCTTCGGACTTTTTTTTTTCTGTGTTTGTGCCTTCCCTGTGTGTTTCGTTTCTCAATGAAAAAGCAAAGCTACGAGGGGCCCATTTTGCTAAAAGCGAAGCCGCTGATGTTTTTCTAAGTTAAAAAAATTTGCCCGGTGCACACTTGAAATAACGAAGGCATTGCGTGCTCAACCTCTCATTTTGAGATGTCCCAGGAATCGAATGCGCAGGAGACCTATAAAAAACTCGCTACGCATCCTAAACAGTGTTTGGCGAAGACAAATAAAATTGCGCCACAGAAAATTGGCGAGAAAATAGTACACACCCTAAACTCCAAATTTACCACAAACTCATTTTTTCTTGGCAACTACACACAATGGCATAAAATGAAATTTATACGTTTTATCGAAAATAATCTGGTAAATAAAATTAATTCAAATAAAATCCTCACGTAAAAAAAGCCAATCAAGAGAAATTAATACTTACAATAACCACCACCTTGGGGCCTCATTGAAATAGAATTTTCTGGTGGCACCATTGACTGAGTGTATGACAATGTGCTTCCGCCTGTCCATGTACTTGATGAATCTGAAATCATTATTTTTCAATCAGGTTTTAAAAATCACGAATTAATAAACAAGTAATAGAAATGGCATGAACTTTCAAACAGTAACTTATTGTTAATATGAATAATAAAACAATATAGAAATAACAGATAGTGAAAAAATTCTCTTTTCACTATCTATACTTATAAAAGTCAATGTTTGCATGCGATGTCCAGACGAATCTATCGGACTTACAGCCAGGAAATTTGGTGCACAGGTAGAAGTAATGGTGACTCGATGCACCTTGAAGCCTGAATTTTAAAATTTAATCTAGAAAATTTTTTATTTAATGTTTTGGGTCATTTTTGGCACGTTTAAGGCTGTAGTATCTTTTCTAATGATCATTGAAAAACAATCAAATCACCACCGAAGAGAAAAACAATTTTTGTTCTAATGAAGTTTGTTTTGAATTTCCAACATAATTTACTAAAATTTTGAAAAAATTTTAACTAATAGTCACTTGTATGGTACTTTGATAAGGATTTCTTCAAATTCTCGCATCTGACGTTTTAACAACTCTATTATTTTTTTATCAGCTTATAACTGGAACATTTCTGTCGGATTTAAAACAGGAAAGGTTAAAATATCTTATTCTATTTTTTTAAAATTAATTTTTCTCTTCTCAGTTCAAACAGTTTTTTTGCTAGCGAGAGTTTCTCCGGACGATCCCAGAATGCACTGTTGCTTCCTCACAAGAGGTGACGTATCATGCTTTCATTCTCAGGATGCATTTCTACAATCCGCTTCCTTCAGGTGACGTCATTGCATTCGCCTCATTGACGAGAGGAAAAAGCAAAAATAAAACATTTCTCTTTTGATAAATGTCATTATCGCAAAGAAAAATAAGTGGGAAAATCAATAATGTGTATCTTTTGTTTTCAAAACTTTTTCGTGTCATTGTGGGCATTCCCCCTCCCCCTTTATTTTGTCGAAGTCCTGATTCCACGGGCAATGCCGTGCACATATTGCTGGTCATTGATAATCAAAGTTAATGAAGGATACCAGAGGGAGTGTTCTCCACTCAACTTTCTTGTATATTTCGACAGGCAAGCTTTGTGCTTAGATTTTCATATAATGAAGAGAGTTGTTAGTTTATTTGCAATTTTTCACGATCTAAAAATCGTCTAAATATTTATTTGTGAATCTTTGTTTACATTTGAAATGTTTGGCCTACATTGATCTTGTTTATGTTTAGTGATGTCATGGTATGGGCGTGTACATTTCCTATGACATCATAACCAGCTATGACATCACAGCCAATCAGGTTTTGACACATGTTCTATCTGACTATACAAGATGGTATGTTAGATTCTTTAAGTTTGGTTGCAATGTAGCTGCACTGGTTGGCACGATGGATTAAGGATGTAAACATGTGGAGAGAAATGTTTTTATCATTTTTAAGTTTATTTCTAGCAAGAAATAAAAGTTTTTATAAAAATGGATTCATTACTGTCTTACAGCAACTGCTGATCCACCATTTAAGCTTAATATAAATTCCAAAAAGAGTCAAGTATGCATCTGGTAGCAATACCTATTCCCTTTGATCGATTTCACACAAACATAATATTTTTTTTCCGCAAATCTACTCTTGTGATGTAAAGAATATATACTAAAATTTATTACTCTGGCTTATTGTGTTTCGAGTTATCACAACCCCATAAATATGAAAAGACACACTGGTAGACAGTTCTTCGACATTTTTGGTCCAAAATTTGATACAGATCTACAATTTTTACTATAAAATCATAAACCAAATTTTGCATATCTAGCTCATTATGATTGCGACTTGTGTTTATATTCACAAAAAGGAAGACAGATGAACTTCCCATGGACGAATCAAAAATTTGAAAGATATCTACAAGTGTTGTGTTATGATCAAATACCAAATTTCACTCATCTAGCATGTTCCATTTTTTAATTATCCAGTTCACAGTTCAGACTCATGAAGGTCTAAAATGTAATTCATCAAAATCTCGAGGTTAAATATTTGGATGATTACAATACTTTCTCTTTGTATACAAGCAAGTAAAAAACAAAGACATGGGTAATAAATAAGATTTACAGTACAGGGAATGTTGAAAATATTGAAATGATATTTTACATATTTTTAAATTTAAATCAGAGTTAACATATTTGCTCTCAACAATACACCTTCAGAGAGGGGCTTCCTAAACTGTGGGTCACAACCCCAAGTATGGTTATATATATATAAATTACTGGGTTCTCAAAACTCTCTCACAGACATGACACAGGCTTGGAACAAAAAAAAAGCTGAACTTCATAAGTAATGAATTGTGCCAAACATAAATACCAAGAAGTAAAATAAGTATGATTAATAGAACAATAAAATAAATTTATACAAAAAGTGCTTAAGATATTAAAAATATTGTAGAATTATTATACGATAGAAAATTAAGAATGATAATATCCGATGCCGAAAAAGCTGAAATCCGCGTTTCCGCAGAAATGTGTCATGTCTGCTCTGAACATTTGCTTCTTTCAGATTTTTCAATACTTATAAAGAAAAATAATTTAAAAAGTCATCTTGGCATGAAGGATATCTTGACAGTTTGCTGTATAACTATTTTTAATTGTAAAACACTCTCAGTAATCTGGTAGATTTCGAAACCAGAGGATTGATTAGTTGAGGTTCATAAAAAAAAGCAAAACCAATGTTTAATGCACAAAATACTGATAAATATTACAAAATATAATTCAAAATATGAGCCGCAACCTATTGTTGAGACTCATATTCAAGAAGATCACTGATTCCGTTAACAAGACAGCAGTTGTCGCCTTGCAGAAGTTTAGCAATATGTGTTGCTTTTCTGTTTGAACAGCAGCTCACAAATGTTATCAAGCACAGCAACATTAGGTTCAAAAGTTGGCAGCTGCTGTTGTGCTAACAGAAAAAGATCATTAATATTGACCAGATCAGATAAGTTCTATTAACCCTCTGAGCGATTTGTTATTTTGATGTTCTAGCTTTAAAGTCTTAAAAATTTGCTTTTAAAGTGAATAATTCGATCTTTGTGTTTAATCAAAACTCTGAAATTTTAAGAATATTTTATCCATGGTATTTTAATAAATTATACATATAAACATGAATTATCTGCTTTTGAACTCAGTATGAGAAACGGAAAAATATGTGCAAGACGATTAGAGGGTTAAATATAAAACAGTGGTTCCCAACCTTTTTAGTTGTGCAGACCACTTGTTTTGTAAAAAACATTTTGAGGCCCACTAACTAAATATACAAGTAAAAAAATACAAACACATATAATACATTTATATATAAATAAATTATATGCAGATATATGTCAGTAATTAGTAAAGCTTACTGTAAAAGAATTTTAAAAATATTGTTTATAAAGCAAAAAACAAGTGACGACTCTTGAAGCTCCCCAGCCTTGACTAGCGTTCCGCGGCCGGTTGGGAACCACTGGCCTAATACATTTTACAGAATCTAAAAATATCAACTTGAAACTATCCCCACATTTAGTGGCGAACACACTAAAGCAAACTAGATGGGACAATCATTAAAGAAGAGTAGGAATGATAGGAATTGCTTACTGCTATTAGAAGTAAAGCTTGAAGGAACAGCTGGCTGTGGTGGGGATGTTCCAAGACCATTTATTGTATTTGGAGTTAAATGAGGAGAAAGTGTATCTAAAGTTGTATTTCCATTAACTAAAATAAAAGAAAAGATAAGGAAATAAGCAAAGGGATCATATTTAATTCAGAATGTCATAAATATCAAAACCAAGAAAATGTTAAATGATTGTAAGAAAGTAATTTTTAACATTCTATGACCAAACACAGGATGATTATAAAAGAATAATAATAAATGCTTATATCTCAGTAACCAAATAATTTCAGAGTTCTTACTGATTTTTAAAATTAAAAATCAAGGAGTATTTAAGGAGTTTTCAAGGAGTATTTTCAAAATTTCAAGGAGTCAATATTTACGCATGAAAAAGGATTCAATTTTAAAGGTATACAAAAATTAAATTAGAGTATTTAAAACATTGCTAATAACTCAAATGTGGTTATATTTATTTCTTTTATATGCTCTTACTAAGCTGATTTATCCAAGAATGCCATGTTAAATCTATTTATATGAAAGTAGAGTGGTGCCACTTAGACACACAATTGTTTATAAAATATACAACTGCCCCAAAAGTTCAAATAGTTCATTACGTACCATGATTTACCCTTTTTCAAATAAAAACTATTCCCATTAATTTATTTTTAGAATTTAAATTCTTAAATAATTTCCATGCCTCACTGTGCACCTTATGTAGTGCACAGTAATCCAGTATTTAAAATATAGAGGTGCAAAGAGAGGCATGGATTTAGATATTAGAAACTGATTTTTGGCATTTCCATTGCTTATAAAATAGTTCATGAAGAAAATAAAATTAACAAAATTTCTTGATTATTAAAACTAATTTAGCTAAAATTGATTAATATCTATTTTCTTTCAACTCTACCTTTACAATATATGTCCTTTACAACAAACCATATTACAATTTAAAGAAATACAGTTAATTTTTCTAAATAATCCAAGAGAAATAACATTCTCAATTTGCACCACTTTATTGTTTTGGTAAATACTGATTGGCACTTAAAACTAGTTATTAAATTTTGAATAGAAGATGAACATCAAATCGTGGAAAGAGCAACGCAAAATACTGGGCGATTGATATGGCAGCGATTTAGAATCCTTTTTATCGGTGAAATGTAATACACAATTAATAAAAGAAATGTTAAAAATTGAAAATCAAGGAGTTTATAAGGAGTAAAACCCAAATTCAAGGAGTTTCCATAGTGCTTGAAAATGAAAATCGTTTTCAAAGAGCGTACGAACCCTGAATTTAGAGCATAATTGTACAAATCATTATGAAAGGATGTTCTGAAGTTTAAACTGTTTGGCAAGAGATGACGATAGGCTACTTAAACAAAAAAAAGTCTATTGCTATGCCCCGTGGCAGAATCGCGGCGACAACGTCACAGAACGGCAAAGGTTTCATGCAGAGATATTTTCATTTTGGAAACAAATTAGATTTTTGGGAGAATTAGCATATTCACGAAATAGCACCGAAATCGTTCATCCGAAATAGTTTCGTTTTCTGCAGACAGTGAATCACTTTCAAACATTCCAGAGCAGATAAAAGGGAAAGAGGGATGTTGACCTCTCACCAATAAGGCAGCTTTAAATCTCATATATGGAACAAATTATTCTCTGCATTTTACAAACATTCATAGAAACAAAAAGCTATGAAAATTCGGTACGTCTAAAGTTGTAAACAGAGTGAATAATGAAGCTGAATGTTTACCTTGCTTCAAATTATTAATGGCACAGTTCCAGCTAGTACAAATGAAAGGAGTGCCTTAACTTGCATCATATTTAAGATGAATATTGTCACAATATTTAAGATGAATATTGTGTTATAATGGTTTGTGTGTGTGTAATATGTGTTTATAAAACACTAAATAAAGCTGAATTTCTTAAACTAAATATTTTATTTTATTTATGAATTACTCTTAGATTTGTCCATATGCAAATTCTTACCTCACGGAACATTCTTGTAGAAAGATTTTCATATTGATGACATTTGTTGCAGAAAGCATAATAATTTTCTGCCACAGAGATGCTATGAAGGATTGGCTACAGAATAGAAGACAACTAGACTCTTTATAACTAACCCTCCCCAAGAAGCCCTGATATAACTCCTTGTGATTTTTTATGTGTGGGGGGGGGGGGTAAATAAAAGATAAAGTGTTTTCTCTATCATTGCTGCTCACATTGACAAAATCCAAATAAGAATTATATTCATCCAAATAAATAGGAGAGAAACTGTGTTGAGTTTTGTTTGCCTATGTTCCTGAGCATAGCTGTATTGCACAATTATGATTATAACTTGTCAGCATGTCAAACTCAAAGCCCACAACGAATACCACTATGGCCCAGCAAACATAACAGTATGTAACAATTTTTTTAATAAAAATTTAACAGCTTTATTTTTTAAAAAAAAGACTTGCATATAGTTAATAACAAACCACAGCATTTGCTAATTATTATTTATATTTAAAAAGGAAATAAATTTCTTGTGAAATCCAGAATTACCAACATTCTTCTTGGTCCAGTTTTGAAAGTAATCACTACGAACAAAATATCCCCTGAAGCAAGAAAGATGGTAGCAGAGATTCCAAGTATCTGGAGGAAAAATAACTTTACTGCTGTCCTAGTTCTTTTTGCTAACAGTCTTTTTTAAAATAAAGCTTGAGTTTCTAAAGTAGATTTCTTTTATGGGCCACATAGACCACTTAGACCTTCTTTATTTGGGTCACTCTTCACATTCGAGTTTGACATGTTAGCCCTACAATAATATTATTTGAGGTGATTGGTCAGCAAAGGTGGTAAAATTTATAATTTTGTAAATATGGTCAATCAAAATTGGACTATTCTTTCGTGATCATCCTGTACAATAAAACAATTACAAGAGACCAAGTAATATTACATAACATAGCTAGAAAATACCATTATTTTTAATGTGGCATATTTTAAATAAATTATTTAAAGAATTTTTTAACAATAATGTAACATTGTATGCCAGATATTTAACTGGCTAAATAAGTGACTGGAAGAAAGAGTAATAACAACAAACTTGTGCAGTTGCAAGGAAAATCCATCATTAGAATAAAGATATATAACTGTAAAATAAATCTACTCGGCAACCAAATTATATTTTCCAAAATTTGGAGTAGAGCCATAATTTGTTGAATTTTTTTATCAAAATCCATGAATAATAATAATGGCACTAAAAGAAGGCACATTATCGTGGTGCAAAAACCATTAGTTATCTGGTCACAATTCAAGACCTTTTTGACAAATTCCTTCACGCAAATACCAAAACACACTCAAAATATATTTATAGAAAGTCTGGGCAGTTAGTAAAAATTCATAATGCAAAACACCTTGATAGCCAAAGCAAAGTCAACATTACCATGATTTTTAATTTGATTCTTTATCTATCTGAAACATTTTATACCACTCAAATATTCTTTCTTTAAATAAACAGTTGTTTTTAAAGGTTTTTGTAGCAGGAAAAAAAAAAGTGTAATGCATGTTCTATGCTCAATTATATTTGCCATTTTGGAAAATCAACCAAGTTAAAATTCCTACCACATTAAAACAAATTTATTTTCAGTTTGATAACATGAAATAAAATACTGAGGGGTCTCCGATGCTTATACGAATCTTAAAAAAATTGAATAAAAAGTTTGGAAATAATTTCTAGTCTATACTTACTAAAGGCAATGTTTGTGTGCGTGTCTACGATGTCCAGACGAATCTATCGCACTTACAGCCATGAAATTTGGCACACAGATAGTAGTAATGGTGACTGAAAGCACCTCGAAGCAGAAATTTTAAAATTTAATCTAGAAATTTTTTTATTTAAAGTTTTCTGTCATTTTGGGTGATTTTTCACACTCATTTCTCAATAGCCTGGTTTTGGATAACTGTACGAAAAAAACAGTTACACCATCGGAAAGAACAAACGATTTCCGTTCTAATGAAGTTTGTTTCATACGTCTAACGTAACTTACTGAATTTTGAGAAATTTTTTAAAAAGTCTCTTTTATGGTAATTTTTAATAAAGATTTCTTCAAATTATCGCATCTGACGTTCTAACATCTCTATAATTTTCATTTTCTTTTTCAGCTTATAACTGGAACGTTTCTTCGGATTTAAAACAAGAACGGTTAAAATATCTTTTTTCGGTTTTTTTTAAATTAATTTTTTCCTGATCAGGTCAAACAGTTTTTTTGCTAGCGAGATTTAACAGCAAGAGTTTCTCCGGACAAGTGACCTTCCTCGAGGCAGGTGATGTCATATGCTTTCCTTCCCAGCATGCAATTGTACAATCCAATGTGCATCTTTTGTTTTGATTTTGTTTTCAAAACTTTTTCGTGTCATTGTGGGCATCCTTTTTTCCCTATTTAGTTGAAGTCCAGATTCCACAGGCAACATCATGATCGTACCGATATTTCAAATGAGGTATAACAAACATTTCTTGATTCCAATAATACAGCAAACTATCTGTTAAGCAGTAAAGCTTACAAATCAGGGCATTCATTTTGACTCGCCCTGTATTTTCCGTATGCATGTTTTATTCACAAGTAAATATGTTGCATATTCGGCACTGAAAAACAGCTTACTTTGTGACATGGTTTGTGCCTCTGGCCCAGGAGAAAAGAACCCAGGTGATGGAGTGGAAAGGGGAGCGACAGAAGGCGTGGTGGGAGGAGTGGAAAGCGAAGCAGATGTTGCTGAATGTGGTGGGGCAACAGATTGCAGTTGCTGAGTGCACACCGTCAGAGGCTGAGTAACTGGCTGGGACTGTGGAGAAATACTTGGAATGGCAGAAGCTGCTACTAGAATAAAAAGAAGCAACATTTCAACAGATATTTTTCTTATTATTAGGTTTTCATATGGATTATTGAGGTAGAAAATGTATACAGAGTATATCTAAAAAAGGGCAAAGAGGAGCAAAATTTCATAGTCATTCTACTTCCAAATATGGTGCTTTTTTTTAAATATATATACAACACCATATAATTCAGCTTCAATGGACTATCACAACTTTACTGAAATATAACTAATAGCCATATCTACTTTAGCACAAAAATTGGATACTTTTGATGCTTAAATAGGAAATAATTATTAAATCTCCAAGTCTGGTACTTAATATAACTGATACCACAAAAAGTACATCATCTTAATTCCAAGTCATAAGCTAAAAGATTCAGAAAAAACATTTTATAAAAAAATTAATCCATATATTTAATAATATTCCAGCAATGTTTATCGAGATGAAAACAAAATCTTTGAAGAAACATAATAAGTTATTAAAGCACACAATAATAGTTTAATTCATTTTTATTGTTTACTTCAATTTATTGATGCTTTTGTCAATGTTTCAGTACTTTTATTAATACTTAGGATTATTATATTAAGCTAAATTGGCGCTATTTATGTATTTTTACTTCAATAAATGAGGAGTTTATGGATTTGTCTTTTTTGATACATTTTATTCTTATTTCTATCTTCTATATATATACATTCAAGCATATGCTATCAACCTTATAACAGAACCCAAAACATTTAATTAACTTTGGTTGTCACAAGTTACTGCAGGAATTGTCAGGAGACACAAATTAGCATGTCCCATCACAAACTGTCACATGAAAAAAGGACAACTCAAAGCTCCCATCAGCAATGTGTTAAATAGGAAATAAATAACTGAAAATAAAAACAACTGCCCAAAATAATTCATTTTGACCTGTCAAGTCTTATTTTACCCAATAATTTATCAAGATACCAGATAAGTATACCAGTATGACAACAAGAATTTGTGTACCATGATGAAATTGGACAGGATGGCTACAGAAACTGTGAAAAAAATTTCCCCGACCAAACTTACAACACTTCCCTGATTTACGGCTACTAATATTATTAGTTTCCTGGCTTTCTCCCTACTCAGAATCACTATATGTGTACAATATACATTATTAAAAACACTTTTACCGGTTATTTAATATGAAAAAAATTAAATTTTTTAATGAAATTTAATTTTAAAAAAATTGAATGGCCATCTTAAATCTATTAAAACAGTGAATTACATTTCTTATATGTAAAAAATACTGGAAATTTTAACAAAATACTTTGCTTCTAAAACTAATAAGAATTCTAAGAAACATTAAAACTACTCTTTGCAACACAAGTTAAATTATGTTAACAATAAAGGTTATTATGATTTTTGCCCAAAACTTTAAAACAGCTCAATAACTAATTAGTACTTCTTACATGAGTACCAGAATAACATGTTGCAGCATAAATATAAAAATAGTATAATCAATTATATGTACCTAATAATATATATTTTAGCAAAGATTTAAACAAGAGAAACTGCCAAAATATTACTTCAAATCTTTATTCTTTAACAAATCATACGAAATTAATTGCTCTAATCAAAAACTTATGCTTTTATAAATGAATATAAGGGTCTTTTTTTAATTCCATTTATTATTACATATAATGCTAGACATAAGATACTAATTTACAGATGATAACTCAAGTAACTATTAATTTTCCCTGATTTTTAGATATTTTTACGAATTTCCCCGATTTTTCCAGATCGATAAAATTTCCCGACTTTCCCCTGATTTCCAGGTTCTGTCGCCACTCTGTTGGACACTTATAGAAAATTTTATATGACAGCAGACATAAATAGTTACACATTTAATTTAATAAATTAATTCCAACATACATATTTAATAAGTTGACATATTAAGAAGTGAGCACGTACATATAATTGTTTTACCTTGAGTAGGTGCCATGAGCGGCCTACCAAAAGGATCTGTCGGTGGTTGGGCCGGATGGTGCTGAACAGTTTGAGGAGTATGCTGAATTGTTTGCATGCTGCTAGGACCGCAATCCAACTCACCATATTCATTCTTCACCATCTGGCTTTCGCCTGTGGAAAGAAGAAAAAGGGGATAAATAAAAAGGAAAAGAAAAGGGAATAAATAAAAGGGGAAAAGGGAATAAATAAAAATAGCCACTACCAATTGCATTATTTTTTAAGCCTAAAAATAAATGTATATATGCATACTAAGCTTACCAGGAGTTTGAAGTGTTAACCCAGACAAATCTGAAAAAGAAAACAAAAATTAATTTAACCTTTTAACAGCAGTCCATTATTGCAGTTCTTGTTTGTTGAATGTCCGATTCAACTTTTCTTGATTTATAATGTGAACCAACTATACTGCACTTTTTCCAAGAACACAGAACAGAATCTTTACTGGTAATGCAAGCGAATGCGTATTTGTGTGCCGGCGCTTTATAGGACACACTATTGGACTAAAAGCTAATAAACTTGGCATAAGTACACTTTAGGTGTGCATGTGCACCTTGGGGGGGGGGGGGGGGTTAAAAAATTAAAATAAAAAAAAAATTTTTTTTTTTTTTTAAATTACAAAATATTATGGCATAATTTTTAAAATTTTAAGATGCTGTAAAAATTTTTATCTTTTGAATGATGCCAATGTAGTTGCCATGCAAATTTTTTCTTGAATTTCGACAATTTTTTAAAAATATTTTTAAGCACAAGTTGCAACAATACTTTTCAATGTAGAAAAAAAAATTAAAATTTTTTCACTGTTCCTACAAATATTTTGCTTTTCTTCCATTTTTGAAAACTAACATATCAAGATTAAGTTAATTTTTTTCATATTCTTCTGCAATGTTGCAATGAATTTTTTTATCTAATGATTCTTTTAGTGGAATCAATTAACAAAGCCCTCTAAGATCGTAAGTAATACATTCAATATGCTGAAAAATTATACTTTAATTCTTTTATCAACATGTTTCAATTCAGCTAACATGCGCCTGGATGTGTTCACAAAAAATTGTAAAATTATTCAGAAAATCACCTCTCAAGAATGATATTTTACAAAAGTATGTTAAAGCAGAGTTTGGGTGTGAAAAGATGGTCTGTTTAGAAACCAATACTCGATGAAATAGGTTATCGGCAGTGCTTGAAAGATTTTTAGATATAAAATCAGCAATTTCAAAAGCATCAATAGAAATTAAAGAACAACAAAGTTTGGCTAATGTAGAATTTGAAAACCTGACTGCAATTTTAACAGGCTTTAAGCCAGTAAAAATTGGACTAGAAAATCTATGCAGACAAAAAACGACTTTGCTAACTGCCCAAGGAGTATTTGCTTTCATTATTGGAGAGTTGAACCAACAAAAACTCAGAAATTACTAAGAATATGAAATGTTCTCTGGTCCAAAGAATTAGTGAGAAATGCAATGTTAGTTTAGTTGGATTGATGTAATATCTAAATTTAGGGGGAAACTATGATGCTGCTGCAATTACTGTTGAACTTTCATGTGTACCATATAAAAACTTTTTGATTCAACAAGCTAAGCTAAAATAATTACGACAAGACTTTTTTGCGAGGAAGATGAATCACCGTCCAACTCTTCACACTCAGAAGAAAGCATGGAGAATTTGGAAGAGAAATTTTTAACGTTCTACGAAAAATTAGAAAGGCAAGGGTCCTAAGTTGTTCAACTAGCAAGAATTCTAGCTTGAGCATGATAGTGAAGCAAGAATTGTAATCATTTGACTCAACAGAAAACCGATCATCAAATATTATAAAACTGGGTGAGGATTTGAAAACAGTTCCTCCAACATCAGCTGAAGCTGAGAGAAGAGGCATTTTCTGCTGCCAGGTTGTTCATAATAAAGCTATGAACTAGGCTGAGTGATGAAAGCAAAGATTGTTTATCTTGCTTAAATCATACTTTAAAAATAAATAATTAATATATTTTATTTGTATTTTGTTGCTTGGTATATAAAGGAGCATAAATTTTGGAATTTCTCTATTTTGTGTAATTATCATTGATATCAATTTAAAATAACTAATTTTTAGATTTTTCAAATTTTGATGCATTTCCAGAAATGACTTATGTTCCCAGGAATAAAAAAAAGGGCGGGGAATCAGAAACCCTAAAAATAATGTATTTAGATACAATCTTACAGAGAGGATACTACAAAATAAAAGGTTTAAATACAAAGGCCTGCACTGATGGTAATTATTTTGCAATAATTTCGTTAAAAATTGTCAAAAAGTGTTAAATACTCTACCTATTGCAGGGGAAACAACTCTCTCATAATGGTAGGGATTTACACAGACACTGTCACACTTTAAGTCAAATGCATACTGGCAATATTTTACATGTTTTAGCTCATTCTTATGAAGGTCAGGCCACCTCCAAATACGGGCATATATTACATGAGGAAATCCTTTCCTCCCAGCAACCTAAGAATACAAAAATATTAAATGATTATATGTAATATAATAATTAATTTAACATAAGAATCAAAACTAAAATTTAACTTATGACTGTAAATATTAATTGAATTTAATTAATTTTATTACTAACTATGTGCCCTTTTCATCATGCCTCTTTAAGGTTTCAATATTAAATAACCCTGATTGTAAAAGCAGCATCTTTAATGATGGCAACTGTTATGTTTTATGCCAATTCACCAATGCATATTTTCATTTTTCTTCCTTATGAGATAATAACAAAGAATTGTGGTTCAAAAATGTTTCAGAAAATAGGCTTTGTGTAAAATAAAAAATATAATTGAAATTTCATATACAGGGATGAGATTGGAAAAAACCCAAAAAAGCTGAAAATAGAAATCTGAAAAATTTACGTGTGAAATACGTTTTAAGTAACTTAAGCATTTAAGCACGATAAATTATTATATACAAATATATATATATATATGTTTGTGAGTGGGTAATTGTTTAATTACATGCAGGGCTAAAATCAGCAAATCAAAAAAATAAAGGATATTTAAAAATTACATATGACAAAAAAGGAATACCAAATTAACAATGAAATACTAATCATACTTGCAACTGTTATTTAGTCAACCAATTTGTAGCTAGAATAATAGTAAACAATGAAAAAAAAAAACATACTTTTAAAAATAAGATTTTGAATGTAAATGAAATTTTTTTAAAATTTATGACAGTAAGCAATTAGTTACATTCTACTTGGTTTTCAACAAATTTTTCACTTTAAAATGCAGGTTATTTTGGAAAAAAAAAAAAAGAATTTTCAATCACAAGGATCTTTTTTCTTAGCATTTCTTGCAAAAGGAGGCACGGATATCTCTTAATTTTGTTAAGAACACGGATTCCAAGATCATTGTAAGAAAAAAAAAGGGGAAAAGCGGATTTTTCGGCAGAAAGCGGATTTCGGGAAAAAAGAAAAAGCGGAAATTTTTCATTTCAAGAAAATAAAAAAAGCGTAAAAATCTCATCCCTGCATATAGTATTTCTTAAGAGCAGCCTATTAAATTTGTAATTTAGATTCAATTGGAATAATAATCAATATTCCTGGTGACCAAGGTGGTCACCGAAGGCGACTAGTATTAAATAAATGAAAAAAAAATATGCTTTTCTTGGATTTCATTTTTATACTTTTATATATTGCTTTAGTTCATTTTTGACAGTTTTTAATTTATACGAACAGATGCTTCATGACAATAGTATATATTCAATAAAAAAAAAACCTTGAAACAATGAAATATTTTCATCTAGTGGTTATAACAAAAAATATATTTATGGAAAAAAAAACTATACAAGTCACTCTTGGTATAATCCAATAACTGAAAGACACAATTAAAGGGAAATAGATGCATTAACTTACTGCATAGAAAGTTTAAAGATAACATGACATACGAAAGAAAGTTTAAAGATAACATTAAATTAAAGGAAGTACATGTGAATACAAGTTTTAGCTTGAAATTAATGTTTTTCAACAAAGTTCTTTGAAAAGACATTTGAATAAAGGAAAGTACTGAAAATAGAAATTGCGATTGGTTTCTCTATCATATATATTCAGACAGGAAAAAAAACAAACATTGGTATCTATTTCAGATATAAAGTGCATCGCAAATGCTGTGAATGTAAAATTGTGTGTCTTGCAAAGTGCAAGACAATATAAGTTAGATATTGAATAAGATGAACAATTATGTTGCCATGTAAATGATGTCAAGAGAATTGATTCCACTGTTAATTGATTTCCAATAGACAAACAAACAAAAAACTCTTTTACAACTAGAAAATACACCCGTCATACCATGACGGGTGCAAATTGCCTCTTCATTTGAAAGATTTCCCATCAACAGGGTGCGTAGTGAGAAATTGCTGCAAAAATTAAGCACTTTTACAGACTTTTTAAGCACCTTAGCCAAAAAAATTAGCACCTTTGTACATGCATGCATACGTTGACCCACGTATTTTCTAAACATATGATGATTTCTGTTTTATAATAATGCACAGTTTTTATTGAAAATTTTAAAATATATTTTTTAAATTTTAAATGTGTATTTTTTAATTTTAATATTTATTTCCGTATTTGCACAACGTCTTCTATTGTAAAATAAAAGACGTATTTTTGATTTTACAAACAAAGTTAAAAATGATAATGCAAATTGTCATTATCAAAAATTAAATCAACTTTTATAAGATTAACTATAAAAATCTGTAACCTTTTTCAACATTTCTTAAAATTACAAATTACCAGTTAATTTGCCCCTTCGGGATCATCATTCCAGTATTTCAATATACCTATTGTTGAAGTAAGCGGGAGCATAAAAAAGGTCATTAATAGTCCAGTCAATGAAGGGTTTGAAAAAAAACCCATTAAATCATATAGTTTTGAAAATTGGTACACATGTTCGTGATGGCCTCCTGATGACCATACAAAAGTCCTTGGCCCTGAGTGATTTAACGAATTAAAGAGCGTAAAATTCCCTACAAAAATATGCTTTTATTTTTCTTCTAGCTTTAATGATTTCCGAGATAATGGGTCTCAAAGTTTACCTCCATCATAGATTTCATATCCCTTTTTAAAGTGTTTTTTAATATCTCGAAAACTATTCGATTTTCACATTTGTTGTAAGCAGCAAATTAATGAAAGTAAAATTCCCTACGAATGCATGCCTTTATGTTTCTTCTATCTTTAATAGTTTTCGAGGTAATGGGCCTCAAAGTTTGACGCCATCTTGGATTTAATCTCCTTTTTCTCAGTTTTTCTCGAATATCTCGAAAATTATTTAGTTTTCAAATCACACGTGATATAACAAATTAAAGAATGTAAAATTCCCTACAAAAGAGTGCTTTTATTTTTGTTCTAGTCTTAATAGTTGCCGAGATAATGAGCATCAAAGTTTGCTACCATCTTTGGATTTCATCCCCCTTTTTAAGTTTTTCTTAAATATCTCAGAAACTATTAAAACTAAAAGAAAATCAAAAGCATGCATCTGTAGGGAATTTTACGATCATTAATTTGTTGTATTACATGTAATTGAAAATTAAATATTTTTGAGAAATTCAAAAATGACGAAAAAAGGGTGTGAAATTGAAGATGGTGGCAAACTTTGAGATCTATTATCTCAGAAACTTTTATGGGTAGAATAATAATAAATGCATGTATTCGTAGGGAATTTCACGCTCTTTAATTTGTTAAATCAATTGTAATTTGAAAACTGAATAGTTTTCGGGATATTAAAGACAAACTTTAAAAAAGGGGGGGGGAGATGAAATCCAAGATGGCGGCGCGAGCCGCACCCCCAGGACTGGGGACTTTTAGTATGTTCAACAGAAGCCTCTCGTGAACATGTGTACCAATTTTCAAAACTAAACGATTTAATGGAGTTTTTTTTTCACAATCCTTCGTTGACTGGACTATCAACTAAGATTTTGTTACAAATCCATCCACTTTGAGACAAGTTATATCAAAAACTATTAAAGATAGAAGAAAAGTAAAAGCATGCATATATAGGGAATTGTACGCGCTTAAATTTTTAAAGCAAATATGATTTGAAAATCGAATAGTTTGAGATATTCAAGAAAAATTAAAAAAGGGGGATGAAATCCAAGATGGCGGCAAAGTTTGAGACCCATTATCTCAGAAACTATAAAAGCTAGAAGAAAAATAAAAGCATGTATTCATAAGGAATTTCAAGCTCTTTAATTTGGTAAATCAATTGTAATTTCAAAACTGAAGAGTTATCAAGATATTCAAGAAAAACCGAAAAAGGGGGTCGAAATCCAAAACGGTGGCGCAAGCTCCCCCCAGGACCGGGGGACTTTTAGTATGTTCATTAGGAGTCCCTCACGAACATGTGTACTAATTTTCAGAACTATATGATTTAATGTCCATTTTCATCCCCATTTTGGGCCTCCGTTGACTGGACTTTAAGTATTATCTTAACATGTGTTGACATCTCTGGATCTATCTCACCCAGGATTCCCTCCCCGAATTCTTTCTTTTTGTCGGTTTTCTTTCTAGACACATCCGGTAAACAAAGCTTTATGACTATGCGTTCGATATCGTATTCAATGTCTGGGGAAACAAAAAAAAGAATTTTTTCTTTGTACTTTTCGAGAAAATTAAGCACTTTTTAAGGATTTTTTTCAAAATTAAGCACTTTTAAGGTGTTTAATGGTTTTCAAATTTAAGCACTTTTAAGGTACTTAAAAATGGTTTTCAAATTTAAGCACTTTTTAAGCACTTTTCATGACGCTACGCACCCTGATCAAATCTGACGCATTTATATAGAAATATATGCGAGAGAAATGTTCAACATTGATTGAAAACAAATAAAATAAACATATGTATTATGACAGGAAATATTTTTTTTTATTTACATATTTCTTTATTCAAAAACACTTCTTGGTAAACAACATTCAGTGTGAAGTATTTTTCGTTGCTCAACAATTTCCCTTGTACTTCAGATGTCTTCATGTAAATTTTAATGTTGCCAAAAATACTATCAAATTATACCATCACGATTCACTAAATAATTAGATGCATCATGGCATCCAAACTATATCACGTGCCTGATATACAACTGACTTCTCGGGAACTATTTATCATAGCGAAATAAATTTTATATCACTTTTTTAGAGCTATTAAATTTGAAAATACAACGACAATTACTCTTTTAAATTTAAAATTACTGAAATTTAGGTTCTCTAACAATGAAATAATGCTTTTTAACGTCTTGCAGTGCTACGGCGCGAGTTTTATTGTTAGTGACGTCAAAGCGTTACCGAGAGATCTGGGCTATTATATTATTAATGAGCATACAAAATGAATGTAATGCACAAATGGTACTTGTTTTTATCATGTGAACTTAAAGCATTATTGCACAGAATCCCAATGATTTGCTATCTTATTTTTAATATTAATGTGTTGTACTTATTTATTTATTGCATCTTTGAAGTGCTTCAATTAAGACCAATTCAATTAAAGTGGCGTTACCGTTTTAAAACTTTATTTTTGCATGCCTTTAATTTTATCGCAGATGAGTCATGTTTTATTTTAATAGCCGATTTCCATATAAAGCATAAATTATATTTTCTGTAAATAATATGTGTGACATTCTTTAATAGAAACATGGTTTCGTCTTAGGATATTTTAAATACAAAAACTGTGATTTCTAAAAAATCTATAACCAAATTTATCATACAGCTGAACCACTGCCACCTTACATCAACTCAAAAAGAAACGATCATATATGACATTCATCCTTTAGCATGAATTTTCGCCTAAAATTATACCTATATTCCAACCAAGTATCGATGGATTACATACCGTGAAAGGCTGCCATGTGGAAATTACTTAACTCTGTTTTATTAAAAATTTTTTTCGTTGTACTTGATGAATACATAATTATATTTAACATCATGTTCTTTAATCAAAAGTTATGAGATAAAGGAAGCCCTGAGAGTAATTTGTGGACGCCTTGTATTTATGGACATTGTATTTCCTTCTTGACAGGAATAAGAATCTTAATTTACCAGATGAATCATGCGATTAAAATATCATAATCATTACAGAAATCATCTATATTTCAATCTTCAGCAGCTTAATTCTTGAAATTAAGCTTCTTTTTTCAACACTCCAATCTTTTTTCAGCATTTTAATTGCATTACCATATAAATACTAATATGAGTAAGTCACTTAACAACCAGTAACATAATATTATGTGTGAGGAATAACATGAAAGAATATTTCTCTAATAATACAAAACTGGTAATATAATGTTCATTAACATAATTTTTTTATAATATACAAATTTTAAAACATTCGAATATGTGAATGCCATAGCATTCATTTTCATTTGGATGCAAAATGGCATGAATGCTATAACATTCAAATTTATAAGTCACATTATGGTACATTCAATTCTGTATAACCTTAGTTTTTGAAATTATTATGCACTTTAAAGTTATGGGGAATGGTTTATAGAGTATTTCCATTTGTCTTTTCTTTCTACTTTTCAGGGGTGAAAACAGCAAAGATACAAAAAAGAGGAAGATTCACGAGAGTGAGAGTAGCTACATTTTTACATGAGTAGAGACATGCACTAAGGAAGAGATAAGTAAACACTTATTAATGAATGATTTATTCATCACCAAAAAAAATAAATTATGAAAAAAATATGGTCTTTCTTACCGCCCTGTATGGATTTTTTCAATTACAAATACTTATTTTTAACATTATAAAATCAATGTTTTTAACTCACTTTCTTAAAATAGATACAATTAATAAATGTTATATAATATCAATAATTTTTATAAAATACGTATAATAAACCTAAAATATATAAATCAAATTTTGGATTATACAAGGAAAAGGCACAAAAGAGTCCTGCATAAATATCAGTTTTATGAATAATCACA
Source organism: Araneus ventricosus (assembly GCA_013235015.1). Classification (NCBI taxonomy): domain Eukaryota; kingdom Metazoa; phylum Arthropoda; class Arachnida; order Araneae; family Araneidae; genus Araneus; species Araneus ventricosus. Next base: position 212,842 of record BGPR01001187.1, on the reverse strand, counting down.
AATTAACAATGCCTTAGCCTCTAAACTGCCATGAATGAGTTAATTCAAATAGTTCTTTTTTATACAAGCTTATTTTTTCGTGTCATGTTTTCAAACATAGATTTAATAGTTTGGCAGCGACCACTGTTTTGTTTTAGTGCATTTAATTTTTTTAAATTTTGCCTGCAATTCATTATTTAGTTCTTCTAAAACTCTTTTTTCACCCTTCTCCGAGCTATTTTTAGCCATATCTCCATTGATTTTTAACACCTTTCTCCAAATGTTTAATATTCTCAGCGCTTTCACGGGTGATAATATCAGTTCTTATCGTAGACATAATTAAAAATATTAATGACACAAATCACAATTTTATAACTCTTTCGCGTAGACAGACATAACGCAGTCCATTCATCTGTTGTTGATTCCATTCCATTTGTGACAACACTGGTTTTTTCCCCCCCTACCCATTCAAGTCGAAAAATCATGCGCGTCATTCAACTGTAGCTCCAAAGTGTGGCACACTCACCGCGGAAGTTGATGTTTCAAAGTGTGCTTGCGGCAAGGGGGTGCGATCTTCTCTCCCCTTCTCTACAGCTGCTCTTTGATCTCCTCTTCCTTCCCCCACTCCAAGGATTTCAGATACACTAATCGCTACCCTCTAAGCGGGATCCCGATCCAGTCAAGCCTTTGATCTACCGACTACCCAAGCGAAGGGTCTTTAAAAAAAATTGGCGCACGAACTGTTGGATTTCCGCTTGTTTGGAAATCTGACTTCTACTAGCCCCTATTCTAATTTTCATAGGTTTTTGACCTTGACGATTGTTTTCTCTTTCCCGTGTTCCAAAATTTCCATTTTGTTTTTGAGATTAATGGCCCGCTTTAGCGCATTCGAACTTCGCGTTCCAGTATGCTATGCTATGTTGAACACTGGGAAATGAAATGGCATCATGAATATTATGTAGAAAAAATATCGTCTAAAACGTGAAAGAAAAACACGTGTGGAGAAATTTCTTAGAAATAACAAAATAACCCTCTAATCCTAGGCCAACAGCTTGAAACCTTGCCTCCAATCCACATGATCAATCACAATGAGACACAAGCCCTGTGTTGGAACGTCATTTTCTTCCAGTTCACTCCCTTCCCTGTCACTCACTTTCCAACAGGGAGGGCCGGGGGAATTTGGTTTCGCATCCTCGGAAGTGAATAATAAAAAAAAAGAAGCGGAATATGAAAATTTAAAAGAAAAAAAAAGGCGGAGTCAAAAAGAAATATACAAAAAAGCGGAAAATTGCGGATCCGCGGAGGATTTTCACCCCTGACTGTTGATAAATATGTTAAGCAAAATAAATACAAGTTGTCCACAAATTGTCAGGGCTTCCTTTATCTCATAACTTTTGATTAAAAACCATGATGTTAAATATAATTATGTATTCATCAAGTACAATTAAAATTTTTTTATTAAAACAGAGTTAAGTAATTTCCACATGGCAGCCTTTCATGGTATGTAATCCATCGATACTTGGTTAGAAATCGAGTTCAGTCTCGATGTGTTAAGTCTGACAAAAGGCAGCCACAACTAAACTACTAAAGATTTTTTGATATCTGCCACTGCTTATAAGTTTTGCTGCTCTATTTTGTACAAGATATTTAACATAACTGCTCTTATATAAAGATTGTATGCATTTTACTAACCTAAACACATCACATTTTAATAACCTGAACTCAATTTCCAGCCACGTGTTGATGGACTTAATGCGGCGAAAGGTTGCCATGTAGAAATTATTTAAGTTTGTTTGTGTTATAAAAAACTTTTTGTGTTTTATTTTATGAATATGTAATAATATTTAAAATCATATGCTTTAATCAAAAGTTACAAGGTAAGGAAATCCCAACAATAATTTATGGAAACTCTGTATTTTGATTATATGCCAGAAACAATTCAGTAATTTTAATGATTTCCTTTCTTACTTTCTCGTATACGAAGTATACAAAGAAAAAGTACTATAATCGTCAAAAAATTCGAACTCGAGATTTTGACGAATCTATACGTTTTAAACATCCCTGAGTCCGAAAAACAGAATTTTGGATTATGTGTGTCTGTATGTCTGTGAACATGATAACTCGAAAATTATTAGAGATAAAGGGATGAAATTTGGTATGTGAACTTGACACATAATTTGTAGGTTTCTATCAAATTTTGGACAAAATCCGTCCACGGGAAGTCTGTCTGTCCGCAGTCATGCAAACACTATAACTCAAAAACTTGAATAGCTAGATGGATAAAATTTTGTACACAGTTTTATCATCATGAATGTAGGTCCATATAAAATTTTGGGCCAAATCCGTCAATGGGTTGATTGTCTGTCAATCTGTATAATTTACATTTGAAGAGAATCCGCTATCTCCATGTACATGCGTACTGGAAGCAATCTTCTATGCATGCGAAAGGAACAGAATTTCATTACGGAGTAGCGAATTACATCAGTTTGTCCTTGATCCAGTAAGAGTGGAAGTGTGTGATTACATGCATTTTATTCGGTATGCATCTCTTTGAATTTGATTCTTTACCTAGATATTTTTCAATCACTATAATGAAAAACCTTCTGATAGTCATTGGATTTTGGGTAACAATAGGTTCAAAATTTTTTTAGCCATGCGGGGAAGTATACGAGAAAGTTTAGGGGAGAACACTCCAGCTGGTTTTAAAAAAAATGAACTGGGTTCCTAAATGGTTAGGCACATCATTAATATTAGTATGCATAACATTCCTAATTTAACCTATACAGCAAAATATAATAATATATATAACAAGTGTTACTCTACCTGTAATCTCCCATCCAGAGTCCTTTGAATTGTAACACATTTGCTAGGATGGGCACCATTAGTAGTTATAGCAGTAATAAGACTATCGAGTTCATCTCTTTTCTCTTTAAGCTTTTTCACCAAACTTTCAATAGCTCTTTTCGAAAAATTCTCAGACTCGCCACCTTGTCTGTGGCACATCAAACTGTGCACAATGCTCAAACAAGCATCTGCTGAAGTGGGAGCATTTGTCGTCATGCTTCTTACATTACATCAGAATTTAGGTCTCTTCTCAATATTAGTAATGCTTCGGTTAGCCTAAAAGAAAGGCAAAGGGATTGTAATTAATAACTAATTAGTAAATAAGATCATAAAAACACAAATATGTTTATACAAACTGCAGCCTAACATGTACGAGGCATGTTCAAAAAATTAAGATACAATGGATGTGAGAAGAAAGGTTATGTCTTATATAATCCTGATAAATATTTATAATAAAATGCGTTATAATATTTATTTAATAAACAATTATTCAGTATGCATTTGCTGTTGTATTGTTTTGATAATAGTGTTTCTAGCATGTAGTAAAAACAATTTACTTATTTTGATATTTTTTCTGTTAATTGGGCCCTAGACAAACACCCACCAAATATTAGTGATGAATGTTGGTGCTAATGAAATAGTGCAACATTCAGGCTTGACAGCTAAAGGGAAAATGTGCTTATTTATTGCAAGAAGGTACATTTTCAGCAATATTAGTTAAATGCTTACTTTTAACCTATACACTGTGAGTTAGAGGAAACTCCAATACCTCTTAATCTCTTGGGCACTTTGATAAAGAAAAGAAAATTCTTTTTTTCTCTCTTTTCAAGTAATCAGAAAATAAGGTGTAGCTTTCCTCGGTTAGTTAAGTTTAGATATACAGTAAAAGCTTAACTAACCGGCATGTTCGGGTAACACCGATTTCCGGATACCTGAAAAGTCCAGATAATCGAGTGTGACGTGAAAAATGGGGGTGGGGGGGTAGATTGTAGCCTTTTTTTTTTTTTAAACCGATTCTGTCCCTTAAACTCTGTCCCTTTTTTTGGTTGTCGATTTCATTTTTAGGTCTCGTTTTTCAGCGAAAGGCGAGAACCTTTTCTTTTTCTTTGGTTCTCACTTTTTTGCTTTTGACACACACACCCCATAAAACAAGTCTATGTACATCACTGTACTGTATATTGCTTTTTTTTCCTTCTACGCCCCTCTGTGTGAAGCGGACGTCACATTCCAGAAATAAATGGTCAGTGTGAATGGAACGGCGCGGGTGTGCGCATGCTAAATTTTGGCAGGCAGATGAAAAATTTTTAGAAAAATTCATTTTCCATTTTTTCAGTTAGTTGAGCTTTCCAGATACTTGAATGCCAGATAATCGAGAATTTACTGTATTAACATTCTATTTTGAAGCAATACAAGGGCTATTTTGACACAATCTTGTACTTCTGAACCCCAATAAGATGAAGACTACAACTGAGCTGGCACCCTCTGCAAACTTCTGCACCATACCAGCAAGAGGACATTTGACCCACAAAGTCAGATTTAATGTGCACCAGGCCCACATACAGCAGACCTTCAGTGGAATCAGATTTTGAACCTAGAACCCTCTGGCTCTGAAGTCGAAACCTTACAGCTTCACTCGGCTCCACATGGAGTTACTATTCTCGTATTCCCTTATTAACAAATCAAACTACACATCATATATGGAGTGACGGATTACGACAGATGAGTAAAATAATCAGCTAAGTGATTAGAACACAGAACGATCAATTCCAATAAGAGTAAAATTTTAAGCATTTATTGTTACAGCATTTGTAACAGTCCGTAAGCAAAGGTAAAAATCCTGCTGATATAGCATATGCACTTCCCATTAAGAAAACATTCAGAAGTAGCTTTAATCCTCCAGCATAATAGAAATTGCGTTTCAATTATTGCATATAAGTTTACTGGCTTGTTATTATGTTATTGCATATAAATAACAATTTTCTCTATTGAAAAATATTCAGACTTATTACAAAATGACAATTTATAAAAGCCTACAATTTTATACAGAAAAAGAGAAAAACTGGTCAAAGTTGAAGAGTTGACTTAAAGAATCGGGAGAGGAATAACAACCATTTTCGATGACAAATGCTGTGGATTTGTTACAGTTCATTTTTTAAAGGGCTATATAGCACAAGCATATTATAACAAGAAACACCAAAGCTTGAAGTTCAAAGAATGATGCGAAATGAATTCTCTTAAAAGAGTAATATATTAGCAGCCCCACAAGTTTGTAAAATCGAACCAATTATATTTTGCAACTGAAAAGTGATTGGGATTTTTGGAATTTTCTCCAAAGTTTAAAACCAATTTGTATTCAGTGATAATTTTCCTATTCTCAATTTCAAAACATTCCATTAAAGAATCCAAATCATTCCAACTCAAGTTTCTTTCAATTTAAAATAGTATCTTCATGAATCAAAATCAACCAGCAAGAAAAATTATAGCCACCAATACAATACTAAAAACATCACTTGTTTAGTAGCTTTCCGATGTATTTATGTTTAGTATCTAAAAGTTGGGAACACATGTGATTTCATCGCCAATATGGTTACCGGAGGAATCAAACAGATTAGTTTCATTGGCAACCCATCGGCTAAATTGCTTGCGTCATGGCAAGCGTTTCACGTTTTTGAGTTGTTTACATACTACGCAGATTTTTATAAAACTTAAAAATATTTAAATAGTAAAAAATATTTTAATTAGGATGATTTCAATTAGTAAAAAAATGCCAAATAGAACTTGGGTTTATTTAGTAATTATATATTTTTCCGATCACATAATTGAGAGATTTTTTCTTTGCCTTATAATAAAAATCGTTTGCATGGAATTTCTGAAGTTACTTGGTCATATTTTGGAATGCTGTCTTCACCTGCATGATAGTTTCCTTGATACACCGCATTGTTTTATTTTTCTTTTTCATATTTTAAGAGCATTTCCTCCCAAGTACAAATATTAAAACTGAGTAAATCTTAATTTTTTACTATTACTTGTTTTGAAGAACATTTGCCCTTAGTAACGAAGCTACTAAGGGCAAATGTTCTGTGGCTTCATTAAAGTAATTAAAAGAAGCCAATTCCATACATTCACTAAGCTAGCAAAGCTACTAGGATCCCGCTTTGCTGAAAGCGAAACCGCTGATGTTTTTTAAAGTTAAAAAAATTTGCCTGGTGCCCACTTCAGACGACGCAGGCATCGCGAGCACAATATCTCCTGCTTCATTAGAATAATTAAAAGAAACAGATCCCTTATATTCAATGAGCTAGGAAAGCTAGTAATTCTGTTAAAATTCTACATTTAAAATGGGAGATAGTGCAACAACAAACCTCAAACGCAATGGGGTCGAAAAAAGATTAACATTTAACTGTGACCGATGATGCATGTTTGTTTACCATTAGCATCCATCTTGCTTTGGCGATTTGGTGCCATTTTAATAAGAGTGTGTTCCAACTTGTAGATTTCAACCATATTTTTATTTACTGCACCTTTTGCAATCAAGGCACGACATTAATATAATCTGTTGCCATAAATATCTGCCTTTGTATTACAACATTACCCATTATGCAACAGGTTTCTCTTAATAACTTTCAGAACATGGTAATACAATTGAAAACTATCAAAAATCTGCCTTACTCTTTCAAAAATATTTTCCAACCAATTATATTCTTAAACTTAGAGGATGTCACCAACTCATAAACAGGAAGATCACATTTACATCCAAAAAGATTTTATAATCAGCACATCTCGCTTTTATTGCAGAATAATTTCAATAGTTCTTGAACCTTATTTAAGCTATAAACTTACATTATAAAAGCTAAAAGCAATTTCAGTGAACTTATTCTAAATGATAGACATCTATACATTTACAAATACAGTAGAAAGTAGTTAATATATTTTTGAAGAAAAATTAATATTTTGTTTGAAGTAGGTATTATATTTTTAAAGAAACGTGAATATTTTGTTTAGGTTACATTAGAATAGGTATTGTATAAAAGTTTAAATTTCTTGATTTTAACAGAAAACTAAATACTTAACATTTCACAAATAATTATAATAAAGAAAATGTTAACTGCCTATTGCATTACAATTAGTGTATTAATGTTATACATTTCTTTGCAGATTTAAGGATAATTAATATTATGGTATAGTCTCTTTGCCAACGGTACACAGAATCTGAAAATTAATTCAAGTAGCTAGTTAAAAAGATAAATTACATGTATGATACATAAATTGATATGCTCCCTGGTATAAAAAACTATAAACATACCAAGATACATAGGTTTACAGACATGATAACTGCCATAAAAAATAAAATTTCACATCCAAATATTTTAATTTCGAAATATAAAAGGCAAATTTTATCACTGAACAGGCAAAACATTTGATATTCAAACACAATTCTTCATATATTTATAATGTTCAGCATAGAAGCACATGGTAATAAAAAAAAGCACATGATAACAAAATGCATTCTACTTTCAAAGTTGACATTATCAAAAATACCAATTTTTAATATCTGCTGCAACTGAATTCACACTAATAATAGTTACCCCTTTTTAATAATGTCTGTTTTATCTTTAAAAAAAAGAAATCAATCAACTAAATTCAAATACTTAAAAATGCAATAAAAATTGAACACATAAAAATATCCTGCTTCTTAACATGTGTTATGAACAGCAAGTTCCATAAAACTGAGTTTATATTCATTTGCGGTAAATAATTCTGAACGATAATCAAATCCTAGGAAGGAGACAATTATACTCCCAGTTGTTTTAAGGTAAGACAACCAAGATGATTGTTGGTCTGAACATACCTATGTTTTTATGAACTTTTTCCCGTACTGGAATTAACTTTTTTAGTTTCTACGCAAATGTATTTGGCAATACCGAAATAATATTAGCGATTCTTTACAAAATGACAAGAGATTTCAGTACTGTCACACGCAAAAATTGCACGAGACAATAGTTAACGAAGACTAATTCGAAGAAAAACTCTCTCTACTTCAAAGACACAACATATGAAATACAAATTTAACTATAAACAAACTGTTAAGCGTTCATTCCTGTTTTCAGACCAGTACATAAAAACGAAGAAATGAAAAGTTCTACACGTCTAGTCGAATATTTATTATTCTGTGACAAGATTTTCCCTTGATGCATAAACATAAACACGAATATAGACAATAAACGATACCGCAGGATCAGTAAGCTGTTAACATATATATATGAACAATAATAAAACTCACACAATAAAAAGTTTCAAATCGCTGAAAAATTAAAACCGCACAGTTTTTTTAAGAAACATTAGATTAAATACACACATAACTACATATAGTATAGTACAATAAACCGACGAAGTAATAAGACGAGCAATATTTATGAATGGAATGTTACCATGGTTTGGATTCGAGATTATGTGAAGTCACATGATATCTGTATTTACGATACGTTTGCTACAAATTTACTTCCACAACCAAACAAATTTATTTTCATTAACAAACATGAAGTAGACACAATGTATTTGTTTATCATTTCAGGTAATTGGTCAAATATGGACAAGTTTTCTGGTTTGTTTATTTGCATTAAAAACCTGAACTTCCGCTTTGAAGGTTCCATTGACTTAGCATTAAACCGGAATGACGTAGGTGCGGCATTTTAATGATGGTAGACGGGCGATTTCGCACTCAATCTACGGAGATCGAGGGCTTCAAACGACGACTTACGTTATTAATTATTTGTTGTTTTACCCCTGGAAGTTATTCTTTTTTGAGATTTATGTGCCCTATACAACTTGTAAAGGAAGAGCGGCATATTGTAAATTTGCCCCGGGCAGCACAAGTTGCAGATACTTTACTGTGCTGATTACGAATCTAAGGTGTGCCAATAAAAAATTTTCTAGAAATTTGAGTTATAGCCAAAAAAACCAATGGGAAAAAAAGTTTTTTTCCCCCCTTTGGCACAGACACCTGTCTCAACGCCCCTCAAAAGTGTAACAATGCAATTACACGAAACGCCATACACTGTTGATCAGATCACTCATTCATTTTGCCGAAATTTGAAATATTTCAGCTCATAAAAGCAATTGCAATCGTAAACACAATAAATGCCTATTTCCTGGAACCGATGAAGGCCAAAATTTTGCCAAGAATAATGAGCTCTCGTTAAAGAAAAGTTGTTTCGATTGCAGGGAAATGCTGGACTGGTGCAAACAGTATAATCCTTTCGTTAAAAATCCCTACTTGATTTCAATAAGCAATAACCAAGGAGGAATCAAAAGAATTGAAGGAGGTAATTTTCAGACTGACAAATTCAAACCCAGATAGCACGTTCATTTGCAGCAAGTTTGATTTTTACTTGATATTATCTTGTCATGGCAAATTTAACGCGTCGATGTTGTAGCGAAACTGCTCCAAAGTAATGAGGCAGAATCGCCACCCTCGCTTGCAAAACAAGTTTGCTGTGAAGATGTCATGACGAATTTCGCACCACGATTGCAAAACAAGTGTTGCTGCAAAGATGATAGCACACTCAGAGATAATCTTTGTCTATGTTTTAAAAAACATCCGATTTTTAATAGCATCTCCTAGACCGTCCTTCTTTTTATTAATTCAATAAACCAATGATAATTTGTGAAAAAACTAACTTTTTATAAAAAAAATTTGAAACATTTTCCATCTTTTTACTAGAACTCCACTTTAAAGAAATCTTAATCGCCTTTTTCTTAATGTTGGAATTTTAACTTTTATAAACAAAATTAAACCTTAAAAACAGTCAATGTTTGTTGAAAAATAATAACTTACACATTTTGCCCCATTTTAAAAGTAATTACTTTTGAACTCTAATTTGATATTTATTCTATAAGCAAAACGTAGTTATTAGCGAAAATCACTCTTTCTTTGACTTCAAATCATATTCTCAACTCAAACTTTAAAGAATTAATGAAATAAAACAAACAGTTTAAAATAAATCGTATAGATGAAGATGTATTAGAGCAATATCCTCTCCTCTCAGAGCCTAGCTGGCCGAGTTGTTAGAGAGTCAGGTTCAGGAAGCCATACGACGCGGGTTCAAATCCGAAGTTGTGTCCGTACTCTGTTTTTGCTATAGTTTGCAATCAGTTTGACGTGACAAGCTTGTGGCAAATTTGACGCGTGGTGACTATCTCGTTTGCGTTCACTTGTTTCAAGCTTGCACACTTGTCGTATGAAATTTGTTGCAAGCTTGCAGATTTGCAGAGCAAGATTGCTGCAAACTAAAATTGCTATCTGGGAAAGAAATAACAAAGCGCAGCATTGGTATATATACATTGCGAAAGTATAACCCTTATAACAACACTTTTTCAGCGAATCAGCATTTACAAAGCAATCAGATGAACTAGAGGATTTCCTAAAATATAAACATATCCTTTTCATCACCTCAGTTTGATGAACGTGAAGTGAGAAAAAGTATAATACAAAATTTTCTTTGCTCGAAAGCTTTCTCAGACAGCAATTTTAGTTTGCAGCAACCTTGCAACAAATTTTACATGGCAAGAGTGCAAGCTTGAAACAAGTTACCGCAAACAAATTAGTCACCACGCTTCAAACTTGTCACAAGCTTGCCGCGTCAAACTCATTGCAAACTATAGCAAAAACAGAGTACGAAGACAACCTCGGATTCGAGCCCCGCTATCTCGCTTCCTAAACCTGCCGTCCTAACCACTCAGCCAGCTAGACTCTGAGAGGAGAAGATAGATCGTGCATACGATTTATTTTAAACTGTTTTCTTTATTTCATTAATTTTGAGTTGAGAATATGATTTGAAGTCAAAGAGAGAGCGCTTTACTTTACAAAATACTTTATAATTTGGATTCTACATTGAAAAATAGGACATATTGAAAATGTTTAGTATTTCATCAAAAAATTATTTCGGTTAATATATCCTTTTCCTTGATCAGTTAAAAATATAACACGGTAATTTGAATGAAAAAGGCAAGTATTCTATAATACTGTTTATGCCAAATGCGACATTTTTTTTAAAAAAACCCTAAGTAATATTGAAAGATGGTAATGAGAAAACCATAGCACTTTGAAGGTAAAGTATTTTGCACTTAACAGAAATGAATGTACCTACTTATCAGCATCTCACACTTTTCATATATTTTTATTTGTTATCTACATAAATAAAATGTAACTCAATAATAACTTATAGAGGCCATTAAAAAAGACAAACAATTTTAAATTTTTATAATTTTTATTTACATTTATCAAGAAAAACATAATAGCTACTTCAAAGTGGAGAAATACAGTACATATAATCAATATGGTGTAAATTGAAAATACATAAGGAAATGGAAGTTTTAATATATCCTATCCAGAATTCTAAGAGTAAAGCAATAGTAAATTACTTTTCTAGATATGTAATGAACATAAACATTCTATGCCATGAATGCGAAGCTTGTATGTCAACCCAAATGATGAAATCAACTTTTTTCAAAAGAAACATAGGTACTATTCTAGAAGCTACCAAAAGTTTTTTTAAATCTGTATTAAAAAGAATTTTAAAAATGATAATACTTTAGATTTAAAAAAATTATCAGATACTGCATAACATTACTTCAAAAACAGCACATGCACATAATGCTGAAATATATTTAAATCATTCTTGTCAAATCTTTATAAAACCACTGAATTATAAATTAATTTTCGCATTCGGATTCAATTTTTATTTTTACGGTAAATTTTACAGTTTGTTGTTTAGGCTTTGATGATGAAGTTGGATTCCAGATGAAACTTGTATAACTGTTACAGATTAGCTGAAATTACAATACTATTCAACATTTAATCATATGTAAACTATACTGCCTATCACTATCAATTTTCAAACTTTTCTGCTTTAAAATAAAGCAGGGTACACGAAAAATCATGCTTTCTAAGCATATAAATGATAAGAAAACAGGAAAAAATTATCAAATCTACTAACCATCAAATAGTATCAACAATAACAGTTAATAGAAATAATCCAGCAAAAAAGTAACGTAAGTAAAAGTGAGATAATCCAGAAAAAAAGTCATCGATAAAATTTTTAATTCGGATTTAAAAGTTAAACTCAAAAAATAAACAAACATTAAACAGATCTGCGTCGTAACACGGTGGAAGATGTTAGCGAAAGACCCATAGGCAAGACCGGTGCGGATTAGCGTTTAGATGATATGCGCAGCTTCGGCCATTTTGTACCTGTCACGTGGCCGTGAATTGACTCCATTTGAAATTATCAGTGTCCTGAGTTTTTTCTCTTCATTTTTTTTACTAATAACGAATATTAGTGCAAACATTTTTTATTCATCAATTAATTTCGGAAGCAAAACGTTTTTAGCGAAGAAATACTCTTCCCAGTTCTTTATCTCCTTTTCGTTTCGTCAGCAAAAATTTAAGGGCACGACACGGATCTTCGGTAGTATACCACAGCTCAACGGTTTCCAAAACAACTTGTATTAAGTACAGAAACTACAAGTCTTAGTCACCAATTCACCAGCCAACAGATTTATTTTTTAATTTTAAAAATCGCCAAAAACCAAGAAATTGAAATACCATTCCAAAATAGCAACCCGGAAGTATTTACATTTGGCGACTCTTTTCGTTGAGCTTTCGCATTATTGTGGCAGACCCGTTTTGCAAATGGGTTGGTCGATTACTCTTTGTTACTTTGCAGGAAGTTCGTTGCAAAGTTGTCGCTTCAAATTTGTCATGACAAGCTATTATCAAGAAAAATGAAACTTGCTGCAAGTGTACATGCTATCTGGGAAAAGATTTGAAGGAAACACAAAACAGAATACTTCTTGCAGTACAAAACACATTTGTACAATGGGGTCAATTGATGCTGTAAACGGAATTATATGCCCAGATAGCATGTACACTTGCAGCAAATTTGATTTTTCTTGATATTAGCTTGTCATGACAAACTTGATGTGGCAACTTTGCAGCGAACTTCCTGCGAAGTAACAAAGCATAATTGACTAACCCACTTGCAAAACAAGTTTTCTGTGAAGATGTCAGGACGAATTTCGCACCACGATTGCAAAATTTGTTTGCTGCAAAGATGATGGCACACTTAGACATAATCTTTGTCTCTGTTTAAAAAAAAAATCCGATTTTTAATAGCATCTCCTAGGCCGTCCTTCTTTTTATTAATTCAATAAATCAATGATAATTTCTTTTTCTTCTTCTTTTTATTAATTCAATAGATCAATGATGATTTGTGAAAAAACTAACTTTTTTATAAAAAAAAATTCGAAACATTTTCCATCTTTTTACTAAATATAAAACTCGCACATTAAAGAAAAATATATCGCCTTTTTCTTAATGTTGAAATTTGAACGTTTATAAACAAAATTAAACCTAAAAAACAGTCAATGTTTGTTGAAAAATAATAATTTACACTTTGCCCCATTTTTAAAGTAATTACTTTTGAACCCTAATTTGATAATTTATTCTACTAGCAAAACGTAGTTATTAGCGAAAATCGCTTTCTCTCTCTTTGATTTCAAATCATATTCTCAACACAAAATTTTAAAAAAATTAATGTAATCAAGAAAAAAAATTTAAAATAAATCGCGATCTATTAGCGCAATCTATCTTCTCATCTCGGAGTCTAGATGGTTGAATGGTTAAGGCAACAGGTTTAGGAAGCGTTGCGTCGCGGGATCGAATCCGAGGTTGTGTCCGTACTTTGTTTATGCTGCAGTTCGCAATGAGTTTGACGCAACAAGCTTGCGGCAAGTTCGAGTTGTGGTGACTAACTCGTTTGCAATAACTTGTTTCAAGCTTGCAGATTTGCGGAGCAAAATTGCTGCAACTTTGCTGCAAACTAAAATTGCTATCTGGGTGCATGTAATGGGTGAAAAGACTGCAAATTTGAAATGTTTTTTCACGAATAAAGCCTTACTTTTCTGAAAATACAATACAAACAAATATAATTGAACGATTTAACGCAAAATCAGAAAGGGACATTGCTCCGAACTTTTGAGCTACTCTAAATACTAAATTAGAATTAAAATTTTGTAAATTGATCATATCATGCTTTAATCATTTTTTTAAATTTTTTAAGTTTTTGTTTTTAAATTACATATTAAAAACAAAATTAGGTTGTTTTCGGAAACAGTACAAATTGAAATCATACTATTGTTTCATAAAAATATTGAAGTAACTTACAATATATATCAATGTTACAATAATGCATAAAACTCGGATATTGCTATTAAAAAACCAAACTTTTCTCTGTGTCCTTTCATTAACAGTAATTTGCTTGGTGCATTGTTTAACGTCTGAAACTCAAATTTTGCATTAGGATGATTTCAGACGATAAAATCAGAGAAGTAATTTCGATGATAAAAATATAATTAGTTTAACTTTTTAATTGAAAATTTAACCGCCAAACAAGCTTGTCGCCAGAGAAGGTGATAACGAAAAATTAGGGTAGCCATTCAAGAGACTGAGGCTCTTATTTTAAATAAACATTGTAACCTACAGAAATAGAAGCATCAGATTTGACATTTTCAAATTGTCCTAAGTGATAATATTAAAAAATTTCTACTTTAAACGCTCGTTAATATCTTCAAACAGAGTCAGTGCTGAAATTTTGAAGATTCCCATTGATGAAGCATTACACCGGAATTCTGTTTTGGGTACGGATATTTACATCGCCCCAAATAAACAAAACAGAAAATTTGTCCATAAGCATTTATTCCGAAGAAAAAAAACATAAAAAATAAAGATCAAAATAGTGTGCGAAGTTTTGGCTTGTAAAATTAAATATCGGTACGTCTTACTTCGAAGTAAACCACAGAGAAGGGACATAATTGTGAAAAACAAAAAAAGCGCGCGTTAACGTCAGCATACACGTTTTGTTCGACTGATGAACTTGGTATACCGTGAGGTCACGTGACTATACACTTCCTGGCATCGAGTTTACTCTCTTGCGTAAAAAACGAAGTTTTGCAAAGAGTTCGAGTCGTGCTGAATGTTGGAAACTACTATCAGAAATAGTTACTGTCATCTGATTAGGCTTAATTAAAGATTTGATCCATCTCATAATCATAAAATGTAACGTTTACTATGTTATCGATATGACCAGGAATAGTCCTTTGGTGTTGGTGTTGGACAAAGAATCCACAACAAGTTATCGCTTTATCTACTTTGTGAACATGGTAGCGATTTTCTTAGTATTAGAGGCAAAGCCTACACGGTTTCACCATATGCAATGTTGATTGATGGGATGATATGTGATGGTTGTTTTCTTGCAAGTGTTAAATTCTTCGCAGGTATGCATGAAATAGCAAGTTTCGAAGTTTAAAATCGCCGTTTTATTTGTCAGTTTTGTGCTCTGTAAATACTGCTTGATTGGTTGTCATAAAATACATTGCAATATTATAAAAGGAAACTTTCGCCACAACAAACCATATGCTAAAGAACTTAATAATGAGAAATCTAATGCGTGTGAGAAACACAGCAAAGTCTTTTCGTATAAACGAGTATACAAGAATATAGCCTTAACCATATTAAATCAGAAATTTGCAAGTGTTATATATGTTGCAAAACATTTCCACAAAGGTCCAGTTTGAAGATGCATGGTGTTGTTCATTCTATTGAAAGAAACTACTCGTGCGCCCTTTGCAGTAAAACATTCTCGTGCAAATCGTATCTGAAAGCCCATTGTGTTGTTCATACAAAGGAACAAAAATATGTCTGCAATATCTGTAGTAAGGCATTTTCTCATAAATCGACTTTGAACAAACATAATCTCACTCATACAAAAGAAAAAGACCATACTTGTGTTTTGTGTAGTAAAGCATTTTCTAGAAAGTCGATTTTACAGGACCATTATCTTATTCATACTCAAGAAAAGCCATTTATTTGTGATGTGTGTGGTAAAGCTTTTTCACAGAATTCTCATTTAAAAACGCATTGTCTAACTCATGCTAAAAGAAAGAAATATGTATGTGATTTGTGCCAGAAAGAATTTTTTCATAAATGCAGTTTAAATAGACATTACCGTAATCATACTGAAGGAAACTCGCATGTGTGTCAATTGTGTGACAAACAATTTACTTTAAAGTCCAATTTAAATATACACTACCTTACTCATACAAATGAAAAGCCACATGCATGCGATTTATGTGATGAAGCATTTTCTCATAAATCTTCATTAAGAAAGCATTATCATATTCATACCACAAAAAAGTAAAAGTCTTTTTATTGACACTTTGTGATTCTCATATGAAAATAGATTGTAATGAATTAATATTCAGATAAATATGTTAGTACTTCATGATTTTCATGGCCCTCGGGATAAACCACCAAATATGGCAGCCTCATACTGTATACAAGTAGTTTCAACTTGTCACCATTATGCTTAGCGTATGGCTAGGGGCTGTAGAAATCAAGAAGTTCTGTTATTTTCATGTAAAATTATCTGTAAATTATTTTGGTTTTGTTAAACTGTGTTTCATCTATAAAACAAGTTGAAATCCTATTTAATCCAGATGCAACTTGGCATAATATGACCAAAAATGGATCTTGCACTTTATAACACAATCAAACTAAACCAGGCATGACTATGCTCAGTGGTGAATCTAGGGGCTGCAGCCTCCCCCAGAGCCAATAAAATTTCTTGATTTTGCTTAAAATCACTACAGCTGTTTGTTCTTAATCTGTCTTTAAAACACCCATGACAACATTTCTTCCTGGTGCTACAGGCTCGAAAATTTTCCCACTTTTGTAGTCATTCCACTCGTACTTGTAGCATTGACTCGGTTGAAAACTCTTTTTGGCTAGTACCAAAACTGTTGTAACATTGTGTGTTTTATTAAATTATTGAAAACATTGTAGCGTTCTTTATGATTCTTACTGTCAGGTGAGTAAAGTCTGTAAAGTGAAAGTGTTTTTGTTTACATAACACATGAGGTTCGACATTCGTACACACAATGATACAAATTTTTTTTTACAACCTCAGTGCCCCCAGACCCAAATCTGAGATTTGCCACTGACTTTGCTCTTATCCAAACCATTTGAATTCTGAAACAGATTGAATACCTTTAGAAATATGTATGAATAAAAAATTTTAAATCATTATAAAACCTTTTATGTTTGTAAAATTAACAGATTAAGCTTGATAGACCTAAAACTGGGCACACAGTATTGAATTTTAAATAAATGTTAGTAAAAACTACAATGAAAAGCAATAAAAAATGTAGCTCTGTATCCATCTGGTTTGAATATTTATCACTATAAATATATTTTCTTGAATGTTAGTCTCTGTCTAAAACTATGCTGAAAGTGAAATAAATAAATAATTACAGTTATTGAATGAGTGATTTCTCTTGTTATTTGTTGTGGTGTTATATTCTGGAGTTTTTGAGAGGTTCACTATCTTTCTTAATTCTGAGAATCACCTTCCTGTTAATTTAATTTTCATTCGTGCAGAGGCAACTGAAATGATTAGAAATTTTGGAAATGTCCATCAGGATAAGAATTTAAATGCATTATCAAAGAGGCATACATAAAATGTACTGATTACATGCAAAAAAATTACCTTTAGATAATTTTGTCTTCATCAATTTTAATGCTTTGAATCCTTCTCTAAGTGGTGAAGCAACCACTTTTGTTGCTTTGATGAAATTAATTAATTATTTTTCCCATATGTAATTTCAGATGATTAAAAGTTTCTTTTAGACCAAGAAGTCAGAAACTATGAAATAGATGTTCATTTGTCTTATACAGAAACAGAAAATACTGATCTTGTTAGCTTTCTGGCTGCAGTATTCAAGGTAAAAGAAGGAAAAATGAAAAACACAGTAAATTAAATCTGTTTTTAAGTGTTTTCATGAACCCACTGTTGACAGTGCTTTTAATTATATGGATTATATTAGGACGGATGGAAGAACGTCTTTCAATTTTGATAGCCTATGTCTGCGAAGATAAAAAAAAAAAAATTAGGTTAAAGTAAAGTTTATGGTGCAAAGCCCCTTTCTCTCCGCTTTAGCTCGCCAAGCAGAAGACAGTTTGGCGACATCAGAACATTTGTTTTGGTTGCGCAGGAATGCTGCTATTCATGACTTGTTCATGCAGGAATTGTTATATTTTTATTTCGTGCTTCAGCGTTGCTATTTTATTGGTCAGGTATGTGCTATCTATGATTTCATTGGTTGGTTTCTTCAAATTTGAATAATGTCTGGAATTTATCGTTTGAAATTAAAATTCTCGTTTTTGGAATTTTTTTAAAAAATCTAGGTTTATAACATTCAATGAAAAAGTGTAGCTGCTATTATCCTGCTTTGCTGAAAGCGAAGCCGCTGATGTTTTTGTTTTTTTTTGTTTAAAAGTTTGCCAAGAACCCACTTGAGATACCGTAGGCATTGCGTCCACAAGGCAACAATAAAATGCTCACTGTGCACCCAAAACAAATGTTCTTGCATCGCCAAGCCATCTTGCTCTTGGCGACTAAAAGTTGGCGATTCTAATTGGGGAGGTACAGCTGTGCGCCGTAAACTTAATTTTTTACCAAATATTATTTATTTTCTTTAACCCCCTGGAAAAGCAAACAATAAATTTTGTGGAAACAAAATGCTGAGTGTTATTGTGAAATAATGTAATGATTTTTGTTTTTTGAAATTGCACTTCTGCTTTTCTAAATTATATTGTTTCAAATTATACATGTATGTGTATATCAGAAAACTATATAATTAGTGGAACATTTATTAGCTTTTTACTTCATCATTTCTTCGGGCTGTGGTGGCCTAGTGGTAAGGTTTCGGCTTTGGGGTCAGAGGGTTCCAGGTTCAAAACTCGATTCCTCTGAAGATCCTCCGTGTATGGGGCCTGTTGCACACTAAATCATACGTATTTGCCAAACGTCCTCCCATGGGTGTGTTGCAGAAGTTTGGAGAAGGGGTGCCAGCCCAGGTGTTGCCCTCATCATCTGACTGCCATTCAAAATTAGAAGGTCCATCCCAAAATAACCCATGTGTTGCTTCAAAATGGGACGTTAATATAACTAAACTAATCATTTCGTTTTACATAAACATTCTGAATTATTTGAAATTATGTCAGAATTTTTACACCCTGCTGATTTTCACAATTTTTGAAATGGAGTTGCAATCACCCGTGTATTAGTAACTATCTTCTAAACTAATTAATCAGTTAATTTTTAAATTTCATACTGTATTTCATCTTTTTGGTAGAAGTTAGCTGATATTTTAATTTTGAATGAAGATGAATTTTATTGATATAGGTATTTTTACTTGGTAGTTTAGAGAATTTTACAAATTTGACTTATGATGCTTTAGAAATTTTACATTAATTATACTATTTTTGTTTATATTCATATATGCTGATTCATTTTCCTCTTAACTTATACGAGGAAAAAATACTAGCTTTAATTATGAAAAAATTTGGACTGGTCAATGACCATTATTGAGCTGCAGATTCAATCTATCAGTAACAAAGAACTTTTAGTCAGTAATGAAAACATTTAGTTTTTATTTAAGTTTCACTTTATGTTTTCACCTTTTAGAAATTTTTTCAAACTATTTATCTATATTTTTTATAATGATTCTGGACATTTGTTCTTATGACAAATCTGAATTGTATTTTTCAAACCTGAAACTGCTAAATAAACACTGATTTCAGTCATATTTTCTGTTAAAACAACGAAGATCAGGCATGAAAGACTTCCGCTTTTTTTAATGTCTTCAGGCTGTTTCTGAGATCGATGCAAAACCGTCGAGAAATCGTGACCGAAAAATGTGGGGGGATAGAAGCAATGTCTGAATCCGAAACGAATGCCATTTTTTCTCCGTCACAAAGTAAACAGAGATGCATTCTCTGGGGTTTACGCGCCGTATCTATCACAGTAAGTGATTGGCACACAGCGTAATGGTGGAAGGCAGAACTTCTCCCGTATAACTGAATGACGACCGCTCTACGAGTAGGTCACGCCCTGCTATTGAAATCGCGCGCCAGTGAGCTGCTATTGCCGATGTTGAATGCTAACGGTTGTTATGCAAAGAATTTCTACTACTACTTTCATTTGTCTTGTGTTTGGCGGATCGCCCGTGTGATGCTGTATGTTTAGTGTTACGTTCGTCAGTTGTAAAGATCAGCGTTTGCAGCAAAATAAAAACTAATAATTTAATTAAGATGAGAGAAAACAAGCTCAGGCTTATCCATAAACGAAGATAGGAAAAGGTGGCTAAAGACAAAGAATTAAAGGAAATTAAATTAATTTCTTTTATTGAATTATTTTAAAATTAAAAATTTGCTTATACTGTTGAAGATCTTTATACTGAATATCTATATAATGCAGAACTTACTAGATGTAAACATTGGATTTTGCCATTAAAAAAATATATTCTGCATTGAGAAAATATTGACACCTTGTAAGCATTCTAAGCTTGAGAAATTATTTCATATTTATGTCCTTAATTTAATGCTTTTTAAAGAAAGTATTGCAATTATTAAACAATCTTTAAGTTGCTGAACTCAAACATTATTCAAAATAAGTTAGTATACATGTATGAAGATTGTATGTTAGAATTTTTAGCAACAGATCATACACCTAAAATTATTAACATACGAAAGATGAAGAAATCATTTCCTATATTTTAAATACAGAATACAACAGCCATTCTAGAATAGATTCAGGTGTTGAAGCAGCAGCAAAAAAATTTCAGTATCTAAAGGAATTTATTAAATGCACAATATTTGAAAATTCTCAAAACAAATTGTATAATATGTCAAGTTCTTTTGATTATTTTCAGAGTTCAACAAATAGAGAACAATTTTAACTGTAGTGTTAATGTACTTGCTGCTAATTTATTGAAATATTAATTTCTGTGAAAATTAAATTGTATATCTTTGTGAAGCAAAATCATTTGTATTTTAAATTGTAATCTAATGACTTGTTACAGGCATAATAGGCCATGTTTACTAAGGTAATTTTAGAGATATGCGAAATTATCTGTATTATACAAAAATCTATAAACCACACAACCTCTGGTTCCAAGTTATGCGTTACAAAGATCTGGTACTGCATATGATAATATATATTCTTAGGCATTTTTGTCATTTTTTTTCCTCCCTTAAATAAACTGCTTTATTTTTAAAAAGTATGCAATTTTGTTATGATACTATCTGTTATTGTTCAACTTTGAGAAAATAGAAGGAACTCTCAACCTCTTGTATGGTATTTAAAAATCAAAATTCTATGCAAATAGAGAAAAAACAGTAAGTAAAATTTTATATATACTACTTTTAATTGCTTGTTCTGTATGTATTTTAAGTAGTAACATCTTGTGTCTTTGCGTCTGTATATATCGATTTTGTGGTAAATTTTGTATTCGCGTAGAGTTCAGCTTTTTTGAACTTTTCTTCTACATCTTCAAGATGTAGAAGAAAGCTGTACATTGTTTGGCATGAAAAGGTGAAAAGAAAGTTATTATTATGATTGAGTTAACGATTTTGACTTTATGGCACAAGAATCACATGCTTCTATATTGTATCAAATGTAAGAGTAAAATTTAAATCTAAATAGAATGCTTCATTGTGAAGGAATTAATTACTGAAGTTTTAAGATTGTTATGATTGATATTGAAATAAATCCATTTATAGTTTCAAAAATTCCTAAATGTGATAGATTTTTAGAAGGGCGAAAAGCAATGGTTATGAAAATAGGCATATTTCTTAAGTTCTGAAAGAATAAATCCTCCCTCGCTCTCCATTCTTGAATTGCTGAAAAAGAAATGTATTTTATGTTTTATAAGTTTAGATAAAATTATGATTGTATTAAAACAATAGCTTCATGTTTTCTTCTGATGAGCCTAGAGAATTAAGTGTATTATAATCCAGTATTTTTAGTTTGAAAAAATAATTTCTATTTGCTTATATTGCGATTGCATAAATTTAGTCTCGTAATTATATTTTACTGTGTAAAGAGCCAGTTTTCCCACTGAGATTCAGTTTTCTGTTGAATTTTACTAAGATTTAAGTGGCAGAATGTATATTTTATTGCTATTCATTCTTTACTTTCTTAATTTTAAACTTTTAATTCATCCAACTCAAAATAAACTTTTCTGTAACTTGCTTGTCTTTTCTTTCCTTCTCTCGGAAGGCATGAAAAATACCCAATTTTTCAATTCTTTGTGAATTTTGTTTTCAGCAAAATGAATTCAAACCATATGACTGGTATGTTATTTTATATATTATTTGTTGTTTCACTATCTTCTTTTTATTGGTTATTTCCTTTCTTTTCTGTTTTTATTCAATATATCATTGATTACATTCTGAAAATTTATTTTGTAATTTAAACTAAGTTGCTTTTTAGAAAATTCTTTTTCAATATATGTTTATTTTTTATATTCCCATGTAGCGTCTGTTTGTTATAGACGTATGCTTTATCCTAAAAAGAAAAAAAATAAAGAGAGACTTTCGATAGAGTCTATTCACATGCATCACAATTACATGACAAGGCTTATGCCATCTAACATCTGATTCCATATTGTCTTATGCTGTACTATAATAACATGCCTCTTCCTTCTGTAAGTTGCAGAGTGGATTCAAAATTAAATTGACTCAAAATATTATATTACATGAACATGAATTGATTCCATCTAATATCTGATTCCATATTGTCTTATGCTGTACTATAGTAACATGCCTCTTCCTTCTGTAAGTTGCACAGTGGATTCCAAATTAATTGACTCAAAATATTATATTACATGAACATGAATTGATTCCATCTAATATCTGATTCCATATTGTCTTATGCTGTACTATAATAACATGCCTCTTCCTTCTGTAAGTTGCAGAGTGGATTCAAAATTAAATTGACTCAAAATATTATATTACATGAATATGAATTGATTCTATTCTCCCCCCAAACTTTGAATGACATTTAGCTTTAGTTTTGTAATTAATGAATATGTTTTTTGTATTTTACTTAGGAGAATTCAAATTATTGTTATACTAGAAAATCACCCGTCATACCATGACGGGTGCAAATTGCCTCTTCATTCGAGAGAATTCCCGTCAAATTTGACGTATTTAAATAGATATATATGCGAGAGATTTTTTTAACATTGATTGAAAACAAATAAAATAAACATATGTTTTATGACAGAAAATTTTTTTATTTACATATTATTTACACTTCTTACAAAGCACTTCTCTGCTTGTCAAACGTTGCCAAAAAATATTATCAAATTATATCATCTCGATTGCAATAAATAATAAGATGCATCGTGGCGTCCAAACTATATCATGCACATGATATACCACTGACGTGATTTACTACTTTCTATTGAAAAACAGAAATCAATTTGAAATATATGATTAATATAATTTAGAATTTCTCTGGAACTATTGATCATAGCAAGATAAATTTTATATCAATCGATATCAAATTTTATTTCACTATTTTTAGAGCTATTAAATTTGAAATTAGAACGACAATTACTTTTTAAAATTTAAAATTACTGAAATTTAGGTGCTTTAACAATGAAATAATGCTGTTTAACTTCTCGCGGTGCTATGGCGCGAATTTTATTGTTGGTGACGTCAGAGCTTTACCGGATCAGTGAGAGACAGATCTGGGCTATTATATTAGTAATTGGCTGTTTAATTGATACTTGATTGTTATACTCATTGTACTTTAGGCTATTTGCCTTTTCTGTAACTTGTGAGACCCTTGGGTGTTCTTATATTGGGTCTTCTGCTTCTCAGAGGCGTCTTTTGTCATCTGCATAGCTTAAGATAGGGCGCAAGTCTGCATGCTCGCTGTGTGTATGCCCTCCTTTGCGTGCAGTGTATGAGCTAATGGTACACACAGAGAATGCTTCACATGGTAGTGAAATGGACTACTTCTTGTATGTTGTCTGTTTGACCAAGAATAGTCACTATGAACAATTATTGCCTAAGCAAACAAAATTTTAAGCTTTCTTCTGTATTGTTTTCAACTTTTTTATTTTCTATCGTGGTTTACAAGGAAGTTATGACCATTTGGAATCTGTGCAATTATTTTGCTTTGGTTAATCATATTGTTTAATGTTTACTAATGGGTGATTAAACATAATTAACCTATGTTCGAAAGTATAGGAGACCTGATTCATTAATTGCATTCACATTCTGTCCAAAATGAAGGATTACAGATGAATTACTAATGTCAAAAAAATTGCGAGCATGATTTAATTGGTAGGATGTTTTATTTAAGACTATAGACAAAGACAAAATATTTGGAGCCACGAAGAGGATTTATGTTTTCAGTTGAATGGCAGAACTGTGGATGAGCTAATGTTTTATGATGCTGTTAAGACACAGATTACACATGTCCCATAGATGATACTGTGAACATTAATCCTCAGTCTCCAAAAGTAAAAGATGAAAAATGCACTAAAATGTACACAACGAATTCTTTGAAAAACAAGCAAGCTGGGCATGATGAATATCGCCTGTATCACCTAAGGAAACCTTTTGATGGTTGTCATGCAACAAACAAAGAAATTTCTCAGATCTGATGTTGAAACTGATCGAAATGTTCTTTTTGTCATTCATTGTGTTGAGCATTCGATGCACATTGCACATATTCTAGTAGAGTACTGCAGTTCTATTAAATCTATCGGATGTCTATACAGATGTATAAAAAATGGTTCTAATTGGTTATTGTTAGGAAATTCTGCATTTTAAGCTACGAAGCTTGCATCTTTTCTAAATTGTCTCTCGTACCTTTACTCTAAGATTCGAAGCATTCTTTCTTTAAGATTTTCACGTCATTTCTTTGAGCTAGTCGCTTCACTTGACATGTATATTAGCAGCTATTTAATCGGAATCGTATGACGTTGTCTATTCGATTCCCGCAGCTGATATGTAGATCTACTGATTATTAGCAGAGTATATATACTTGTCTCTACTATGCCACTTAGAGGTACGGTCTGTAGGTTCTCTAAGCATTCTCTCCTCGGACAGACTTCAGTGCCATGTAAGCTATTGCTGGTACTGTACCTATAAGATGTAGGACAAGTATCAAGCCTGTTAAATGGAAATGTGGTGATCTGTAAATATGTTCTTAAATGTGGTCGTCCAAATAAATGTCTCTTTTAACTTGTATATTTCTGAAACAATAAGAAATGCTCTATCTCATAGAAATTCCACTGCAAAAGCCAGGACGCTTTTAGCTTATTATCCAGCAGCTCTTCATAACTAGTGTTACTCAAGCTGCCTGTCTCTACTACAAGGATTATAGTTTTTACGAGACTAACAAGTGTATTGGATGGGGTAGCTAGGATTATAATAAAACGTTAAAGCAAAGTAGGTACCCAATGTTAAATTTTAGTTTATTATATATATAGATATCAATTATCAAATCAATTCTGGGTACTGAAATATATAACACAATAATAAGCAATTCTGGCTATACTTATATAAATCACCTACCTTTGCAGATCTGAAAAAACATAGCTACTAAATTAAATCATTTTGCATACAGTGGTAGTACATTGCTAGTAGTAAATCAAATTAGAGATATTAAAACAGAATCAAAATCTATGAATTTAAATCTTTTTATTTTAGCATAGTTTAAATTGATTTATTTTCATCACTGTCATGATTTATATATATACAAGATTGATGCACATGATTAAAAAATGTAATAACCAAAATAAAAAATATGTAGCTACACATATTACAAAGCGCTGCAGGCTTAGAAAAAAAAATATAGTAATGAGGATACTAGGTAAAAACAAGAAATTCAAGGAATACTTTTTTGATTCTGCAGAAAAACAATTGTGTTACGTTGACAAAGCACATTGCAGCCTATGTTTGCTTGTGAAAAACTTATTACAACACACGATGTATGAAAAAATTCGAAGAAATTGGTAATTTCACAAAATTATGTATACACAACTCGGTGATTTAGACGCATTATTGGTGCATTACACGCTTCCTTGCACAATTCCATCTTAAACACTGTTAACGTGAAGAAATTTTTGCAGGGCAGGCTGTTCAAATTGTAACCTGATCATTTCTAGTGCAAGGCTTGAGGTTGAGTATTCAGTTCACTCAAACTGCTGATTTGTATAGCGCAAATTTTAGCACCAAAATCAAAACCAACAATTGCCTCCATTTCATACATGAATAAAGATGAAAATTTTGGATAACACCATTCACATCTTGAAGATTTCAAACTCGCAGAATCTTGAAGATTTCAAACTCGCAGAATCTTGAAGATTTCAAATTCGCAGAATCAGACATCACATCACCTTACCAAAAACTTGTTGGAGAATCGAATTCTTTCGTATTACAATTCCAACGGAAAAAGAAAAATATAAAAATGACAAGCTTCCTGAAGGCCCAAAGGCCCCCAGAAGCCCCAAAGGCCCTGGGCCCGCAGCTGCAACAACTCCAACCACACGTTCAGCCCATCACAAAGGAAATTCAAATCATAACGGAAAACGATTCCAGTGACAGACGCCAAAACCTGATTACGCCAAATTCTTGCGCGAAAACAAGATGGCGAAGAAATAATCCCGTTGAAAAATTTTGATTTAAATATTAATAAAGTTGAAACCTTAATGGAAACAACAACAAAAGTTAAGACAAATAATAATTAAGTCGAATACAAAGTACATGATTAAGAAAAATTTAGATATTTAAAGAAACGGCTAAAAATTATCGTTTGAATTTCAAAATTTGCCAAAGATGCCACAAGAGATGAAAGAAACTTTGGTGGCGAAGAATTAAATAATTAAAAATACTGACAAAGCCGAAAAAAGAAGTAGATGCAATTTTTGCAATCTAACAAAGTGATATTGGCAAACTCGCTTCCTGTGCCTAACAGTTATATTTAAATTTTACAAGTAATGATACTCAATGTGATCAAGTTCAATTGTATGCGATTGGAAACTATTTTAGTAACAGTGAAGTAGTGGGCTCTCCTATCCTTGAAAGGCTTGCACGGTTGTTTGTTTAAGTGCGCATCTTGACAATAGCTAGAGAGTTAGTTTACTTTGCAATACAAAATGTGTGAACTCGCCAAGTGCCAAAATGTGCTATTCTTGGAATGCAAGAATCAAGAAATGGGCTCCAAGGAAATCTAGACAAAGTCCACTTTAAAATCCAGGAATAAAAATCGTATGATATTCTTGGTCGTGTTTGTATGTCATCCAATCAATTCTGAATATTTTCGCCTGAGATCACTACTTCAGGAGGGACAATGCCCAACATGTTTTATTGATTGAAAATTGTTAATGGGAAATGTAGGAAACTTTCAGATGAATCTAAGAGCTGGGAGGACTCATAGAAGATGATTCGCATTGGAAAAAGTGCATTGGATGAAGCAACTACTGCTCATTCAGCAAGAATATTGTCACTCTATTTAAATTTATACTTCAGATATGCATCTAGTCGAATCCTATAAAACTTTGGGATTTATACAGGGAGAATTTGGTAGGAGAGTTTTTTTTTATGTGAAACAAAAATCAGAATCAACAGTGTGGATCTCGTCTTGACTGAATATTCAACTGAACAATTATTGCCCTTTAAAATACATGAAATCACAGCATTGGGAGGTGCTAATTTCAAAGCCTTTGGACTTTCAGCTGCCCAGCATGATTTCAAAATCTGCTAATAGACTAATAGCAGGATTGAACATTAACTTCATAGATTAAAACAAATTAGTCTAATTTATAGAAGATAAACGACTTACTTAAAAAAAATCTAGCTGCTATTTTTATGGGAACTACTTTAATATTCTTTTTGCATATATCTGGGTAGTCTGGCGCAGATTTACTAGAACGTTCATTTTGAGACCTTATTTTTGTAGAAGAAATTACTGCTGATATTCTTCAAATATGTCCCTTGATTGTGACTAGAAATCTGACTTGGTTTAGAACTTCGTAATACCCCAAATGCACCAAAGACAATTTCTTGATTCGATTTGTTTTATGTTTTGGTGCAGCTGTACATACTGAAAGATTTGAGTAAAATTTGCGACATCAACATTTTAACAATATCGAATAATTAGTAGCATGCGTCCTGCTTCCTAACCACATTTTCCCTTTTTCCTAACCACATTTTTTCTTCTTCCTAATCACATTTTTCCTTCTTCCTAACCTTATGTTTCCTTCTTCCTAACAACATTTTCCCTTCTTCCTAACCACATTTTCCCTTCTTCCTAACCACATTTTCCCTTCTTCCTAACCACATTTTCCCTTCTTCCTAACCACATTTTCCCTTCTTCCTAACCACATTTTCCCTTCTTCTTCCTAACCACATTTTTCCTTCTTCCTAACCACATTTTTCCTTCTTCCTTGTGCAAGTCCTAAAGCCTACCCTCAAAATAAGAAAAAAATGAAAGCAGAAGGAAGTGTAATTTTTAAATATCTTTATAAGTTAATGTGAAACTATTACAATACTGGTTTCATTCGTTTTGGCTTGGAAATAATACTATTGCAGAAATGGAATAAAATGTAAAATCCAAACTAAGTCCTGCAAATGTTATTAATTCAAATCATTTGACTCTTCAGTTTGCCTAAGCCCTTAACATTATTGATGAAAACTTCTTTCCATAGATGGATGGTTGGAGGAAGGGAGATATGACAGTAGGAGGTACGCGAAAATAAAAAGACTGAACAAGGGGTACGCGAGGGAAAAAAGTTTGGGAACCCCTGATCTACGGTCATCGGTTGAGCATAGTTTATCGCCTTCATATGACACACATTTCTAATGGGGGAACATTGAGCAATATAACATAACTTGTTCAAATGTTTGATATTGTTTTTGTTAAATAAATGCGTTTTTCACCATTCTGGTTTCTATTTTGTGTGTGCGAGCTTATAAAATAGCGCTCTATAGTACGATTTTGTGATTTCCTTTTGCAGGATCAAGGAGCACATGCCTTGGATTGTATGTATGCAAATTTTGGTATTAATCTGACAATAAGTTGCAGTCGTAGAATGCTCTGAAAAGGCAAAATTATTTTATTCGTCGGTAATTCGAATTTTTTTCTCTACTCTCATGAATTTTCTGTTAAGACAATGTTAAAATATCGTTTAGATATCGTTTTGTGATTTTCTTCTGCAGGATCAAGGAGCGCATGCCTTGGATTGTATGTATGCAGATTTTGGTTTTAATCTGACAATAAATTGCAGCCGCAGAATGCTCTGAAAAGGCAAAATTATTTTATGAAAAGCAAAATTATTTTACTTCGTCGTTCATTCGATTTTTTTTCTCTACTCTCATGCATTTTCTGTTAAGACAATGTTAAAATATCGTTTAGATATCGTTTTGTGATTTTCTTCTGCAGGATCAAGGAGCGCATGCCTTGGATTGTATGTATGCAAATTTTGGTATTAATCCGACAATAAATTGCAGCCGCAGAATGCTCTGAAAAGGCAAAATTATTTTATGAAAGTCAAAATTATTTTATGAAAGGCAAAATTATTTTATTTCGTCGGTAATTCGAATCTTTTTCTCTACTCTCATGCATTTTCTGTTAAGACAATGTTAAAATATCGTTTAGAATTCGAAAAACTTTTAGATAATTCAAAGTAGGGATTTAACGAATAGTGATGTGGCCGAATACCGAATATTCGGCACCAAAATTTTAAATAACGTTTCACTTTTGATTGTAAGTGAAATATTTTTCAAATTTTAATGCAAAAATTTAAGATTAATTAATACTGAGTTTTTTTATTTGTATCTTAAAAAAATAATGTTAATACTCTTATGTATATTTGAAGTATTTTAAATACCTGAATTCTAATAATAAGAAATGAGAACCCCTCTTAATTTTGAGATTTCTTTAAAGAAATAAAAGAGCCAACATTGCAGAACATGACATTGACAAAAACAAAGAAGAAAATTGAATGGCAAATTAAAATTACTAGAAGTAAATTCCTATTTGATGAAAAAAAACTTCTAATAGGTAGGATGGAGTGTCCACTTAATTGGTGGAAAAAAAATGCGAAAAACTTTCCAAGGTTCGCAAATTTAGCAAAAAAATATCTTTCAGTACCTGCAAGCATTATAAAGTGACCATTTATTTTCTGAAGTTGGTAATATATATGAAACCATATGGAACAGACTTCTATAAATGATATGCAACATTATTAAATACACTTATGTACTATGCAACTTAAAATTGCACATAAAGGTTAAGATTTTTATTATAATAAATGTAATGGAATGTAATTCTGCAATATTTAAAACAACTTTTTAAAAACAATTTATCCTAAATTTATTCTGCCGAATATCTGTTTAGCATTCAACCAGACCCAATATTCGCCCCTTTTGCCGAATAGGTCTAGAACTGAATATTCGTTTTATTCCTAGTTGATATTGTATGTGTATGAAACAAAAAGCAACAGACTTCCTCTGAAAATGCTGAAAAATCATTGTTCTTGCATCATAATTTCAGGCTTTGCAATGATAAATTATATGCAACTTTATTGAATATACTTATTTATGTACTATGTAACTTAAAATTGGGTAAATGTTAGATGATCTTTTTATAATAAATGTACTGAAATGTAATTCCGCAATCTTTTTCTTAAAATGTGTATTTAAAAGCGCATTAAAAAAATTATTATCCTGAATATATTCGGCCGAATATCTGCTTAGTATTCGGGAAAAGAGCCGAATACCGAATAGTTGCAGAATATTTGTTACACCCCTAATTCAAAGGAAAACAAAATCAAAAATTGTAAAACAAAAAAAATCTTAATTTTTTTATTAGTTAGATACGTCCATACCTTGTACCCCTAGTGATCATAAGGAAATAATTTTGTAAAGCCCGTAATTCAATCAAGCATTAACTGTATTATGTATTCAATCAAAAGAGCAATGTTAGATGTGACATGTACTGTTTATTTTGAAGTTTTGATCTACAATCATTGTATCCAAAGTGATATATACTATTCAGTTTTTAAAACTAAATTGTATACAATACTGTTATTCTAAATAAAAAGTTACTTAAAACTTCTTATGTAGAATTCTTACTTTATCTTTTAAAATTACTTACTGTTTATTTATTATTATGTATGATTTATTAAAACTGTTAAATATCAAAAATAAATTTTTTTTGCCATTTTTAGTTTAAAAATTGTCGTTTCATCTTGCTATACTCATGTTCAACCCCATTTTTTCTCAATTCAAATTTTTGGAGAATTCGAATTTTTATTGTGGTAACATTAGTTTCAAGTTCATCCATTTTCACTGCATTAGCAATAACATATTGGCATCATTTAACTCACTAATGCATAGCGTCCCGTTTGAGGGACGCTTCAAAAAATGAATCACAAACTCACAGACATTATTTTTTCAACACAGAAGTCACAAAGAGTTTTCACAAAGAAGTATTTTTAAGTGTTCGTTTCTTCTATATCCAGAGGGTGGCAACAAGTAACAAGTGTTCAGTTGATAATGCAACATACTTACGGATCCTACTATGGTTTGGATTGAAGTAGATTTTCATTGGCTCTCAGCGTCACGTGACTTCGCTTGCTTCTGAATGATGTCATAGGAGCGCGCTTAGTTTGGATTTCGATTTTTTTTCTTAACTATATTCTATCATGGAAAAACCAAAATTATCTTTTAATTACGATTATTTGGATATTTTTGGATTTATTATTTGGATTTTTTTCCTTAGCTATTCTATCATGGAAAAACCAAAATTATCTTTTAATTACGATTATTTGGATATTTCTAAAGGGAATGATGAATTCAAGATAAAGATAATTTTGGTTTCCCCATGATACAATAGCTAAGACACAAAACGAAATCCAAACTAAGCGCGCTCCTATGACATCGTTCGGAAGCAAGCGAAGTCACGTGACGCCGAGAGCCAATGAAAAGCGACCTCAATCCAAACCATAGTAGGATCCGTAAATATGCGATAATGCCGCCATTTTATTTTCAAGTCGGACTTGGAAAGTATTTATTCGAAATGTGAAGAAAAAAGGGGTAAGTTTGTTCAATTATTTACCAATTAATTTACTTGCATTTAACAAATATATCAGTAAATACAATTGTAAAAATATGTTTTCTTTTACATAATTTTAGATTTTTATTGTTTTTCTGCATTAGTAGGACTTTGTCTAAATAGGAACGCTAGTCTTAGGAGGGCAATAAGACAAATTTTTAAGTCAGGATTCCTTTTAGTATTTTTCCAGTTCATATCAGGACCTTTAATATAAAAATATAAAGTATTACAGTGTTCTCTCACTTATGCGCGGGCGCAGGGGACAGCGGAAAAAACGCGCATAAGTGAAAAATCACAAAGGGGAGCTTAAAAGTGAAACATCAATATAGTGTACATGTGTTGTTAATTAATACTACTGAAAAATGTAAATAAGATGTTTCAAAATGCAAATACGTGTATAACTTCCGTTAATTATTTTTAAGAACACAAAGAAAATAGAAATGCTCCCGATTTTTTAAAATTGCTCTCAATGTCGATTCTGTGATATTAAAATACTCCGCTAAAACTTTTTGCGAGGTGCAAGGATATCCTTCGAACTTTTTAATAACATGCATTTTAAACGAAAGCGACAATTTCGTTCTTTTCGGCATTTTGAAACGTAAGCATTTAACCATAACCAAAACTCCACAGATGGTTCTTTTCGTTAGCGATCAATGCCACGTGGTGCATAAAATATTTACTTCTCTAATTGGCTGCTGTATAAATGCGACTTTTACTGACGTCAATTACAAGAACCCCCTCGTACACCCCTGTGCATAAGTTAGGGGAATGTGTTCCTGGAATCTGAAGAATAGAGGAAGGGCAAGGGAATGCATTCTTCGAAACAGAAAAAGGGTTTTTGTTCTGCTGAAAAAAAATACTTTTTATTACTAAGAAAATTTTTGAGACGCGCATAAGTGAGAGGTGGTTTTTTAGTGAGGCGCATAAATGAATAAGACTTATCATTGTTTTCCTATATTCCTGGCCGGGACCGCGGGAAAAACGCGCATAAAAGAGAGTGCGTATAAGTGAGAGTTCACTGTATTTAAAAAATGCGACTTGGACATTAATGGGTTAATTTGTAATTTTATATTCATCAAGATTGTGGCTAAATTATTCCAAAATAAATGCTGGTGAATGACTTTTTCTGTAATTCGTTTCCCCGCTATTTGAAAAGCATATAACCGAAATTTGAATTTATTGTGGCTACTTAGTTGTTTCTCTACAGCGTTTTGATTAGGTACACTTTTAATCGAACCACCCGGTATTTAATTATTTATACTGTATTTCGTGGTTTTCAGTAATAGATCAAAATAATATTGAAAACAGAATCAAATTTTATTAAAAAAAACATTTATTTACATCAAGAGTAACATATGTAGAACAAACACGTAGATCCAATGTATACAGTTTCAACGTAACAAAATTTTACATGACAGAATTAATGTAATTCGCCACGAGAATGTATCGTAAAATGTATCTTCAACACTTTCGTCTAGAAAAAGTTTTCTTTTTATCGCCATTCGTGAACTTTCATTTGCCTTTTATCCATTCCAAAGTTCATTTTCATGATTGTTAAACGCTGCGCAACATTCAAAAAGTCAAAATTTCATGCAAAAAAGAAGTGAGTTTGCATTTTTTTCTAAGCAAATTCGTGTAGAAAAGTTTTTTTAAACACATATAATTCTACACTTATCTTAAATAATTTATTTAAATTATTAAATGAAGTTTTCCGTAGATCTTCCTTTGGATCTTACTTAGATTTCAGAGTAAAAATTTTAATTTCACAATATATGAAAGACATTCAACCGAAATTAGTAGATGAAGATTTAAATCTTTACAAAATCTATATACGGCGTAGCCAATCGAAAAAGACTCATTGTGTGACATACAATCGAGAAGTGTGTTCCTTCTCTAAACATGGAATATAAATGATAGGTTATTTCTGAAGAACTCTTTTGCCATGACGCGTCTACATTTGTGAGCCGAACGGTTCCCGAGCCACTGGTTCACCGGTTGGGTGAACCAATTCTTCCGTTCGAACCGTTCGCGGCGATCCGAATCCTGTCGGGATTTCGGCTGACACAAAGGAATTTGCAGTTCACATTGGGGGACGTGTTCATCTGTAGTGCTATTTCTCAGCTAACCTTTAATAAACTTATACGGTGGAATCCTTTATTTCACCTGGAAACGGAAGATACAAGACTCCTGAGTGCAAGCCTTCTATCCCCTTTCTCTTTTTTACTTTTTTGTATAGTATTTTTTTGGTTTTGTGTTGAGGAGTGCATTTGTTTCTAGCAGTGGCGAATCCCGGGGGGGGGGGCTATCGGGCTGCATCCCCCCAGAGCCAAACCAGAATTCTTGCTTTTATTTTAAATCACTACAACTGTTTGTTCTTAATTTCCCTTTAAAAAAAAACAAAAGCGTGACAACTTTGCTTTCTGGCTCGACAGGTTCGAAAATTTTCCTAATTTTCTGGTCATTCCACTTGCAGCGTTGACGCGGTCGAAAACATTTTTTTATCTAATTATTTCATTTTATTTTTTGTTAAATTATCGAAAGAATTGTAGCGTTCTTTATTATTCTAAATGTCAGGTGAGGAAAGTCTGTAAAGTTAAAGTGTTTTGGTTTACATAAGCCATGCGGTTTGACAGTCGTCATGACGATACAAAATTTTTATGACCTCAGCCCCCATCCCCACAAACACTGGTTCCTAGCATGAAAAATTATTTGATTTGTTATTGATTTTCTGTATTTAACTCGTTAACGCCCATCGTCCTATTTATAGGACAATTATATTTCACTTCCGTTGATAAACCGAATGCATTCCATTATTTATTTTTTTGCTTTGTCTATGAAGTCAACAGGTATTGCCAAACTACTAAACAGTTTTCAACAGGTATTACCAAACTATTAAACAGTTTTCAACNNGTATTACCAAACTATTAAACAGTTTTCAACAGGTATTACCAAACTACTAAACAGTTTTCAACAGGTATTACCAAACTACTAAACAGTTTGCAACAGGCTTATACCACCCGTTTGCTAGATTTTGAAGTCAAAATGTCTTTTTGAAATTTTTAGATTTTCTCTTCGATCGATTTTTGAGGTAAGCAAGGAATTAAAAAGTGATTTTCATTTTTCGATATTTTGCTATATTTTAAAAATCTTTATTATTTGTGTAAAAAAATTAAAAAAAATGATTTTCTACCATTTTTTTTAAAAAGAAAGAAAAAAAAATTTTTTTTCTCTGAATTTAATTTTACTTCGTAGTTAACTTAATTTTGATCTTTTAAATATAATTTAGTTGAAATTTATTGAAATATATGCTTTAAATTAATTTGGGCGTTGATAAGTTAATGTAATTTCGTTTGAGAGGATTAATAAATACAACTCCTCGTCGAGTCACATTATGATTTAAAACACTTTGGGTCGAGTGGGCTTTCTTGGGCATTGGAAAAAAGTAGTCTTTTTATAAATTTCCCTTAACACCTTTCTCTATTAACAAACTGACAAGTGTTGCAGGGGTAATTGTGTCCCTGATTTTTCCGGAATTCCGGATTTTTTCGCTGTATCCTTCAAATTTTGTTTTAGAACAAATGTATCATTACGATATTATATCGAATATATAATAAGAATAACTTGGTGAAAATCATTCGCTTTTTAAAATATGCATGCATGAATGTGTACCACATAAACATTCTGAATTAATCGGAATTATGTCAGATTTTTACACCACACCAGTTTTCAGAATTTTTGATATGGATTTGCACTCACCCCTGAGTGATATTCAGCGTTACAATAAGTGCAGCGAACGGCTCGCAAACCATTTGGCTCATATATTTTTAAAGAAAAAGAATTTCAACTATCTTTGGCATTGTGCTGAAACGAGTCTTTTTCTGATTGGTAAAAGTGCGCAACGTGAAAAAATACAGTTTTCTAAAGGATTTTGGCACATTTTTAGACTGAGTTTTTTTCATATAGCAACTTGAATTTTAAGGTAATTTTTTGTTGCATCCAATAAATAAACGCATAAATGATCTTTTCAATTGTGAGGATGGATTTAAAAATTTTGAATTAGTCTATAATTTTTTACCTAAAAATACTTTCCTTACAAAAAAAGGAAAATCAGGGTTTTATAAAGTAGGGCTTCCGAAAAAGAAAACAGTGACAGCGAATGCTTTCGATAGATTCCTGAACATTAGTTTGTCGTCGCTTAGCAAGCAACTTCACCTGTCTCAATTTTTTGACATTTCAAAGAGAAAAAAAAATTTCTCAACCAATAGTGAATGTTTCTGATTTTTTTCACATCTGGTAGGAGCATGTGGTTTTTTGTTCATATCAGATGTTAAAAAAATTGAGAAATATCCGTTAATGTTTGCGAAAAATTGAGCATTTTCTTCCTCTTTGAAATTTCAAAAAATTGAGATAGGTGGCGTTGCTTGTTCAGCGACGATGTATCAATTGGAAGGTTCAGATATAAAGTGGACCAAATCCACGTTTTGTCCATTTTGCTGTGGCAATGCGGAAATGTTATATTTTCTGTGCAATAATGATTCAAGTCCACAATTCGGTTTGTATCCACCAGGCAGCAAGAACAATGACAAGTTCACGGTTATTTTAAATGCAGCGAATCAACTTTGAGGTCTGTTTTCTCAGAAATGAATCTTATGGACTTGCTCTAGCGTAACTCTGAAATGAATCTCATGGACTTGCTCTACTTTAACTCTGAACCCTCCAATTAATACGACAACGGTTCCGACTTAAAACGTTTTACTAAATTTCGCAAAAATAATTATATACAGCAGAACTCCTATTATCCGAATTAAACGGGGATTGGGCCGATTTGGATATGTGGAACTTCGAATACACAGATTAACTAACAAACTGAAAAACACACATAAGACAAACTTAAAACAACAATATATAAAAAAAGATAATCTTGCAGATGGACTTTCTCAAGGTTCATCCCCTATTGGGATTCTAAATTTGACAGAAATTGGGATAATTTTCTGTAGAGAATAGAACCAATTGTTTGTGTTAAGTCAATGGTTGTTTTTCTGTGAACCGAACCATCCCAAATGAAAGGAAAAACTATTATCAGCAGGAGTGAATCTTAAGAAAGCTCCATCTGCCGGATTCTCTTATTATTTTGTTCATATTGTTGCTTTGACTTTGTCTTGTGTGTGTTTTTCAGTTTGTTAGTTAATCTCTGTATTACAATACACAGATTAACTAACAAACTGAAAATTGTCATTGTACTCTTGGAAGCTGCTGCTTTTGCGCGCACCAGATGCTTTGGGGTTGTGTTTTTTGTGGTTATGTTTTTTGTGGTTTTGTTTGCTTTTTCCTTAACTGTTTTTAGTATTTTTTGTTTTATTGCGTATTTGGAAATTTGAATGATTGAATAAAATAAAAAAAAGACTTCAGAACTAGAATTTCATAATATAGACATGTAACTTAATTCATAAGTTTAATTAACACAAGTTACAGAAAATTCTAACTTGTGGTTTATTTTTTTATGTAAATACTGTAAGATTTACATAAGAAAGTAAACCACAAATGAAATTATGCATTAAGGTTCATATTACGTACATACATATGTACTAAAATTAGATATGAACAATATGATATTTTCTTCCATATCGTATTGTTCATATCTAATTTTATTTTAAGTAAATTTAATACGTTTAATTAATACTAATTAAACGTATTACCAGTTTAATTTTTGAAAATAACTCCCTTTAGGTGTCAACACGCGCCACACTATTATTTTCCGAATTTTGATATTTTTCGTTTTTCCCCAAAATCGATTCAGTTAATTGGAGATTCGTATAACTGGACTTCGGATAATTGGAGGTCTACTATATAAGTAGTTTTCGTATGTCAGGGAGCTCAGGTATTGGGCAACGAAAAGTTTTTCGTGTATAGTGCTCCGAAATATTTTTCAAGGGTTCACAGGTGAGAAAAAGGTTAGGAAATCCTACTGTGGATGAAACATATACAGCTTAAAGAACTGAAATGTTTTCATAGATAATTTGAAGGAGCATGATTATTAAACTGTAGACAGATATACCAATAAAGCCAAAATTAAAAAAAAGATAGTAATACAAGCAATCCTAGAGTAATTTGAAGTAAACAAAAAGCAGACAACAAAAACAAGGAATCCATTCTAGTTCACTTTTTCAAGGGCTAAGAACTATTCGAAATGGATTCAAAAGAATATTTAGGGAATTTTCTGTAAGAAGCAGGCGTATTTTAGGCTAAGACAGAGTAAACTGTAGTAATTTTATAACATACTATCAGATTCTTCAAATTATTAACAATTACATTTGCATTTGATAGTCTGTGAAATCACATTAGTTAAAATATTACTTATATTTTGCACTTCTTAGTTCAAAAGTTCAGATTTTTCATTTAAGACCAACAAGGGAAATTCTCGATTGCACGCATAAATTTTTGCGTGAAATGTTCTAATGAAATATATTTTATCATTTATTAAATATTTCATATTTTAAAGTTTAGGGTATGTCCGAAAAGTGAAATAATTACGGTGATAATTAATAAAAAAATATTTAACTCATTATAGTTGACATAGTAGTTTTTTTTACAAGCACAGTAAAGCACCGTTTATACGTTTCGCATTTATGCGTCGTCTCGTCTTAGTCCCGACTCATTCGTTACGATAAAGTGTTTCAATTTCCAATTATTAGAATTCATGAGTCATTAACTGGAAAGTATTAAATTAACAAGAACGGAGAAATAAAGATTTTTAAATCAAGATTTTCTTAATTAAAAGGCTACCTACACGCACATAAATGGTATAAAATAATAAATGAATAATTAGAGTATGAGTATTCTCACTTTTATAATAAATGTTGAATTTTAAAATTTCATTATTATTTCCATACTATGTACACTAGAACCCCGCTAATCCGAACTGATTGGGACGGGTGCCTGATTGGATTTAAAAAAATTCGGATTTCCCGAAATTACGATAAGAAGAGAAAAGAAAAAGATATGTGCTAAAAAAAAATGCAAGTTATAAATACTCAGTACTACTATCTCTTGAATTCGTTTATTCAAAAGCAATCGAAAGAGAATATGTCTCCCCTTTTCATTAGAATAATGGATGTGCTCCTGTATGAAGTGACCTTATCTTACGGCGAATTGCATTAGTTTCTTCAATGTGTACAAAATTATGCATGCTGAAAAAGCACTTTTTTGTTTTCAGTATGTATATTTAAATCTTTTCAGGTAATATTTCCAATTACATATAATTTTCGAAAATAAAATGGGTTCGGATTAACCGGAATTTCGGATTAGCGGGGTTCTACTGTATGTAGTAATATACTTGTACTATCTTAAAAAAGTTTAAAGTCATAACTTTTAAATGTATTTCTAATAATCACAGGTGCTTATTAA
Source organism: Araneus ventricosus (assembly GCA_013235015.1). Taxonomy (NCBI): domain Eukaryota; kingdom Metazoa; phylum Arthropoda; class Arachnida; order Araneae; family Araneidae; genus Araneus; species Araneus ventricosus. The sequence continues at coordinate 173,576 of BGPR01001187.1, read as the reverse complement.
AACTTCGATTATACAACTTTTCACTGATTTATCATTTTACGTCATTGTCTTGAAAGACATATAAACGGGGCTTTACTATAATTCGAAAAAAAGGACAAAAAAATGTAAAACATCCCGAGACAAAATACAAGATAAATTATCTTATAACATGCTTAACCTCTAGTTCATATTGCACAAACAGTTATGCATTTGGAGATTGAACACTCATATAAACAATCTTCGTCGATGATGTATAACGTGAAAAATACATATTAATATCACATGCTCATAATTCGAAATATAACACATATTTTGAAGGGAAAAGTAGTTCAACAAAACGAAGCGTTTCATTCTGTTTGTTCATGAAACACTGATTCAGGGGTTGATTGAATGTAGTATATATATGTAAATCAATGTTTCTCCGAGCTGAAGGACAAAGGATCGCACCCAGTTGCAGCAAAGCACCGGAGTGTCTCTCAACCCGTCCAGTGATGAAATCGGATCACACATTCAAATAGACCAATGGGAATCGAGGACGGTGAAGGTAAAGGTTAACTAAACCGCAATAGGCGGGATTTATCACCGCATTGGCTTGCTGTTGTTTCTTGGATTGCTCCATTTCTCGTTGGAGGTGGGTTCGGATCGAGTGCTGCCTTCGTGGGTGGTGCTGTGTTGAGTGCAAAATGCGTCAGATCCTGAAACAGCAAAGATTATCAATACTTTTCAACTCAAAAAATTTTTAATGTAGTATTTGATATGCATCTTATACAGAGTGTTTAAAAAAATGTGACCAAATTTTAAATGCATAGAGAAACAAGTCATTTTCACACTAGAACATTGGGTCGGAAATGCAAAGGGGATGTGCTACTGGTGTGTGTGTGGGGGGGAATCTTAGTTAGTGAATTAAGTAAAAGAAAAGCGTACACCAGATGTAAGGTACAACACAAACTTACATTAGCACAACAACCCAGGTTCATGAATAACAACATGCGAAGCGTGCATCTCCTGAAACGCAAGTCATTTGAAAACTTACTTGATCTCCACCCACACTCCTTAACCCTCTGATTCCTAAGGCCATTGAAATAAAGGGACCTCAAAATACGGGAACTTCCGGGATCTCCATCAAAGATAATGGAAATTCACTTTCCCCCTCAAAAACCACAATGACGGCTGGCATTGTCCGAATAGTTTTTAAACTCCCCTCTTCCCCAAACACATCTGGACGAGACGCTCTAAAGAAGAAAGCACGCGTCGCGGGTGTGAAATCAATCGCACTTAACGAAAGGGAGTGGAAATTTCAGAGTGACATTCGAACGGCTATCTTCTTTTGCTTGAAGGGACGTATGGGGCGGTCCGTATCGATAGAGTTAAGTATCCCAAAGGTTTGTTGTTGGTTCTGCGTCATACTTGTCATTATCGTATCTGCCATGCTGTATATGACTTGTAATGTTGTTATTCATGCATTACTGGCTTGTTGTGCTGCAGTAAACTTGTATTCCACTCAATCTGTGGCGTACATTTCATCTGGTGTCTCCTTTTCTTTTACTCAACTCAGTGGCAAAGAGCCCCCGTAGCAAATCCCTTTTGCATTTCCGACCCAATGTTCTGTTGCGGAAATGACTTGTTTCTCTATGCCTTTAAAGTTTGGCCACGTTTTTTTGAAACACCTTGTATAATTAATTATATTACATTTTTATTAATATAGAATTTGATATAAATCTTTCATGTACTGAATTCTAACTTTTTAGCTTGTTCCATTTTTGAGTTATCGCCTTCACAGATAGAACAGAACGCCGTCTCTTACCCCCGTACCCGTGACCAGACCGGTCACTGAACGGTTTGATGGGCAAGACACGGGAATTTTATTTTAAAAAAAGAAAAACAAAATAAACAAAAAGAAGGAAATATATACACTATGTACAGCACAGGCATTTTCACTTTCACACTATTAGTTCGTAATGCTCTTCTTTTCTTTAGATGTTGTTATACTTTCTTTTATTTGAAGGGGGGGGGGGAATGTCCGGTAATTGAGCTACTTAGTTCAGCTCGCCTTCACAGACAGACAACTAATTCCAGAAACGGTCTATTCGCACTCGGGAAGTTCTGAGACGTGTAGTTAAATCTTTAATTTTGGTGTAAAGACCGTGTACTGAATTCTAACTTTTTAGCTTGTTCCGTTTTTGAGTTATCGCCTTCACAGACAGACAACTAATTCCAGAAACGGTCTATTCGCACACAGGAAGTTCTGAGACGTGTAGATAAATCTTTAATTTTGATGTGAAAACCGTGTACTGAATTCTAACTTTTTAGCTTTTTAGAAGTTCTAAGACGTGTAGATTCATCAAAATCTCGAGGTAGAATATTACAACGTTTTTTACTTTCTCTTCCTATGCTTTGTGTACGAAAAAGCAAAAAAGTGTGTAAGAAATGTAAAAAGACCGTGTCAATCGTATTCATGCTGGTGTTGAAATTTGGAGATATGTTTCAAGTTCAGCGAGTCATTCCAGTCATTTGACTGCTGCTCAGAATTTCGCAGTCTTTTGCCAGTAGTCATAATGTGGATTAATATCGGGACTCTAATCCAAGCAGTCAAATCGTAGCTCTTAATCGAATCTTTTCACGAGCCGTTTTCCCTAAATTAGATATTTAAGTTTTAATAACAAACAGAGTTATGTCAAAGAAAAACTCTTTCGCTTTTTCAATGGGAGAGCTTTGTGTGCATTGGTAGTTTTTGAAGTCTGCATTGTGGAAGATGGTAGTGTGAGCATTGGGGAGCAGTAACCTACTTGCACAATATTTACTGATAGTTTCAAAATGCCAAGACTAGCACTTTTGGGAGATTTGACTCAGGAAAGGGGTGACAGGCAATGACTAACATGAGCGCACTTCCGGAGTCCTTTGTTAGAGGCCACGCTAAGTAAAATGTAAACATCTTTCCTTCCGTTTTTCACTTCACCCCTATTTTGGTGAAATCAACCTCGCCTGGCGCATGCGCAAAAGCGCGGAATGTTTCGGAATCCGAGTATCATTAGTACTCTATTCAAATAAAGGATGTTTTGGGGGAAAAATATGAATAATTAAGAAGCGAACACATGTGTTTAATGAGTGAAGTAGCGATAAAGACGTAGCAAATAGTAAAGAAACTCTGATTTAACATGCTAATGTTTTTAGGTTTGCATTCTACTTGTAAATTACGTGTTGCGTGATGCGAAAACCGTTACGTGGAAAAAGCAATGGAAAACTAGTATTATATAGAGTTGCTATAAGACAGACAAACAAAATGTATTTTTTTCCTGTAAATTACTAGATATAAAAATCGTTATTCACAGAATGCAATGGTTGATACAAGCAAACCAGACGAAACTTTATCATGCTATGATGTTTCAGACGAGAGGCGCAGTTCTGCAGATAAATGTCTGCAGTGTTGCCACAAAGTATCAACAAAATACCCTTTTACCAAGATTTTCTACAAAAGAGTGCAACTAACTTTTTGACTGACCTACGTATAATATTTAAGTAGTGTTTTTTTTATCATTTTAAATTTTGTTACATGAGGAATTTCGGGTTTACCTTGTTTGTAAGAGGCCGACATATAGATAGGTCTTGTTGGGCATCGCTTTATCGTCGCGAACAGTCCATCAGAACCCTGAAAAGTACGAAGAATGCATACATAAAGAATCAAGAATACGTAACACAAAAGTGATGAAGGAAGAATTTCATCGAGAAATTATCTAAGGTGCATGCAATTATTTTGAAACATGTTTATCTCAGTCCATCACAACCCTGAAAAGTACAAAGAATGCATATACAAAGAATCAAGAATGCATAACACAAAAGTGGTGAAGGAAGAATTTCATCGAGAAATTATCTAAGGTGCATGCAATTATTTTGAAACATGTTTATCTCAGTCCATCACAACTCTGAAAAGTACAAAGAATGCATATACAAAGAATCAAGAATGCATATATAAAGAATCAAGAATGCATAACACAAAAGTGGTGAAGGAAAAATTTCATCGAGAAATTATCTAAGGTGAATGCAATTATTTTGAAACATGTTTATCTCAGTCCATCACAACCCTGAAAAGTACAAAGAATGCATATATAAAGAATCAAGAATGCATAACACGAAAGTGGTGAAGGAAGAATTTCATCGAGAAATTATCTAAGGTGCATGCAATTATTTTGAAACATGTTTATCTCAGTTTTACTGTGTCTAAAATTTTACCAATTTATAAATATCTTGAGACGAATTGCGATATTTCTTTTTGTTATTTAGAATTGAATTCTATCTAGATCTGCTAAAGAAGTGCATATTTTTACTCTTGGTGAATCTGATTCTTAATAATTATTGAGAATTGAAGAACTTAACTTGTTGCATCTTTGTAAAGTTTAGAATTTTGTATTCACCAGCTCAGCTGCCGTTCTCGTCATCTGACCGAAATTCAAAATTACGAGGTCTGTCCCAGAAATAGTCCTCTTGTTGTCTCAAAACGGGACGTTAATATAACTAAACTATTCATGGTGTATTATCTAATTTTACATTCAAATGTTCATCCAAACTCCCTGCATACCAACACGAGCAACAAGATAAACTCATCCAAAGGCAGTCTAAAAGCTTAACCAAACTCCAGAAGGAGACAAAATAAATCTCCTTCTCAACTTCCAAGAAATATAAACTCCCGAATCCTAGTGGAAATTTCAGCAGGGGCTCGGGTGTCACTGCGTCGAGAGTATATTATTTTATTCTAAAGCAAAACAAATGGAATCTTCCCAGGAAAGCAGTTAATCTTCGGGTCTAAGGGGACACATTAGGCTTCAGAGTGGGAGTAAACTGTTTCATTCTTTACAGGCGAGAGTGATAAATTTAAACAGATCCGAGAGACTTTATTCGCCACTCAGGATAACATTTAATTTCATTTCACGAAATGGGAGATTTGCACAACTGGTGGAAGTGGACGGCGGGAGATTTTATTCCACGAAAGAGGGAAATTATTTTCGGACCTTTCAAGAAGAATCGCTTTTAGACGGGTGTACTCTATTTATGGATCGTTAATGTATCTTTTTAATGAATTTAAGATACCCTGAGGTAACAGGAAACTAATAAAGAGCATTCCTTAAGTGATAACATAAACTC
>BGPR01001187.1:149919-167219 GCA_013235015.1 Araneus ventricosus | reverse complement strand
CCTGCTACCAGCACCTCTCATACGGTAAGGAAATTACTAAACATTTTCTGAAACTTACAATGTTAATGTGATTAAAATTCGAATTTACTTAGAGTACAGTGGAGCCTTGCTACGAGCACCTCTCATACGGTAAAGAAATTACTAAACATTTTCTAAAAATTAAAATGTTAATGTGATTAAAAGTCGAATTTACTTAGAGTACAGTGGAACCTTGCTACGAGCACCTCTCATAACGAGTAATTCGTATAACGTGAAAATAAATTGAAAAAAAAAAAACCCGATTCGTTTAACGAGAAACACTTTGCATAACGAGTGACGAGGAGATGGGAAGCACCCTTATTTTGCGTGTGCTACATCAGTCCGTGTTTAGCACTCGTTCCGCTAGAATCTTAGTTTAGTTTAGTTATATCAGCGTCCCGTTTTGAAGCAACACGAGGGATATTTTGGGACGGACCTCGTAATTTTCAACCACGGTCAGATGACGAGGAAGACACTTGAGCTGGCACCGCCTCTCCAAACTTCCACGCCATACCAACGGGGCTAGAATCTTAGAGTCGCTTGTGATGTCGCATTGTTTTAATCAAACTTGTGCTCAGGCATATTATTCGTGATTTTTTGGACAAAGTTTAATACCCCTTGGGGAAATGTCGCCGAAGAAAAATCCGGAAGAAGGCAGCCACCAAAGAAGAAAAATAACCGTAAAAATGAACGCAAAATCATTGAAAAGCCAGAACGAGGTGGGAGCCTGGCTATTCCAGTACGCACGTGTAATAATTCTTCATCAAGTATTTGCACTATCTTCAAGAACAAGGACATGATTTAAGGAGATATAGATACTTCAAAGGGAGTGGCAAGAATATCTACGCAGTGCTTTTCTTTCTGTACGGTATTGAAAAGTTGCTTCTCATATGGATAAGCGAAATTGCAAGGCGACTTCATTAACTAGAATATTATTTGCGAAAAAGTAAGTCATTTTCGCCGACCTCGTTAAGAAGACGCCAGGATCGTCAACGGCCGAAGAAATATTTAAGGGAAGCCGTGAATTAATTATAATTTTCTTTGGATAAAGGTTATACATAAAATTTTTTGAATATTTTTTCCTGCATGGAACGCATTATTGTATTTTACATGAATTTACATGGAAAAATTATCTCGCTTAACGAGTAAGATTCTGGGGTTAACCTGGAGTTTAGGGTTCGTACTCACTTCGTTTCCCTTAAGCTCGCCAATTGTTTGTCGCCCAGAGAGAGAGTGCCAGAACATTTGTTTTGGATGCAAGTTGAATTTTTTTCGGCGTCATTTGCGCATGCGCCGATAGTGATTTGTTTACAGGTCTACGGCGCATGCCTTTAATTTCGCCTCATTTGCATTGGTCCACTGTTCGCTCTCTTCAATTTGATTGGCCGGCGTACGAATTTGAATAACACTTCGTTTCGAATTTTTGTTCATTAACCAAACGATTTTTTTCAATAACCGTTCGCTTCTCTTGTAAAGATTTTCGTTCATCGAATTTGCTGATTCTCTTTCTCTGTGTTGCTGATTACGGCTTTCAAATATCGAACAAGGAATGTTTTTTTTTCTGGAAACAATGGTTCCCTTGCTACGTTTCATCGTCTTTAGACGTCGTGTTTTTCCTGCGTTCGTGCTTTCCCTGTGTGTTTCGTTTCTCAACGAAAAAGCGAAGCTACGAGGAGCCCGTTTTGCTGAAAGCGAAGCCGCTGATGTTTTCTTAAGTTAAAAAAATTTATCCGGTGCACACTTGCAATGTCGAAGGCATTGCGTGCTCAATCTCGTTTTGAGATGCCGTAGGTATTGAATGCGCAGAAGACCTATAAAAACCTCACTGAGCATCGTAAACAGTGTTTGGCGACGGCAAATAAAATTGCGCCAAAGAAAATTGGCGAGAAAATAGTACGCACCCTAAACTCCAGGTTTACCGATTCTGTCTAGTATCTCCTCAAGATTTTTGTGAATTCACTTTTCTGGCAACAAACCATACCCCTGCTGGAAAAGAAGCTTTACAGCACTTTTAATCTTAGAATTGAGGGAGAATTTCCGACGTTGTTTTCTTTGCTGCTTATTGCAAGAACACAGTATAAATAAATCCACATATTATCCATTGCTGAAGTATCTCAGAGTAAAATTGTACCTCTAATTACTGAATTAAAATTTTACATTTAAGAAAAATTCTTAAAATTAATAACAGAAAAATCTTATTTAAATTTTGAATTAACTGGAATTTATCGGATAAATTGTTAAAAGAATGTTTCATATTCTTTCGATTTGATTACAAGTTGTGAGTAATATGTCCAGAAGGTACTTCAGTAACGTATCATATGTATCGTGGCGCCATCTTCTGCACACTGAAATAGTTACAAAATATTCAGAGATATTCATTTAACAGAATTTTACATTTGATTATTTTTGATAGCTTACCTGTCTTGAAGCTGCCGAATCGTTGCACGTATAAGGCTCTGCATAGTCTGTTTTGCCTGTAGTAAAGAAAAAAATATCTGAATAAAATCCGGTAAGAAAATGTTCTATTTCAGTAAAATAATAAAACACGCAGTTTCAATAATTACGGAAAACGTATAATTTATTATTAACTTGAATTTCAAAATATATGTAGAACTTTTTTATTTTAAGGTAATATACTTACGATACGATTCAGAGAAATCCATTAGAAAATTTTATTTAAAAAAGCTGTTAATCAATGAGTATAAGAACTCTCTTTTTATTTTCATTTAAATGCAAAAGATTCCTAATTATTTGCTACATGAGAGGATTTCTATATATAGAGAGAATTCGATGCTGTTTTTTTATACTGCATATTTTAGTCAACATTTAACCCTTTTTTAGCAAAATTCCGGATTGTGAAAAAACATAAATACGAGTACGGAAATAAATTTTTTATATTAGTAAGAATTTCTCTTAATTCTATAAAAATAGAAATTCTAAAATCTTCTTAAATTAACTTATACTAGTTTGAGAAAATTTCCTTTTAATTTAAGGTAAGATACTTTCAACAAGACAAGAAAAAAATATATGAAATTTTAAATAAACCAAACGCTGTTTAACAATGCATATTAGAATTCTCTTCTTGCTTTCATTTGAATGTCAAAAAATCCAAATTTTTGGTATTCAATGTACGAGAAGATAATTTCCAAATATGTGGAGAACTTCGATGCAATTATTTTACACTGCATATTTTAGTCAATATTTAATCATTTGCAGCAAAATTCCGGGCTATAGAAAGATAAATGGATATATTTTTTATTTGAATAAAATTTCCTTCGAATGCTTTTACCATTTATTTTGTTTCTGCAAAAGATCGATTAATCACATTATGTTGCCATGAAGACTAAGAAAAGTTGACTGCGAAAGTTTTTTTTTTTTTGTCAAAATTGCATATTAAATAAATATAACAATAACGTTATGTTAAGTTCCGAGTTCCTGGTTTCTTTTCATGTATTCTGAATTTATATAAAGGAAAATTTTATTTGGCATTTAAAATTTTTTTTTGCAGCGTTTCTTCCAAAATAGCAGAGCTATGAGAGAGAAACCACTTTACCAATTTTGTGTTACCCTCAGTAACAGAAAATGAATATTTCCTGCTTTACCTATTTAATTTTTCTAATTTTATAATAACATTCTTTTTAAAATAGAAGTGCGATGAGAGGGAAAACCACTTTACTAGCTTTACCAATTTAATTTTTCTATTAACATTTCTTTCGAAATAGAAGTGCAATGAGAGGGAAAACCACTTTCCTAGCTTTACCAATTTTCTGTTACCATCGGTAACAGAAAATGAACAGTTCTTGCTTTACCTATTTAATTTTTCTAATAACATTTCTTTCAAAATAGAAGTACGAGGAGAGGGAAAACCACTTTACTAGCTTTACCAATTTAATTTTTCTAATTTTCTAATAACATTTCTTTCGAAATATAAGTGCAGTGAGAGGGAAAACCACTTTACTAGCTTTACCAATTTTCTGTTACAATCGGTAACGGAAAATGAATATTTCCTTCTTTAACTATGGCATTACTTTTTTACATCGAATTTTTTATTTTATGATTTATATAAGATATATTTCCTTGAGTCTATAAAAATGAAATGGACTGCTTTTAGTATTTTTACTGCATTTTGATACAGTATTTCACATTTTCAAGTGGCGCCATCTGTTACAAGCAAAGGATTGAGGAATTTCGAAAGCATTAAATTTCGTTTCATTTCTTGATACAAAATAAATTGCAATCAATCACATACTTGATTCTTTAAAATCAAACTAGGAGATAATGGTGCTTAGCAAGTAAGAGAGATGTTGTTAGAAAGGTTATTTATTGATCGACTTTTTATTGAACAAAGACCAACTGTCGAAACTGGACAAACCCCAGGGCATAGGACAAAAATGATTATTTTCAAACGAAGAATGCCTTAATTTTACCGCAACAATTTATTTATGCAATGAAATCTACCGCTCTAAAATGTATTCAGCGGAAGAAAAAAAAAAAAAAAAACCGCATCGATATCAGTGGCGCCCGGGACAAAATATTTTTTCGCCCCCTCAACTTACATTTGGCCGTATCAAATAAAAACCAGCGGGAGTGTTCTACCCTAAACATTCTCGTATACTTCTCGAAAAAGGTGCTGTTTCGCTTCCCCCCGCGCGGATAAAAAAATTCGAACCTATTGTAACCCAGGATCCGTGACTATCAGAAAATATTTAGGTAAAGAATCAAATTCAAAGAGATGCGTTCCGTTTAAATGCGTACCGATTTCTATTCTTGCTGGCTCAAGGACAAGTCACATAATTCCTCCGCGTGCACAGATTGCTACCAGTACGCATGCGCATGGAGAAGCGGATGAAAAAATTGCAAAGCAGGCGTCAATAAATATCGTGCACAGAAGATTGCGTCCAGTACGCATGCGCGTGGAGATAGCGGATTCGTTGGAGATGCGAATATACAGACCGACAGACAGTCAACTCGTTGACGGATTTGGCCCAAAATTTTATACGGAGCTACATTCATAACGATAAAACTGTGTATGAAATTTTATCCATCTAGCTTTTCAAGTTTTTGAGTTATAGCGTTCACATGACCGCGGACATACAGACAGACTTTCCGTTGACGGATTTTATCCAAAATTTGACAGAAACCTACAAATTATGTGACAAGTTCACATGCCAAATTTCATCCCCGTAACTCTAATAGTTTTCGAGTTATCGTGTTCACAGACAGACAGACATGATTCCAAAATTGTGTTTTTCGGACTCAGGGAGGTCTAAAACGTGGAGATTCGTCAAAATCTCGAGTTCGAATTTTTTGACGATTACAGTACTTTATCTTTGTATATTTCGTATACGAGAAAGTAAAAAGTACTAATGTTTTATATCTACACACTCTTTTAGTCTGATGTCTAAGGCAAATGCACATGCCACTTTGCCATTGCCTGAAATAAACGATTTTCTAGATAGAAATAGATTGAAATTCACATTAACGATAAACAAAAGCAGATTTAACACTTCATTGCCAATTCTTTAAAATCATTATTTAGATACAACGTGCGTAGAATCGTCTGTCGATATACATTTGAAATGAGGCGAACTATCATTTATATGCAAAGCCATAACAGCACAGGGTGTCTGAAAAGTATCTTTACACGTTTAATATATTATTAAAGAAAGGAAACAAATAGTAGCACTTACGGGTTTTTTTGTATTCGATAACGAAAGTATAATTTGTTTAAGTATAATAAGTTTTAAAGTAGGACTACGTTCCTCCCATTGGGGTTTCAGGAAGGAATTTGATTCACACACCAAAACCACAAAATTTACTTTGGGAGATCCTCTATATCTCTGTAACTACATATGTTAAAAACATGACTAATGTCTTATTTTAGAGATAAAGGGTAACAACAGAAGTTACAAAAAAATAATTTGAAATCGGAATTGTAGTTCAGCGACTATTGAGTCGCAAAGTTGGGCAAAAATACGCATGAATTGGTGACGCGATCCTCTATATCTCGGTAACTACATATGTTAAAAACATAACTAATGTCTTATTTTAGATATAAAGGGTAACAACAGAAGTTACAAAAAAAATTGAAAATCGGAAAAGAGCCACGCGAGTAAAGTAGTCCTAGGCCTTTAACATCAGCGGCTGTTTGAAAAAGACAGCCTCCCGTCATTTTTTTCTCACTTTTAGAGTATTTCAATGTACGCATCATTAATTCATCATTAATTGGGAGCTTCTGAAAATTCGATAGATTTCGGTTTTAGCAAATCTCTACCTGTCGTCATAAATCTGTAATGCCATTCATGAACTGACGGCGATGAAGATTTCGAGAGTATGTAGTTCGAAATTTACACCTTACCTGTGTTACAGATTTAAATTCGGTAAAACTTGGGCCATTTCCTGCCGTTAAGCTACATTGAAACGAGAATGACAATATCAAGCATCTGATGCCATTTAGTTAAAAAATATTCTTCATTAAAATTTTTTAATTCTTTATTCATTGAACAAAAAAAACATTAATATCTTTTCATGATTTTTTAACCCTCCAGTCGTTAGGTTTTCAGATTGCTACGTTTAACGAAATTGTCACGCTAAAAGAGAAGGTTATTCTTCAAGTTGTGAGGTTTTGGACAAAAGGATTTCAACCCCCTTTTGTGGTCATTTTCGCACCGAAGGGTGTCAATTAGACCTGTTATTGTTCTGCAGTGACATATGACTTCTAACCTCGATTCTTTGTAACAGAATCCTTTGTTAGAAGACCCTTCTATGAGTATTCTCAGAAAAGTTGGTCAAACTGACCCTCCCCTGACCACAGACACTCCCTCTCATTATGTCGCCGAGTGACTCCTGGGGGGAAGAGAAAAACTTGCAGAAGGAAAATCTCGGGTCTGACACTTATATGGAACTTTTCTTTCCCGAGACAGTCTCGGGTCTGCCGTTATGAGAGGGAAAAAGTTCACTCAGATATCTCGGGCCTGACGCTAGGAGGGTTAAAAGCGTAACTGTACTTTTCAGACATCCGTGTAATATAATTTAATACTATAGTCAAGCACCGTTAATACGTCTTTCAAGGGACCGACTTAGAACGACGTATAAATGAAAAGCCGTATAATCGAAATTTTAGTAAGCAATTATGGTTATTTCAAATTTAATGCTACTAATGCAAATCCATTCAAAAAAATAAATGATTTTTTTAAAGATAATACTAGTATATTACTACACGGTACTGGAAACACTAATGGAATTTTTAAATTAAACATTTATCATAAACGTGAGAAAAGTCGTATCTTTATTGCATATCTTGAGTGTTAATATTATACAGGGTTCCCACTTATATCCGTTACACCTCCCTTAACTTCTAAACTGTGACAGCTTAGGCCATAAAGTTGGTCTCTAGGTATAGTAAAAAGGCTATGTGCTACTCGATGAGACAACTTACAACGCCATCTATCGGCAAATTTTGGAAATAGCGGTTCTATCTCGTAAACGCTGAAAGATACGAGAAAAAAGTCAATTGGAAAGTTGTAGAGAAATCTCGATTTAGTACGAAAAGCTACCTTGCGCGCATTAATACTCAAAACAGAATGCAAAAACTGAAAATTTGTATGGTCCCGATTTCGAAAATTGTCATGTCATAAAGAGTGGAAGAAAGAAACTGAGACACGTCCCTGTATTCTGGATCATTTATTTATATTGCTCAAAATGATCTTCGTTAGCCATTATACACATTTGCACTCTGGACTGGATTTCTCGCTTCGCTCGCGCTTCACGACGCCATAGTGTTGAAAATCACAATCAAACAAATGCTCATTTTTTGCATTCTGTTTTGAGTATTAATGTGTGCAAGGTATCTTTTCGTACTAAATCGAGATTGCTCTGCAACTTTCCAATTGACTTTTTTCTCGTATCTTTCACCGTTTACGAGATAGGACCGCTATTTCCAAAATTTGCCGATAGATGGCGTTGTAAGTTGTCTCAACGAGTAGCGCGCATAGCCTTTTTTTCTGTACCTAGACACCAACTTTATGGCCTAAGCTATCAATGTATAGAAGTGAAGGGAGGTGTAACCGATGTAAGTGGGAACCCTGTATATTTTATTTTATACGATTCATGTGTCTGCACGTAGGCGTTTAATTAAAAAAGTCTTTAATCGACTGAAGTGCTGATTGTCTATGTGTATTAAGCACAATATTATGAATCGAATTATGTCTATTGACAGTTTTTTCACTAGTGTTTTGATAAACAAAGTAAGTTTGTTTTCCAATGAAATCCATTCGTCTTTAAAAGAAGGTGGAATAATTCGTCATTCGTCTTTAGAAGAATGTGAAGAATGACATTCTTCTTCACCCTGTTACCCCCTTTGCTTTCTAGGAAATGTTTCTCCCTTAATAGGAACAGAAAAATAATAGCCGAGGAAGAAAATTTTCTGTCTGCCTTTACTTAAAAAAACGACGAATAACCACTTATAACGAATTAATAATAAATTACGAATAATTTTTTTTACAATGAGCTCCAATGCATCTCATGTTATTTTACGGCCCTCTGCAGAACAAGGTTTTTCAAATCTTTTCCACTCGCGATCTCTATTTGGGAGGAAACATTTTTTTAGCTCCTCAGTTGAAAAAATTAAGAAAATGAAGGATCAATTAATGATAATAAAAGGGAATTGAAAACAATTCCTTAGAAAATTTTAATGAAATTGTGGATGCAAGAAAGATGGCTTTGAATCTCAGACGTCAATCGTGGCAGTGACCCCCTCTCTGCCGTATTTAAGAGATAACAGAGAAGGGGTCATCTATAGAGATAGATGATTCGAATCTCAGATGTCAGTCGTGGCAGTGACCCCCTCTCTGCTGTATTTAAGATATAGCAGAGAAGGGGTCATCTATAGAGATAGATGATCCGAATCTCAGACGTCAGTCGTGGCAGTGACCCCCTCTCTGCTGTATTCTTTAGAAAATTTTAATATAATTGTGGATGCAAGAAAGATGACCTCAAATTTATCTTACCATTTTGAACTGTTGGTTGCTTGAATACAATCATTTGAAGTATATCTTTCGCATGAAAAGTCTATATGATTTTACGATGAGCTAGCCAAGTACGTTAGATTCCTAAATAATGACAGTTTATACCATCTCACCCTTTCTGACGCAAATTCAGTGGCGAAATCTAGGTTGAGTGAGTTATCTTCGCAAATGATTCAAAAAGGAGGTAAAAAGAGCTCTCACGGATCCACAAATTCCCCATGCGAATTAAATTCCATGTCTAAATAGAATAGACGAACACAGCATTCAAACGCCACCGGTAGATCGAGCTAGTTGTGCCGAAGCGCTCCGAAATCTCTGTTAGAAGATGGCGCGTTGACGGATACATGGCCGGCGATTGAAATGCGAAGTGTAATAAGGTATTTGCATTTAAAGAAAGCATCCCAGATGAAATTCATCGCCGACTAGTGGAAGTTTACGGAGCGAGTGTAATGACACGGAAACAGGTGTGGGAACACGAAAGCAGGTGAATTATTTTCACGAAAACTGTTGCAAAACTATCGAGCACATCCACCACAGAGACATTGAAACACCCTCCCTACAGACTGGATCTCGCACCAAGTGATTTTTATCTCTTTGGACCGTTGAAGAAGCACGCGGGAGGTCGACATTTCCGAATCGATGCCGAAGTTCAGTAGGCTGTCTTGGCTTGGCTTCACGACCTTCACGTTGATTTCTTCTATGCCGGTTTCTATACGTTGGTGCACTGATGGGAAAAATGCTTCGACAACCATGGTGACTATGTGGAAAAAAAAGTAAATGTACGATTGCCTTTCTAACTTTGTCTATCTCTTTGATTTCGTGAATAAACCTTTTCTCTCAGAGTACTTGTTACCTTACTTTTTGAACCACCCTCGTATTAAAAAGAGTTTCAAATCTGTGACAAGACTGAGAACTTCCCACTTTAAAGGTGTGATGATACATGGGAACGGCGAAATAACGCATGCGCACTGTAGTCACTGTCCGGACACTGAATTGTCTCCTGGCCAAATCTTCGATTGTCCTGCTATCCTGAGGGCACGGCAAGGTGTCTGTTTCTTCCCTACCTAGGACCTATACTCTGACAAGATCATACAGGTTGCTAAGACTGCTCTTTATATTCATGGTTTTATTTGATTTACTCTAAGGTCACGACACCATCATCATTACGACTTAATTTAATATTTATTATTGATGAGGAGGAATTACCTCAACGCCAGATTAAAGAATGTCAGTAAAGCAGTAAAGGTAATTAATTGTATAGTGCTTCGCGAAAAAATCCAGTAAAAATCATTTGTATAATATAAATCGTTTTTCCAAATATTTTAAAAATAAAAATTGAAACAAAACAATAAATTAAACCAAAATAAATGAAAAAAAATGAATCTTGGACTCATGCCAACAAGATTAATAGGGGGAAATAAAATTTCGACTCGCCCATCACCAAAGTTTGACTCTAGATCAGAAAATTATGTGGTCAAATCACGCCCGGGTCATCAGTTATGTATTCCTCCTCATAAATAACAAAAATTAATTAAAATGACATGTCTAAACTTCGAGAGGAAACTAGTAACGGTAATAGTGTTATATTGAATTCAAATAACGCCTTAAAACTCGTTGAAGCACATTTTATAACAATCGAAACAAATTAAGTTAACTGAAAGGAAATTAAAATATGAAAATAAATATTGTGCTCGTGCGACAGAAGTAATAATGGAATGTAAAATCTTGGCTCGTGCGTCACCACAAAATCCTTTAAGTTGAAAAAAATTATTTAACTATTTTTACTTACAAATGTTGAACAGTCTGTAAGAATTTCGGCACACTGATGTTTTTCTGCGTGATCCCATTTAGATTCGCTGAGAATCCGTCAATTTTACGTTCAAGAAATATTAGATCATGTTTGCTTTTAGTGAAATGATATTAAAACATTAATTTTCGACAACAAACTTTAACTAACTGAACCACTAACAACTAAAAGTTAAACAAACAAATTAATTAGCTAACAACTTACGCAAGCAAACTAAAAGAACAACTAACAACTAAAACTTAAGCAAACAAACCGTGATTTCATAACAAATGAAATTAAAACACAAAAAGGAATCTTGGGTTCGTGCGACAGAAATATCAATGGAATAAAAAATCCTGGCTTGCGCGTTACTACAAAATCCTGTAAGTTAAAAACGTTGAACTTAAAGCCCTGAACAGTCTAAAAGCAAAATGAGCATGTCAAAAATTTCGGCAAACTAATATTTTTCTTTGAAATCCCGTTTATAGTCGCTGAGAATTCTGCAATGTTCTGTTTTAGAAGTATTAGAATATATTTGCTCTTAGTGAACAGAACTGATATTTAAGCATTAACTTTCAATAGTAGATTAAACAAATAAACTAACTTAACAACTAACGATTAAAACCTAAACAGACAAACCGTGATTTGATAACAAATGGAATTAAAACATTAAAATAAATCTTGGGTTCGTGTGACAGAAATATCAATGGAACAAAAAATCCTGGCTTGCGTGTTACTACAAAATCCTGTAAGTTAAAAACGTTGAACTTAAAACCCTGAACGGTCTAAAAGCAAAATGAGCATGTGAAAAATTTCGGCAAACTAATATTTTTCTGTGAAATCATAGTCGCTGAGAATTCTGCAATGTTGTTGTTTTAGAAGCATTGAATATATTTGCTCTTAATGAACAGAACTGATATTTAAGCATTAACTTTAAATAATGAATTAAACAAATAAACTAACTTAACAAGTAACGATTAAAACCTAAACAAACAACCCGTGATTTGATAACAAATGGAATTAAAACATTGAAATAAACCTTGGGTTCGTGCGGCAGAAATGATAATGGAATATAAAATCGCGGCTTGTGCGTCAACACAAAACACTTTTAGTTAAAATCGTTGAACAGTCTAAAAGAAAATTAAGCCCGTGAGAAATTTCGGTATAGTGATATTTTTTATGTGTGATCCCGTTTAGATTCGTTGAAAATCTTTCAATTTTATATTTAAGCAATATTAGAGTATATTTGTTTTTAGTGAGCTGATATTTAAACATTAGCTTCAACTTGAACTAACTAATTGAAAAACTAAGAACCTAAACTTAAACAAACAAACTAATTGAACAATTAGCAACTAAAATTTATGCAAACAAACCGTGATTCGATAACAAATGAAATTAAATCACAAAAATAAATCTTGGCTTCGTGCGACAGAAATAATAATGGAACATAAAATCTAGGCTCGTGCGTTCCCACAAAACCCTTTAAGTTAAAAACGTTGAACAGACTGATAGAAAAATTTCCCTGTGAAAAATTTCGGCACAATTATATTTTTCTGTTCAGTCCCATTAGAGTCGCTCAAAATTTTCTGTTTTAGAAGTATTAGAATCTATTTGATCTTAGTGAACAGAACTGATATTTAAGCATTAACTTTCAATAATAAATTAAACAAATAAACTAATTTAACAACTATCGATTAAAACCTAAACAAACAAACCGTGATTTGATAACAAATGGAATTAAAACATTGAAATAAATCTTGGGTTCGTGCGACAGAAATGATAATGGAACACAAAATCTAGGCTCGTGCGTCCCCACAAAACCCTTTAAGTTAAAAACGTTGAACAGACTGATCGAAAAAAGACCATGTGAAAAATTTCGGCACAATTATATTTTTCTCTTCGGTCCCATTAGAGTAGCTGAAAATTCTGCAATTTTCTGTTTTAGAAGTATTAGAATCTATTTGCTCTTAGTGAATTGATATTTCATTAAAGAAAATGAAAATCTTATCACATGCATGATTTGGCGATTCAGTGGTCCAAAACACGTTTAATAACAATAAAACTGATGAGCAATATTGATCACCTTTTGGTCTCAGAAAGCAATTCTTTTAGAAACAATTTATAAAAGGAGCAGAAAAAAATGAAGCGTTTTTCTTTTAAAACAAGAAGCAAAAGACAACTTTCATTTTCTCACACTTTCTTTTATTCGTTTTTCCACACAAGATACCAGTGTTTCTTTCGTCTGTGAAAGCAATTTCTTACTTCTATATATTTTTTTTGTTTTCCCCTTGAAGTCGTATATTGCTTTCCTTTTTCAGCTTTTATAAAGACACAACTTTTTTTTGTGACCATGTCTAGTACTTCAGTTATATTATTTTTTTTAATTCTTTTTTATTTTTTCTACCCTGTATCCTTTAAGTTTAGGGCACTGATCCTTTAGCTCAGTCGGTAAGAAACTATCGTCGGTGAAATTAAAAGCTGCGCTTGAAGGTTTTATAAATAAACGAAAAATCTTTTTTCCCCCATTCGTACTTGAAATGTATTTATAGGCGGATAAAATCCTCACAGAAGAGAGAAAAAAAGATTAATGTATTTCAGAAGTAGAGAAGTTTGCTCGAAATGTTAAGATTTTAAGAGTGAAAAAATGAATACGGTAAAGATTAAAAAGTGAACCGTTTTTCCAATTAGTTTCCATTTTTAGTGCAAAAGTTTTTTTTCTGAATATCGTTTTACATAATCCTCTATGGGTAGAAAAATAAATAAAAATATTAATAAAGGGAATTATAAATGTGGAAGAGTAAAAAATAATAGCAGACAACGACAAGAAGTAAGAATCTGGTGGATGACTTCATCAGAGGCCAGACATCCATGCAGATTCAAAAATGGAATAGGTTTTTCTGTAGAGGAAAAAGACTTTAAGGTCTGATATTTAATATCCTCTTTTGGCCTGAACCTAATGCGGGAAGTATTGGAAAGAAAAACATTTATCCACAAAGAAGAAATTAAAGACAATTTTTAAATAAAGTATGAAAAGAAGGGCTTAAAATCTTACCTCTAATAACATTTGTGGAACAAAGGAGGACGCTTCTATGGGTAGGGTTTTATCAAAAGACAATCATGCAACATTAAATAACAAATAAAAACTAATGAAGTTCGATTATATATAATGAATTTATAGTATTTATGAATTTCATTTTTTCTATGTTTTATTTTTCTATTTTATTAGTTTTTTTGTTTTTATTAATACGGAAACGCAAAGAGAAAGCATTGTAATCGTCAAAAAATTCGACATCGAGACTTTGATGAATCTTTTATTTTTCCTTATTTCCCTGATTTCCGGAGATTTGGGTTGGTAAAAGAGTCTCGACCTAAGACGCGTATATACTTGCGAACCGCAAGCGAGCCGTTTGAAAAATTATTTTCACGACGGACCAACAGCGAACAAAAGGAGGAAACCCACATCGAACTATTAATCATCGCTTGCCAGTCGCCAATGGAGTGGGGGTGGGTGGGCTATGGAAAAGATTTGGAATATGTCTTGGTTTGCAGATTTGACCTTGCTTGTTCGAAGGAGATTCGCAGGAAGCGACGGACTACATTCGAACACGTAACAACGAGAACAACGAATCCCTTTGTTTTCACCAAAAACCCCGTCCACATTTGCAAATTTTATAACTGATGACGGGTTAAATAGCAAGGTCCATCACAAATAAATGGAGCATTAGTCTAACAAATCAAATTAAATAGAAGATGTTAAAAATGTACTTATCGTTTGATTTACAAAATAGTATTCAACTTTTAAAAGAGAGGTCAAGACGATAATCTTCAAAACTGTAGTCTTTAGTTTGATCTCGACAAAGTGTATTAAATCACAATGTCGCAGAGGTGTGGTCAGTTTCAGTTATTACTGATGATAAAGTACGATATCGCACCACATCGTCATAAGGACCAGCTGTCTTATTGTGGTGTGGTGTGTAAATTTAGAGAGTAGTGTGTTGGCTTATGTGCCATTTTCTTTCAACTTAAAACAATCGGAATAGCGAGGTGCATCAGAAAAGAGACATTAATCAAACAAATGAAATCAATTAAAAATTTTTGATGGTATACTTGTCACGCTACCAGATACTTAAAGATGTCGTACACTACCAGACCACGCCGTCGTAATGTCGAATTAATTAATATTGGTATGCTGTGTAAATTCAGGGATTGGTGCGCTGGCTTATGTATCATTTTTTATAACTGATGACGGCTTAAATAGTGAGGGCTGTCTCAAATAAATGGAGCATTAGTTTAACAAATCAACCCAAATGAAAGATGTTAAAAAATGTACTTACTGTTTTGTTTGCAAGTAAATCTTTCAACTTTTAAAAGAAGAGGTCAAGTCGAGTATCGTAAAAAACGTAGCCTTTAGTTCGATATCGACGGGCCATATTAAATCACAACCTCCCGGACATTTATCACGGAAACTCTCCTGTCAATTCCTCTTTGCGAGAAAGATACTACAAGAAGAAGTACAATTCTCGGAGCACACTCCATCGCACTCGGCACAGCAGAGATATTTGTTTCCGCCCCAAGAAGAATGTCACATTCCATGACCTTCCACAAAAGTCAATGCTCACTACAGAGATTGACTCTCGTTTTCCGGCCCATCCATCTTTCCATCGCGTCGATATCTTATGTAGGTCAGCTGTGAGGTCAGGAGAGAGAACATCGCTGTGAATTGACACTTAAATACCCAAGATTCAATAAAAATGTAGTTTCCGTTTCTTCCCTCTTCTTCCAATTTTTATATATTTTATTTTACTTTTTTTGTCAAATTGTGTGGGTTTCTTTTATTTGGAATTTTTCTTTCTGTCTTTTTTCTTTATTTTTTGATAGAAGGAATGCGAGTTTTCATTTTTGGTTTTCCAGTTTATTGTTTACTTGCTACGTTTCCTGGTCTTTTTCTTATCGAAACTGAGTGGGAGAGAGGAGAAAGAATATTGTTACATAACCACATAAACAGTGCGGATCGAAAATACTATTAACATTCGTTTATTGGTGGAGTGCTATTCAAATAAAAATGATATAAATAAATAATAAATAATTAAAAATTTCAAAATTAAAGACGATTATTTTGTCACTTGATTATGTATAATATTCACGATTTAAAAAAAGTAGTTTCTTGTTTTTCCTTACACTCTTTTCCAACTTTTTATATATTCTTTTTTTGTGTGAATATTGTAGCTTCTTTTATTTGGAATTTTTTCTTTCTGTTTTCCTTTGTTTCCAATTTATTGTTCACTAACTGTGTTGCTTGTTCTTTTTCTTATAAAAATTGTGTGGAAGAGAGGAAAATGAATATCTGGCATGGAAGTAAAGCGCTATTAATATTCATTAATTGGTTAAATATCACTCAAGTAAAAATAAATGATAATAAATAATGTATGTAAATAATAATAAATGATATAAAATAATATAAAGAAGAAAGAAATGATAATAAATAATATAAATGAGTATTAATAAATAAATAATAAATGATTATAAATAATAATTAACAGTAAATTTTCAGATTAAAAATGCACTTAATAAAAAATTTAAAATTAAAAATATAATAATTTTATTTCTTTTGATTATGTATAATATTCACTATTCAATAAAAATGCAGTTTCCATTTTTTTCCAATTATTTTATAATTTTTTTGTAAAAAACTGTGGGTTTCCTTTTGTAATTTTTTCTCTTTTATTTCTCCTTTTTTGAAGTAGGAACGGGAATTTTCACGTTTTGGTTTTTACAGTGCTTTATTTATTTGAATATTCATGTAAGGGAAAAGTAAAAAAATGATGTGAGTGATTAATATAGATGGATTTAGCGAATATTGTGAAATTCACGAGCGTTTTACCTGATTGCGACAGCACGTTTCTTCCGATTTTGCAGATTTGATCTATAAGATGAAATCTGCAATATTACATAAGTAAGATCGCGAAAGATAGAGAGATAAGCGTAAGGGCAAAGGTTATATAAGGTAAAACGTTTGGAGCTTCCTTTTTTAACAATAGTTGAAGCGATATTTTTGCCTTTCAAAATTAAATTTATGCTGAAATCTAACAGGTCATACAAGAAAGTTACACCTATTAAATATTTTTTAAATATTTGAGAGATATTTTCCACTGAAAATATCTTTTTTTAAAACACTCTCTACCGAAAACATCCTTTTTCACACGCAATTACTTAGGTATTGGCCTACATACTGAACCAAAAATTTTGCAAGTTTCATGCATTTTAGTGTTAAATCGAGGTGTTTCTTGAACGTTGGTCAATCTTCAAATCTCAAAATCTGTAAAACTTTACCATATATACTTTACAATATGTAAAACTTTACAATAGATCATCATACAAATATTTTGGTTCATTCCTTAAAGAATATTTTAAATAGCGCATGTGTCACATTCCATAGAGATGCTTTACAAAGAATTTTCATTTTCGTGTTA
>BGPR01001187.1:98081-116719 GCA_013235015.1 Araneus ventricosus | reverse complement strand
GTAAAATGTTATTCTTTTTGGGAAAAAAGATGGACTATAACACTTATAGATAACAAATACATTCATTGTGATTGAAACAGAAGAAAATATAAATTGTGAGAAATGTTTAGAATAATGCTTCTACAGTGAGCTAGATTCTATTCGATAGTTTCTAAACTAGCATTAGAGCAAAATGTTCTTGATTGTTTGAAAATTTGATTTGTAAAATTCGTAAAACACATCAATAAAAAAATAATGAAACAGAAATTTCAGGGCGTGAAAGTAATAAAGAATGAAAGTTTTACATCAAAACACACCCCTTTAAAATTGAAGTAGTTTGATTTCCATAGAACATATACCGGCATGGATTTAAAAATTTGTAATAAAGGAGAAACAAAAAATAAATGCAAATGATAAATTTTTAATTATTTACATTTAAAAGTTAACACAACAACTGGTCCTGGTTTTCTGATCATGAATCAAATCAACAACAAAATATGTCAAATCAAAACATCATCTGCAGAATGTCAGCACAAAAAAACCTTTTTAGCCTATTTATTTTCTAAAATAACACTTATTGATTGCTAGAATGGAAAAAAAACAATAAAACTGAAAATCAATAGTCATTGGCTTGGATATAATAGAAAGAAAGCATACACATATTTAGCATTTTGGTTTTGCATTAACCATTTCAAGTACTGCAGATTTTGATAAAACTTCGAAGTACATGGTACTATGCACTTTTATAGTAAAGAAGGTGTAAAAATTATATCTTCGAATAAATGGTATAGTAACAAAATTGTGAATCACAAAATATACCACCAGAGTTCAACGAATTAAATGAATGCATGAGGCATAAAATATCTTGCTTAAATTTGTACCGCTGATTTTGAATTCAACCATCGTCGTAGCTTGAGAACGAAAAATAAATCTTACTATCTGGACGAGTTTTCTGTTTTGTTTATTTGAGGTAAGGTAGAACTTCCGCTACACTGACCTACTTCCATCTTATGACTAAAGGACTCTTTGAAAATAATAAATATGATGCTTCTATTGCTATAGCTCTCAATGTTTACTTAAAATAAAAGCCTCATTTCGTGGAAAAGCTGCCATAATTACTCACTATCGCTCTTTTTGGCGACTTCTAAGGCTTGTTTGGCTGTTAAACTTTTAACCAAAAGATTTAGGCAATTACTGGTGGTTAAATTTTGATACAGTATCGAAACAGATTTGGCGATTGCTTAAGTCCGAGGGTTACCAAAAAACGGAAGTGGATCCTGGGTACGCATACGCAAGTTCTGTGAACCCGAAATAAACAAAACAGAAAATTCGTCCATAAACACAGCTTCAGGAAAACTGGGCTTTGAACCTAAAGGTTCGACACCAGGTTGAAGATGCTAGTCTTTATTCCGCCCAAGTTTGGCAACGTATGAGGTATGTATTAAATATGATGATGAGTCAAACGCTCTCATAATATTCAATCGGCCCTTTTGTGCAGTGACCACTGTCCAGATTGTGAGTCTGCTCTTAAAAGTCTTTAAGCAGCTTCAAAATCTGACACTATTGTACTATATTGAAGGAAGAGCAAATACCGGTCATTGAAATATTTGAAGGATTTTCTTAATATTTACTATAATTTTTTTTAAAGTATTAAAAGAAATGGTTGTCAAACTGGAGGGTTACTGCTCCTTGAAGGTACCCTATTAGCATAAGATACTCTACAATATCCTTACGATATTTTCACAATATTGTACAGCATTCAGAATATCATAACATCGTAGAGATATCGCACAATATCTTGCTATGGTATGTTGTACAGTTTCT
Source organism: Araneus ventricosus (assembly GCA_013235015.1). Classification (NCBI taxonomy): domain Eukaryota; kingdom Metazoa; phylum Arthropoda; class Arachnida; order Araneae; family Araneidae; genus Araneus; species Araneus ventricosus. The sequence goes on along the minus strand of BGPR01001187.1, from coordinate 114,916 downwards.
TAAGAACAATCAAAGAGTTTTGAGAAGTTTGATTCAACAAATGGTAAGAGATTTATTGAATTGACCGCCTCGGTGGCATAGGAGGGGACTGGGGAAAAGGGGGTATAGTTCTATGGGGTGCCATGGAGTCAAACCATCGTTCCCCAGCGCCACCTATCCTACTTACGCTACTGGCCGTATTGACAAAACGGTAATGCGTTTTTGTCACTTTTAAAGCCAAATACGATAAGGGGATGAAAACGCTACCGTGCTTCGGGCGCCTTTGCTGGGCAGGCCGCTCATGATGATGAGGGGGGGGGGGGGGGGGGCGTAGGAACCATGCAAGGACCAGGCGCCACTAACCCTCGATGCGCCACTGCACTATCTTTCGTTGATTAATGTAAAGTAAAACCTGTTTATAACGATATTGTAGGGACCAGGAAAAAATATTGATACAGACAGGTTATAGTTATAGACAGTCTGAGCATTTCCGCAGCTGTATATGTACTAACGCACCAACTAATTTCGTTCTGTTTATTCATTCACCTTACAAAGAAATACTCGCTAATATAAAATTGTATTTTATAAACTTTAAATTATTTGAACTTTTTTTTAAAAACTTCAAAGTGAAAAATTTTGCTCACTTTTTTAATAACAATAAAAGCATGTGTAAGCACGATTTTATTTCATAATCGAACCCATGTTTTACGCAATCCCCTCAAATGACAAAGTTTTACGCCACGCCGTCGTAGATTCAAGTCTTTAACACATCAAAGACTAACTTCAAGTAACGAGTGCAGTAGCAGTTAATTAAAATCACATAATTCTAAAAATATACTTCTTTCAAATGCTCCGTTTTAAATAAACACAAAATTTCACGTACAGAAATATAATAAAATTCTTTCAAGTATAGAAATGTAATAAAACTGATCCAGAAGCAGACTGTCCTCCCGTTGGTGTGGCGTGGAAATTTGGAGTGGGGGTGCTAGCTCAGGTGTCGTCCTCGTCATCTGACCGTGGTTCAAAATTACGAGGTCCGTCCCAAAATAGCCCTCGTGTTGCTTCAGAACGGGACGTTAATATAACTAAAACTAAACTAAACTAAACCAGAAACAGAATGACGTTTTAAATAAAATTAGATGAAAATATGGTTGGAAAAGCTTTTGGCAAATCAGTGGATATTCATATCTAAAGAGCACCTTAAAATATTTCATATTTTAAAATTTCATCGTGAGACATTCAGTTACACAAAATCTCGATATCACAGTAATAAAAACAAAAGCTATTGTATAGCAACGGATTGGGAAACACTCCTCGCTTTTGCGCATGCGCCGGGCGGAGTTATTTTCATCAAAATAGGGGGAACGCGAAGAATTGAAGGGTGATGTTTACATTTTACTGAGCGTGATCTAACAAAGAACTCCGGAAATACGCTCATATGACTCATTGCCTGACACCCCTTTCCGGTGAAAAATCGTCCAAAAGTGGTAGTCTCGGAATCCGTTGCTGAATAGTACCTGCCAACAGAGGGGGCGATTGGGTGGCAAAAGTGTGTGTGGGGCAAAAATTTATAGTACCTAAAAGTACCCAAGAGTTTATGGGTAGACAAAAAAAATAAAAAAGATTAGCTACAAAATTAGCTAGTTTTTCCGGGCACTATTAATCTTTTAAAAATTTCTAGCTTTAGGCAGCTAAAACTAAATACAAATTTAGTTTTTCAAGCAAAAAGTGAGGGGAAGGGTTGATAGCCCCTCACCCCCCTCTAGTGGCTGCCACTGCCTGCCAAGAATAATTAGAATAATTGTATTAATTAAAGCAAGTACCAGTTATAATTATCAAAATTTAACAAAGATGTTAACTATAAATTAATTAGTCAAAAATTAATTAAAACTTAATTAAAAACTCTTAGCATTATATAGAATAGCGCATATGCAGCTATTTCTAATATAATACGGAGTAGTATAATAGAAATATAAATTAAAAGGTAAAAAATTATAAATAAGAAACAGAAGATTTAAACAAAAAACGATAACAATACACCTTTCTGCGTGCTCAACGCAACAGCATCAAGTGCTTGCATCAACAGAAAAAATTACAACAATTAATATTTAAAACACATAAAATAGATTCCTTCCATTTTTGAATAATATTTTTTACATTCTAAATTCTATTTTATGTGTTTTAAATATTAATTGTTGTAATTTTTGTTGATGCAATCACTTGATGCTGATGCGCTGAGCACGCAAAAAGGTGTATTGTTATCGTTTTTTGTTTAAATCTTCTGTTTCTTATTTATAAGTTTTTTACCTTTTAATTTATATTTCTATTATTTAAAGCAAGTACGTTATATGTGGTATATATGTTTCTAAAGTTTAAAATACCGAGTCTTAAGTTTCAATCACCAAATAAAGATGCTCGAAACATTTTTGTTTTATCATCACTAAGTTCAGTAATTTTTAAATAGGCTCGTCAATAAATTAATTTATATATATAAAAAGAAATAATAGACAATCTCGTTTCAAACAAAGTTATTTGTTTAATTCCATTTTTTTAAAATATATTAAATTTATTAATTTATATTTAATTTAATAGATTTTTAAAGCAATTTTTTAATAAATTATGCTTTTAAAAATTTATTTAATTAAATTAAAATATTTATTATACTAAATAACTTCTAAAAAGTATAAAAATTATTTAATTAAAAATTATTTTAAATAAATAATTTTTAATCAAATAATTCTTTCTTTTAAGAACATATTTACCATATTATTAGTTGTTTTTACAATTTCATTAGTTGCTAACCTTTTGAATCATCATCAACATACCCCAACGAATATAGCGCTTCAGTTAGAATTCCAAAGAATTTTCTTGACTAAAATAAAAGATATAGTTTTCTTAAATAAGATTTCGAGGCAAAGTTAGACGTGCTAAAATTCTGTTCTATGTCTGAAATTTCCATGCGGGAATTTAAAGTTCATGACGAAATATATTTGAGACATATCCTTCTATCTTATGTTCGGATCTAAAACAAGTTTGCCTAATACCATGTTTCCAGTTGCAAATATTATGCAACATGTATGAAGATGAAGTTCGGAATTGCAAACATGGAACTGAAACTTTCCCTTAAAAATATGTATGATGACAAATAAAGAAAAGAAACTAAAGTTACTTATACTACTGTATCAGATATTTAAGTGTAATATTGTACAAGAAATATTCAGATAAAAACAGAATTTATAACATAACACAAGCTGCGACATGTGAATATCTAAGTAGTAATATCTCAACACAACGTCAGGAAACAAGTTAGACGTGATTTCCCATTGGACAATAGTATACAGTGAATACAAGAACTTCAAAAAACAAATTGGTGACAAAAATAAATAAAACCTTACTTCCTTTGAAGTTATTACTCATATTGTGTTTCTTGCGAAATTTTAAATTTGGAATTAGATTTTTGTATTCTACCCTTTTTCAATTTCAATGTAATATCAAAAACTATCATATACTTAGATTTGGTATAGTAGGAAGTGAAGTAAACGTAAATTCCATAGGATACACATTATTTAATAAAATACAGCAACAGGAGAAAAGGATCAACCTTTCTGTATAAACTCCATATAACTCTAAACAAAACCCATGTTAGTTGTTTCAAAGTAACCTAGTTTTGTTATTCAAATTATAGTTCTTTGTAAATAGTTACCGTTCTTTTTGCATGATGCAAATCGCAATTAATATTAACGTAAATATTTTACTAAAATTCATTGAGATAAAACTAATCATATATCAGATTTGTTATAGATTTATGAATCAGATTTATATATCCATATATTATATTAGATTTTATGTAATAAATCAATTCATCTGAGAACTCTAGATTCAGATTTTGTGAATTCTTGAGGACTGGACAAAAACACTTTTTGAATTCAAATTCTAAAGGAATTATAAAAAAAATTAATCATAAAATTATGGTAAACTTTCAGCTTCGTGACCTGAGGATAGTAGGTTTAAGACTGTTTTTTCCAAGATCCGTTGTATGCATTTAGTAAAGTGTAAATTGAAAACGTTCTCCCGCTAGTTTGGTGTGGATCTTTAGAGAAGGCGTTTCCTGACTGGGATGTCACTTTTGTTATCTGACCATGGGACAAACTTATTATATTAGATTTTACCTAATAAATCACTTCAACAGAGAATTCTAGATTCAGATATTCTGAATTCTTGAGGACTGGACAAAAACACTTTTTGAATTCAAATTCTAAAGGAATCATTAAAAAATTAGTCATAAAATTATGGTAAACTTTCGGCTTTGTGATCTGAGGAGCATATTTACGGTTCCTGCATAGTAAGGAATGAGGTCGCTTTTCATTGGCTCTCACCGTCACGTGACTTGACTCGTTTCGTAATGATATCATATAGCAACGCGCTTAGGCGGGATTTTAGCTATTATTTTGTCTTCTAGTATCCCATCATGGAGAAATCAAAACTACCTTCTAATTATGATTTGCATGTTTCTCAAGAAAGTGGTGAATACATCTATAGAATAAAACAAACAAAGGACTGAAGTAAGTACTGTTTAGCTTCACGACGTCATTTAGAAGCAAACTAAATCACGTGATGCTGCGAGCCAATGAGAATCGACCTCATTCCCTACTATGTAGGATCCGTAAATATGCGGCATATTTACGGATCCTACTATGGTTTGGATTGAGGTCACGTGACTTCGCTTGCTTCTGAATGATGCCATAGGAGCGCGCTTAGTTTGGATTTCGATTTGTGCTATTGTATTCTGGAAAAACCAAAATTATCTTTTAATTACGATTATTTGGATATTTCTAAAGGGAATGATGAATTCAAGATAAGCAAGCGAAGTCACGTGACGCTGAGAACCAATGAAAAGCGACCTCAATCCAAACCATAGTAGGATCCGTAAATAAGCGTTTAAAGACCCGATTTTTCCAAGATCCGATGTGTGTATTTAGTAAAGTGTAAATTGAAAACGTTCTCCCACTAGTTTGGTGTGGATCTTTAGAGAAGGTGTTTCCTGACTCGTATGTCACTTTTGTTATCTGACCATGGTTCAAACTTTTGAAAACCCTTGTGTCGCAAAAAACCCTTGTGTGGCATTAATACTGAATGTTAATGAAACTTCACTGGATAAAAACTTGTGGGCTTTTCATGGTTTTTGTTCCATATTCTACTGTTGCTACCCTTTATACGGTATATTGTGTATATTCTTTCATGTAATATTCTTTGCTTTACATCAGATTGAACATTATGTGTTATCATATATATATATATATATTTTAATTTTTTAACTTTCTTAAATCATTTTTAACGACACCTCATTTTAATTACTTCTACTTCCATCGTAATAAGCGCACTACAACTTTCTTTTCGAGTCAAGAGTCTTTTTCTGGGGAAATTCCCTTCTCTGGGTACTCAAACTTTCTGCGCATTCCTATCTGCTCTTTTCGACTCCAGCATGTAAACGAATAACAACGTCGCGCTGCTTCGCGTATTAACTCATGATTCCTGGTCATGGATCTACATACATTATGATAACTTCTTATAAACAATAACCTGAATTATCTGCTACGACTGGATAAATGAAGATTTAACAACTGCTGTCTTTTCCTCTACCAACATGGATTACTTCACCTTTAAAGCCTGATCTTTCATACATTTTTTCATGTATGCTTCTTGCGCATCTCGTTCAAAGCAAGGTGTTATTCTAATTTACTGCATACAAAGCAACGAATCGAATCTTTTTTTTTTGTTCGGGCTGCGGTAGCCTAATGGCAAAGTCCCGGAGGGTTACAGGTTCGTAAACCGATTCCACTGAAGATCCACCTGTTGCAATTTAAATCATACGTAGGTGGTACGCCCTTCCGCCGGTGTGGTGTGGAAGTTTGGAGAGGGGGTGCCAGCTCAGGTGTCGTCCTCGTCCTCTGACCGCGGTTGAAAATGCCGAGTTCCTTCCCAAAACAGACCTTAAGTTGTTTCGAAACAGAACGTTAATATAACTAAACTGAATTATACTCTTCATTTTGTCAGAAGTAATCGCTTAAAACGAATAGGATATACAATAAGTTGGACTTTTATTTACTTTTTAACATGCAGAAATATCATATTTCATTTTTTCTGAATATTATTTCAGATTAGTCTTCCTATTTCTTAATATTACTACCGTAAAGTGCGATTTGGGGTTGGATAAAACTATTTGGATGCTGCATATAAATTTTAGTATTTTTTGTATTTCTTCAGTATTATTTGTGTATTACTATGCTAATTAATATCAGTGTAGAAATTTTGTACTCGAATTTGCTAGCGTTCTTCGGAATTGTCAGTGGCTCGATATTTGTATGTCCGTAAGGACAGGTCAAATTACTAGTTATTTATACACCACATAACTGAAAAATATAAATGTAAACTGATACACACGTTTGTTACTGAAAGTAAATCCTGAATAATTTGGAAGGATCAATTAATTTTAATAAAGGATTTAATTTTCAACTGTGAGTTAAGGTTGAGGTAAAGGCCGCTTTAGTTAATTTGAAAATGAAAGTAAAAGAATTAATTTTTAACTGTGAGTTAAGGTTGAGGTAAAGGCCGCTTTAGTTAATTTGAAAATAGTATGAAATTTCAGTAAAATATTAAGAATCATAGAAATACGGACATTTCGAATAAAATAAAATATTTATACAAAATATAGAGGCAAAAAGAATGTTAACTGAAAAGTTTTAAGAATTTGCACTGAAGTTTAGTTATATTTTTTCGAGTCATAATAACGGACAGCTACTGCGTTTTTTACATTTACAAGTACTTTAATTAATTTTAGTACACTTTTACTTGTATTGAGGGCTGTTGATCAATAATTTGCATTAAATATATCTAAACTGAAAACACTATTTCCTTGAGTAATTTCAACTAATAATTTGGAAAAAAGTTCTAAACTTTATTCTGTAATAATCGCAGCTCAGTTGAAAATAAATAATATTCAATGTCGAAAAGAATAAAATATTTTTCGTTAACTGCCTAACTTGTCTTAGGTTTTCATCAATTGCTCTTGTCTTAATGTATGCATTAAAAATCAAAATTTTGACAGATATTGTGATTTGTAACAGCTTTGTGTCATTTCATCGCTTAACAAGCAATACCACTTATCTTGATTTTTTGAAATTGCAAAGAGGAAGAAAAAACTGAACTTTTCGCAAGAAATAACGCATATTTCTGAATTTTGTTTTACATGTGAAATCAAAATGCGGTTTCATGATTATATTAGATGCTAAAAAATTCAGAAATATTCGATATTGGTTGCGAAAAAATTAGTTTTGTTTTCCTCTTTGAAATTTCAAAAAAAATCGAGATAAGAGGTGTTGCTTTTTAAGCGACGATTTTTAATAGTCCAATCAAGATAATAGTAAGCATTTTATTTTTTTAGTGCATCTAAGTAAAAGCTTTTGAAGTGATATGAATTGTCCCTGCAACTGAAATTTCTTTAGAAATAAATGTAAACTTGGATTGTGGCTTTCTTGAAATTATCATAAAAATCTGCAAAAATTGTACGCATTTGTCTTTTTTATAAGAGGACAAATATATACGGTTATATAGATTTTTTGGCTTTTAATAAAAGTTTATTTCCGTTATTAAGAAGGAGTGTTCTATAGATAAATTCAGTAGATTAATTTCTATTTTCAGTTTACTTTTATTTATATTCAACATTATTATATACACTGCTATAATTAACTCAGCTATATTTTAAGTTATATATTGGGAAAGAAATTAATGATCAACTTATGTTATTAATTTTGAAAAAAAGTGCTGATTTATTGCATCATCTTTGATGAAAGCATGCAAAATAGCTATTTTAATACGTCCTATAAAACTATATAGTTCCATACACTAAGGCATGCATTGGTTTTCATAAACAAAATTCGTTTGACATCGCTCATAGCTTACCTATGAAGAGCGTTTATTTACAGAATCTCACGTGATATCGTTCAAATGGAAACTTTAACGTAGTCGTATGCTTATCAGTTGCTGAAGCTTTCTAATGCTAAAAAACTGAAATAGGATAAAACAAACCTTTATACAAGCGCTTGTAAATCAGTTAATGAAGCTTCCTAATGCCGAAAAGACGGATTAAGATAAAAAGAAACCAATAAAAGTTTCTAATTTCGCTGTCAGGCATGATATTTATCTCGTTTCATTACGAGAAAACAATCATTCAACCAAATATCGGTTCTTAAAGCTTAAAAATAATACACAAAATCTTTTATTTTGACTTCATAACATGCAGTAATATCACATTTCATTTTTCTCTGAATATTATTTCAGATTAGTCTTCCTATTTCTTAATATTACTACCGCAAAGTAGGATTTAGGGCTCTCCTTCTTGAAAATCTCTGATAAAGCGAGAAACCACGGGACTGAAAGTAAAATTCACAACTCCTATTGTTCCTTAATTAGACTGATTAATTTTTTATGAGTAAGTGACTTCAAGTATTGTCTAACAAATGAATACATTCGTATTCAAAAGATATAAAACAATGTGTATAGAACTGTAGAAGAATCCGAAAGATGTCAAAGAATGAAATGGAAAAAGTTCAGATTCCATGCTAAAATATTCTTCGCGTATAGCTGCAAGATATAATATTTTTTAAAGAATTGCTATCGGAATTCCTTCTATCTTTCTAGTGTACGAAGCATAGAAATACATGCTGTAATGATCCAAAAATTTCAAATGTGAAAGTATCAAAGAGAGACAAAGCGATAATATTTCCAATGGCTTAATTCTTCATTATCACGAGTTAGAGATCTTTATAGAGCAATCCTATACAGAGGCAGTTATTGGCGTCAAAGTGGAAATGTGAAGAAAAAATGCTTTGATAGGCCTGAGAAATTAATTAATATATTTTAAAAATTTGTTGAATATATTGTTTTAGTTTCATTAAGACCACTATATAATTTTAAATATAGTTGAGATTGAAAAATCCTTACCATAAGCTACATTCGCAAGTAAAACATGCATATTTCAAAGTAAAAGTTTGTTTGACATTTAAAATGCAGACATTATAAAATTAAAAAAAAATGCTGGTTTAGGCGCATATTGTTGTCTTGTCTAGGTTCTGAAGTTACTTCTGGCGTCTTCTGATCATATATAAAGGTAACTAAAGCAGGATGAAGAGAATGGCGTCGTATTATAGATAAAAGCAAAGAAACCATAAATTTCATAAGGTATTAATCTTGCTGAGTGATCGAAATTCTAGTGAAACAGCTCTATGTAAAGTGTAGAATCAAAGAAAACTTCCGTAAGACACGAATTTCTATAAAATGGCAAAACAGTTCCGAGTTCCGAGATTCTGGGTTATTTTATGAAATAGGGTAATTTATGACATCTACATTATCTGACTTTCCTTTGTTTTTTCCGCCACGTTTTAACTCGAAGCGGGAAATTGTGTCATGAAAGAGAAGAAATGATAATACACCAATCATAATCAGTAAAATGAAAAGCAACAAAGTAACCACTGGTGTACGGAACTGTTTTCTTATATAACGCGATTCCTTATACAAAACATCAAATAATAAAACACAGTAATTTATCGGATAAAAAATCTTGATGATTGCCCCCCCCCCAAAAAAAAGCCCCAAGGACACAGATATTGAAATATTTTTTCATTTTGTCTTGTATGAACAACATTGGTTTGTCTTCACGCACAAGGAAATAAAACAATTAACTTGGCAAGAAAATTACTTAAAAAAAATTGAAGGCAATTCATACTCTCGGGATAGACGCCAGATGCGCAGAACCAGCTTAATTTTGATATTAACTGAGCATCTTGCGAGAGCAAAAAGGATTTAATAGCATTGCTCAGCATAAGACAACGAGCAATAATAGTTAGTAGGGTGGGCCGAAAAAAACTTTTTTTCTCTTTTCGAAACGCTATAGTGTAGAAAACTTGACTCTAAGGTAGATAAGTAAAATGCAAAAAAAAGTTTTTCTTTTGCTTACATCTGGCGGTAGCGCATCGACCCTAGACTTTTCGAAAATATATGATTTTAATAATTTTTATAATAACTAGAAAAAAATCATATAACTTCCATAACAAGTAGCTAGAGGTATAGTTTAGTAGAACAAAGTGCAGGAAAGATAAATAAATGAAAAAATAATACATTTTACAATTTGCTAATAGCGCATTACACTCAAGAAACACATTTTTTTTACAAAGAATTGACAAATTTTCATTGAAACAAGAAGTTGTTTCTCATTGTGTAAAATTTCAATTTGTAATCAAATATAGTCCTTTACATGCCTTCAGTTTCTTTTGGTACTTTGAAATAAGATTTGTTTGAAAAACTTGGCATTGAAGATCTTGAAAGAAGTGTAGTTCTTATAAAACCATCTCTGAAATCGGAACCGACGATTTTTTGTGATGCCTCGGTTACCAGCTTCACACATCGTTCCACTGCTGGGGTGTGACATGGGAAGAAACCCTCATGATTGAAAAAATAAACTCAAAGCAGTTTCGAAGAATCATGAAAGATGAACATTATTCAATTTTACAAGAACCAGGTAAATTTTTGTAAAAAATGTGCTTTTTGAGTGTAATGCGTTATTAGCAAATTGTAATATGTATTATTTTTTCATTTATTTATCTTTCCTCCACTTTATTATACTAAACTATACCTCTAGCTTCTTGTTATAGAAGTTATATGATTTTTTACAGTTATTAGAAAAATTATGAAAATTGAATATTTTCGAAAAGTTTAGGGTCGATGCGCTACCGCCAGATGTAAGCAAAAGATAAACTGTTTTTTGCATCTACCCTAAAGGCAAGTTTTCCGCACTATAGCGTTTCGAAAAGAAAAAAAGTTTTTTCGGCCCACCCTAATAGTTAGATAACATGAGCATTTACGTTTGTCACGTGACTGGGACGTCACATGACAAACTGTCGATCCTTTTCATCGTCCGCCCATCCATCCACTTCATCGTCGTGTAATGCAAATTTCCGATTAACAAGATTTCCTATAATGGGAATTCATCTCACGTTTGAACTATTAACCTCGTTAGGAACGTGTTCAGTCAAGTGCACTTATTAGAAAATACTTTTAATCTTAATCTTTTAATCCACTTGTATCCTAGTAGTCAGCTCATGTGAGTTATCAGTGATAAAGAACTGTAAATGATTTACGAGATTTCTTAAGATTAAATCGTGAATTGAAAGGATTTTATTCATGATAGACCGTATAATTTTGAATGAGCGAGAAGCAAAATAAATTAGGAATGCTATTTAAAGAATGTTTATATTTCTTCTTTCTGTTTTTTTATAGTTTTTGAAAATGCTCCTTTGGATATTGTAAAGTTTATGTCTAGAATGGTAATAATAGTTTATTACGGATACGGATAATTTGGATTGGAATAGTAATTAAGGATAATTTGTCGAAATGCTAAAAATATCTGAACCATCTATTCTGCATTTACAAAATGAAATTCCTAATTTAGTTTCAACTTTGTGAGAGGGAGGCTTGTTCAATATGGTGAGAGTATTTATTGCGAATGACCTAACGTCATGATGTGAAAGTCGTTTTTTTTTAAATAAACCTGAAATACCTTGTTTGGATGATCTTTTTGATGTCGAAAATTGCTAAAATTGATAAATCGATCTAAATCCAACATTGCGCTGATTTGCTGAATTAGCTTTCCATTGACATCAGCAGAAGGGCTGTTAGGAACTGACCTCGAATATTGTCCGTCAGTCAAAAGACGAGAAGAGGGACAGACGATAAAGACGAAGCATCCCACACTTCACACTTCTACACATAACCATTGTGAAGAAGTTCGACCCCATCTCCACCCTCTCCAGACAATAGATTTACCGAGCATCAGGGTTACATATACAGGTGCTCGAAAAATATCTAGTTAAAATGAAAGGGTAGGTCAGGTATACGATAAGCATCCAAAATCACATAAGAACTTGGATACGCAAACGCCATCTAGAGGCAGCAGATGGCATTTAAAATAAAACAGAGCTGGCCAAAATGCCGATATCTTTCTAAATCTTAAAGATATTGAACTGGAATTTTTATATAAGTTGCCCTATATATCCGGCTTTGAAACTGTGAAAGAAAAATTTGGCTACCTTTCGCGCATGTGCAGTAAAAAATTATTTACTCCAATTGCTCATACCGTCTCTAATATTCAAAGTGTTTAGTTCAAATTTTAAGAAAATACTTCTCTAACATATTGTCTCATATTCTGTAAGTTTCATACAATTTGGTTGAAAATGTTGCAAGTTATAAGCAAAAACATGCGAAATAAGTTGCTATTTTTTAAAGAAATCTTTATATCTCCCCAAATATTCCAGCTATTTTTACGAAATGCATGTAAATATTGCTCACAACACACAAAACAATTGACGAAAGTTGCAAACCATTATCAGCTTTCTGTGAAATGGGGCGAGCCAAAATCCCTTTTCAACTTCATCAATTTCTGGTCGGTCCCCAAAATGCCCTCGTGACCGAATCTTCAATTTAAATTGTCCGTTAAAACCTATTATTTTCGAAGGTCGAGGAGATATTTGAAAAAATGTGCAAATTTCAAAAAGTGCCGGCAATTGTTGCCAGTGCTGTATTATTTTAAATACCACCTGCTACTTCCAGATGGCGTTTGCGTACTCATGTTCCTATGTGATTTTGGACGCTTATCGTATGCCTGACCTACCCTTTCACTTTTGCCAGATATTTTCCGAGCACCCTGTACAGTGGATCGTTGCTGGAATCATGTCTGGGAACATGCGATTTTCCGACCATGAAGCCACGATACCACACTTAGGCCGCAGCATTAAGACCGAAAGAAAACACACTTGAAATATACGTTAAATCATGCAGTGTAGAGACTACCAGAAAAATCAAATAGTTTTTACAGCGTTAGGCATAGAGTAGTTAAGAGACGAGAAAGAGAATATTCTCCCTAAAGTAATGAAAAGAGGTTACTCAATTTATAAACCAATAAGTACGTTCATTGAGCTCATGGTAAAGGAGGTAACACTGAATTCATTACTTATAAAGTTACAGTCTCAATTTAAGTTTTTACTTGAAGTAATTGGATAAATTTGTAATAAACGATGTTTATTATTTTTGCGTGAATTTAGATTTTTATCATAGTTGTGTATGATCACTAATAGGTTAGATTTCTGATGAAAGATACTTGTACAGTGATAATTGATAATTTTTTAAAATTTCTTGTGAATCCTAGTTACCCATTTATGAACTAGATAGTGTGACGAAGCGCATCGCAATCGAAATTTCATTCCTGTCACTTTAAAGATAGCATATGATTAACTTTTTTATTATTAAATGAGGAATGATCACATTGATTATCATATAGAATATTGTTAATTTTAATCTTTGAGGAAGAATACTTGTTTCAGCATCTTAATAATTTAGCGAAGTTAAAACAACATATTTTAATTGAAATAAATTATATTCATGCTTCAAATGACTGCTTCAAATTCTTTGAATGTATTTCGATCTGATATAACCAGCATTGACGGAAGGCTGAGTCTCGGCTTCTGAATCTGTGGAGCACGAGTTCGCGATTCTCTTTTTCTGAAGATCCATCCTGGTTGTGGGCCCGATTCTCGGCTTCTGGATCTGTGGAGCACGAGTTCATGACTCGCGTTTACTGAAGATCCATCGTGGTTGTGGGCCTGGTGCATGTTATATTTGATCTTGTGGATCAAGCATCCTCAAGTTGATATGATGCCTGAGTTTAGGAAATTGGTTATTGATGTATGGTTTTCGTCTTCGGTCAAATGTTCAAATTTACCTTGAGTTCCAAAATAGTGCTCCTGTAGCTTGAAAAGGGATTGCTAATTTTACAAACCAAAGAAAATAGTCAAATTAACCTTCCAGCGGGAGCGCGTTTTCAAGAAATACTTGCATTGTGCATCGTATTACATATTTAAATCCCCTCTTCACATACTGGTGGGGCGGCTCTCGCTGGTCCTCTCTGGCCTTACCCTTCTTGGGTGACGGCCAGTGTGGTATTTTTGCACCAACTTAACTGGAGGACGTTTGATCACTACATGATTTAACAACACAGCCCCACACGGCGGATCATCAGTGGAATCGGGTTCCATTACACCTTCTTCATAAGTTGGTCCAGTGTGGGTATTTTGCACCAATCTAACTGGAGTTTGGCCACTAAATATGATTTAAAAGGCAACAAGCCCCACACACGGCGGACCATCGGTGGAATCGGGTTTCAGCACACCCTTTTGGTGAGCCGGCCATTGCGGTATTTTGCACCACACCAGCTGGAGGACGTTTGGCCACTGCAGATTTAACAAGCAGCAAGCCCACACGGCGGACCATCAGTCGGGTTCCGTACACACCCTTCTTCATAGTTGGTCCAGTGTGGGTATTTTTGCACCAACTAACTGGAGGACGTTTGGCCACTAAATATGATTTAAAAGGCAACAAGCCCACACGGCGGACCATCGGTGGAATCGGGTTCTGTACACCCTTCTTGTAGACCGGGCCAGTGTGAGTGTTTTTGCATCACACCAGCTGGAGGACGTTTGGCCACTGCATATGATTTAACAAGCAACAAGCCCCACACACGGCGGACCATCAGTGGAATCGGGTTCCGTACACACCCTTCTTCGTAAGTTGGTCCAGTGTGGGTATTTTTGCACCAACTAACTGGAGGACGTTTGGCCACTAAATATGATTTAAAAGGCAACAACCCCACACGGCGGACCATCGGTGGAATCGGGTTTCGTACACACCCTTTTTGGTAGACCGGGCCATTGCGGGTATTTTTGCACCACACCAGCTGGAGGACGTTTGGCCACTGCATATGATTTAACAAGCAACAAGCCCCACACACGGCGGACCATCGGTGGAATCGGGTTCCGTACATCCTTCTTCGTAAGTTGGTCCAGTGTAGTATTTTGTTACCAACCTAACTGGAGGACGTTTGGCCAACTAAATATGATTTAAAGGCAACGTCCCACACGGCGGACCATCGGTGGAATCGGGTTTCGTACACCTTTTTTTTTGTAGCCAGGCCATTGCGGGTATTTTTTACCAACAGCTGGAGACGTTTGGCCACTGCATGATTTATAAACACAAGCCCCACACGGCTGGACTCATCGTGGAATCGGGTTCCGTACACACCCTTCTTCGTAAGTTGGTCCAGTGTGGGTATTTTTGCACCAACTAACTGGAGGACGTTTGGCCACTAAATATGATTTAAAAGGCAACAAGCCCCACACACGGCGGACCATCGGTGGAATCGGGTTTCGTACACACCCTTCTTGGTAGACCGGGCCAGTGTGAGTGTTTTTGCATCACACCAGCTGGAGGACGTTTGGCCACTGCATATGATTTAACAAGCAACAAGCCCCACACACGGCGGACCATCAGTAGAATCGGGTTTCGTACACACCCTTCTTGGTAGGCCGGGCCAGTGTGAGTGTTTTTGCATCACACCAGCTGGAGGACGTTGGCCACTGCATAGCATTTAACAACAACAAGCCCACATACGGCGGACCATCAGTGGAATCGGGTTTCGTACACACCCTTCTTGGTAGACCGGGCCATTGCGGGTATTTTTGTGATGTCCACACCAGCTGGGAGGACGTTTGCCATACTACATGATTTAGCAAGCAGCAAACCCCACAGCAAGCTCTCCGGCACGACGCCAGATCCGATAGAAACAAGTTGTACACTAATTCTGAATGTTGTACATCGAAGTCAATAAATGTTTTCATGCTACCACAGCAATGTTGTATGGGCTGTAATTATATGATTAAATTCTTAAGTCTCTTATATCTAATACTAAGTCGATGCTGAGAAGCCCATAGCATTCATATTTTCAGGAACATCTTTGATTAATTTCCCTTTGTTTTTACAAAGCATGTTCCTCTATTCAACAGTTTTCTTTCGATTTCTACTTTGCATCTCTTTTTACCTAATATTTCTTAGAGTTAAGCCAGTACCGTCTCTACTTCATTTTTTCAGTTACGATCATTCATTTTGTGATTTCTGCTCCTTTAGTGCCTTGTTTCTAATTTCCATTCAACCTCAGTGACATTTGAATATATGTTATTTGGCAAGACCACGTATTGTTTTGCATTTTTTTTTAAAGGAGCTGAATCCCTAAACCCGTTAACCCTAACCTATTACTTCGCTGTATATTCTCTCTAAAATCTGTTATAGATTCATGTTTGAAATTTCTTTATAGAGTAATTCATCATTCTCATTATACTGAAATGATTTTTTTTTAAATTCAAAAATGTATTTTTACAAATTTTTTTGTGTCAAAACAAAAAATGTTATATTTGCCACTTCAAATGTACCTTTTCTCAAAATTTGATTATAGATTAATGCTTGAGAATTCTTTATATAAGTGAAGTACACCTTTCTCATTATACGAGAATAATTTTTTTTTTAATTCAAAACTGTAATTTTTTTACAATTTTTTTTTTTTTGTGCAAAACAAAATTTATATTCACCTTCAATACCTTTTCTCAAAATCTTTATAGATAAGCATCGTTCGAAATTTTATATATACATATCTTCATTTCTCATTATACGAAATGGCTTTTGTTATTTTTTAATTTTTTATAAATTTACAAAATATTTAATTAGACATTGTGAAATTTTACCCTATTTTGACACAAAAAAAATTGTAAAAAAATAAAGTTTGAGTTTTTAAACCTCATTTCAATATAATGAGAAAGATTTCTTTCTGTATAAAAATTTGAAACATGAATCTCTTTCAGACCTGAAAAACTATCAAGTAATGCTTTAAGGGGATGGAATAACAAACTCTTTCATCACATGTA
>BGPR01001187.1:34187-92990 GCA_013235015.1 Araneus ventricosus | reverse complement strand
GACACACTAGAAAATGGAAATTACTAAAAATTTCGTATATTCTGAAAATTAACTTAAAGTACCATAAAAAAAATACATTTAAAAGAAAACCATTAAAAGTATCGAAATGAAATTACCATTAATGCAGGTTTTGAAAATGAAACTTGAAAATTAGGAATAATGCGAAAACGGTATCGTAAATAAATTAAAAGACCATTTTAATAACCATAGTATACTTATGTTTTTACCAGTAGACACAATCTTTGTCTTGAAAACGGTAATTTAATGAAAGAAGTCATTAAATTTTTGGCTGTTAAATTAATAGCGTAATGTTTCTTTTGTGTTATTTTAGTATTTGTTCTAATTTAATAATTTATATTTCTAGCAAAACAGATTATTTTTCCCCTCTATTTGTCCATTATAAGCAGTCTCAAACTATCATTTTTTAAATACTTTTTTTTTATTTTAAAATTAATTAACGCAGCTTTCTTTAAAATTTCAACTTTTCATATTGTTTTATTTTTTTCGGTCATGAAAAGATGATACTGAAAAGTTCTGGGTCGGCATTAATCATCTACAGTTTCATCATCAATCAGGCTTTCTTCTTTATCATCATATTTTAACTCTTCCAGGCGCGCCTGCACAATTTAGATTCTATTGTGCATCGTAAAAAACATAAATATATCGTGCTGTTTAAAAATAAATCAACTTTTATTTATTATATCTGGTTTATTAGCTTAATAGTAAACTAAGATTTTATAAATAAATTGCACTTAAAGTTATAAAAAGAACGTTATAAACATGTAATACGATGCACAATGCAAGTATCTTTGAAAACGCGCGCCCGCTGGAAGGTTAACGAAATTTAGCTTGGTTTGGTTTAATTTAGTTAAGTTACGTTCTGCTCGAAGCAACAGGGAGGCTATTTTGGGACGTTGACTACCTCGTAATTGAACTGCGCGATGGATGAGGATGAGTCTACTGTGAGTCCTTCTGAAACTCTCACCACACCGGCTGAGGACGCTCTCGCTTTCCTACGTATGATTTAAGCATGCAACAGACCCACACACGGTCGGATCTTCTAGGAATCGGCGTCGAACCTAGAAACCTGGTCCTAAGGCCGAGATCTTACCTCAAGTGGCCACGGCACTCCAAAATTAT
Source organism: Araneus ventricosus (assembly GCA_013235015.1). Lineage (NCBI taxonomy): Eukaryota > Metazoa > Arthropoda > Arachnida > Araneae > Araneidae > Araneus > Araneus ventricosus. The sequence goes on along the minus strand of BGPR01001187.1, from coordinate 91,850 downwards.
AGAAACAAACTGTCCACTCTAGAACATTTAGATTCATGCCACTTTTCATGAAACGAAGAGAAAGGACCCCTCCAGCGCTTTTGTAACATGCGCTCGGTGAGTTATTTCACTCAAGATAGGTGAAAGGAAGAATGAAGGGTGATGTTACATTTTTACTGAGCGTGATCTAACAAAGAACCTGAAATGCGCTCTAATGACTCATTGCCTGGACAACCCTTTCCCGGTGTAAAATCGTCCAAAGGTGGTAGTCTCGAAACCTTGTGCTGAACAGTATTAGTGGCTATAATTTTGAGTTTAGGAATGAGAAGATATTTGATGTATTACTCCAATTTCTATTGCATGGTGGATGTCTTTCAATAAGAAGGATTCATAACGAACTACATGATATAGTTTATTTTAGTTTAGCTTTACACGTCCCGTTTTGAAGCAAAAAGAAGAGCTTTTTTGGGACGGACCTCGTAGTTTTGAACTTCAGTCAGATGACAAGGATGACACCTGAGCTGGCACCCCTCTCCAAACTTCTGCACCTACACCAGCGAGAGGTCGGTTGCCCCCCTACCCAACACTTGGCTATAGATGAATTATAAACAAAATGAATTAAATATTTCGTCTATCTAAGAAAAATTTATTCCTCCCTAAAGCCTAATCAGATTTTTTGAGAGATTGTGATTTAATATTCTTTAACCTTCCAGCAGGCGCGCTACAAATTTTACTACATATCGTTTCATATCGTATTATATATATATATATATATATATATATATATATATATATATATATATATATATATATATATGTTATATATATTGTATATTGTGTTGTTCTATCACAAAATAAACCCAGTTTTATTTATGCTTCCGCATTTATAGCTTAATAGTGAACAAAGATTTTATAAATAAAAATTGCACTTTAAATTTAAAAGAACGATATATTAGATACAATAAAATGAGTACTTTTAAATACAAGAGAGCTGGGAGTATAAACATGGTTCGATCCACCTCGGTAGGGAGAGAATAGTTTGATTTACATTTGGAGAGGGGGATTTGAGCTCAGTTATCGTCCTCGTCAACTGACTACGATTCAAAACGAGGTCAGCACCAAAACAGCCATCGTGTTTCTTCAAAATGGAACGTTAAACTATCTAAACAAACAAACTAACTAACTAACGATCTGGAAGCGGTAGAGTACCTCAAGCAGTAACAGTTGTGTTGGTGCTTTGGATGGAGCGGTCTATGGCCTAAAGAATCTCTTTAAAACTGTCGGTAGCGAATGCATGGTTGTTTGGTTTTAAAATCGAAACATAATCACAGGAGCTTAAATTCGGGTAGAGTAATTCCTAGCCCCAATGAGCAAATAGAAATCAGTCTCGGGTTGTTAGCGAACTGTTCCAGAGTTTTTTGAGCTATAGACCGCTCCATCCGAGCCATCAACAGAACTACTATCACTTCAGGTATTCGATGATTTCCACAACGCTGATGACTGCATCGAAGGACTATAAACGTTTGAAGTTAATTACAATGTTGCATTGGCTGTGCTCATATGGTTATCACTATTAAGTTTCAAATCGTCGTACATTAGCGAAAGAGGTATTTCTTGTATGACAAAAGCAGCTACACAAATCCGGATAAAAAGATCTTCATAAGAATCGAAGGGACTTTCGTTGTAATTCAACTAATAATAGGATACCACAAGGGAAATTCCTGGCATGAGGTAATGTGGTGACCACCCTGTCTACCTGATTAAGGGAAATTCCTGGCATGAGGTAATGGGGTGACCACCCTGTCTACCTGATTAAGGGAAATTCGTGGCATGAGGTAATGGGGTGACCAAACTGTCTACCTGATTAAGGGAAATTCCTGGCATGAGGTAATGGGGTGGTCACCCTGTCTGCCTGATTAAGGGAAATTCCTGGCATGAGGTAATGGGGTGGCCACCCTGTCTGCCTGATTAAGGGAAATTCCTGGCATGAGGTAATGGGGTGGCCACACTGTCTACCTGATTATACCACCCGACTGGGTAATATCGTCTAAGCCTCCACTGCTTGAACTGCGAATATTCATTGTATGGTGATTTGTACTTAGCTAGATATGTTCTACCTCACCTGTGTTTTTCTTTATCAGATCTAAAAGTTTGTGTCAAGAGTTTTGAAGCACCCTGTAGTAAAAGAGGTAGCTAAGAAGAATTCAAAATGCCATTAAAATCTACGGCCGCGGTGCCCTAGTGGTAAGGTCTCGGCTTCGGGCCGGAGGGCTCCAGGTTCGAAACAGATTCCATTAAAGGTTCTCCTTATATTGAGCCTTTTCACGTTAAATTATACGTAGTGGCCAACGACCTCCAGTTGGTATGGTGCGGAAGTTTGGAGAGTGAGGTGACACATCAGGATGTCGTCCTCGTCGATAGTGATAGCCTCCTCGATAACGATTCAAATTATGATATCCGTCCCAAAATAGCCCGAGTTGCTTCAAAATGGGAAAATTCAAATTCCGGCAGTGGTGGTCTAGTTGCAAAGTCTTGACTCCGGGAACGAAGGAGGTATCGCACACGAATCAATCGATAATCGAACATGAAATTAGATTTGGTACGCACTACATCTGCCGTCCTGAGTCAATCTCATATTGGCATGGCATGGAAGTCTGGAGAATGGGGTAAGGTTGAGGTGTCATTATCGTCATCTGATGATGGACCTGTCACGACTCCATCCGAAAATACCCCTCTTACAGCTTCCAGATCGGACGTTAATATAAAAAAAAATCGAGTTTTAGTTTAGTTATATTCAAGTCCTGTTTTGAAGCAATACGAAGGCTATTTCTGGACGGACCTTGTAACTTTGAGCCGCGGTCAGATGATGACGGACGAGGACGACACCCAATAGGGCACGCCCTCTCCAAACTTCCACACCACACCAATGGGAAAACGTTTGGTTCCCTACTTATGATTTACAGGTATCAGGCCTAAAAACAAGCCGGAGTTTCAGTGGAATCGGGTTTCGAACTTGGAACCCTCCGGACCCGAACCCGAGACCTTACCAGTCGGCGACTGTGTCTGATAAAACAAATCGAACTAGATTGTGATCAAATATCTCAATCTTTTTTTTCAATAGAAAAATTTGCAATTTTTACTTTTTTACTTCTAACGTCTTTACATGCATCTTATCAATAAAAGTCTTTTCATATTTTACCAAAAAATTTACTTTCCTTTCTATAAAAAACATAAATATTTTTATCTAATTTTAACTAGATAACATAGTGTATGAAAATAAAACTTATTTTTCAGTTTTCCTGAACCTTTTATGAAATACATGAATTTTGTACATTGCTGGTAACTTATATAAAAAGATTAGTGAAAAGGTGTCAGTTTTCAGTCTTTGAGTCGTATAGAAATCCACCGAAAACATTTTATGAAATGTTTTATGTTTTTCTATTTTTACTGATGTTCAGATCTAAAAAAGAAGTAAAAATGGTCATAAGTTCTTAAAATTTTAAGGAATATAAGCTTTTTCGTTACTTTTCTTATTGATTCCATTTATCTAATTTTTTAAAATGATTAATTTGAATTTTCATCTGTCGGCTTGTTATATTATGGTGAAGTTAATTTAACAAAATGGAAAATTTTAGGTACTTATTTCTAAGGAAAAATATTGGGAAACATTTTTCAAGGAACACATCCAAGAATTAAAATAAAATATACGAATAAAAGGTATTTGTTTTTGATTTAATGCTTTTGGTTTTGACATACCCTTTTTAGTTTCTTTTCATAAATAATGCTTCTTATATTTGTTCATTTTTTGAAGTCTGAAACAGAATATAAAACTAAACCGGACTACGAACTTTTTCAGAAGAATTGTTTTGGTATAAAGCATGTGTGTTGGACGTTATCAGCAACTGAAGTGAAATATGTACCTTACGTTTCGATGGCATAAAGAAGTGTATTTTTTATTCGTAAATTTTAGAATACTCATTTTTAAAACTCTGGTTTTGAAAGGTTTGCTGGTTGTTATTGGATATTTTGAAATTTGAACCAAAAAAGAACGTGCAAAAATCGCTAACAAATCTTCTGGCTATTTTTTATGTAAAGATATTTATGAGTTTTTTCTTATTTTTGAATAGAATAATCGTGAAAATTTGCTAAACATGCCGATATAAAATTTAATTCATTCACAAAAAGCATTTTAATTGAATCAACTGCAGAAAAATATTTCAAGTTTTGATGAAGTTAAAATATTGGACATAGAATAAAGAAAAATATCTGAATTCATTGTATAATTCTTCTTCTAGAAAGGAAAAGATAAACAATACAAATTTTATAAAATGTTCCAAATAGCACATGACAGATTACAACAAAGTTTATTGCAATTAGGTTTCAATTTATCTATATACAAGAACCGATTATAAAGATGTAGATAATTAAGAAAAACCAATAATTTGAAATTTTAGTATATTTTTGCTGAATAATATTAGAAGCGTTTAAATGGTTTTTGGTTTCAAGGAACCTTTTTTTAATATATAATAACTTATAAAATAATTCCCACCCAAAGATTGTTCGAAAGAACGCCAAATTAAAAACAACGGCAACAAAAAAATAATATCGTTTGGTGCATTGGATTAATGCACTTTTTATCTACCGGAGTTCCAATTCATCCACATTTCGCTCATTTTGGTAGCTTAGATAATATGTAGAGTTGGATTTTGGACATGCGCAAATAGAGTAATATTTGCAAATGTTTCATGATTTTAACAACTTTCCTTTCTATAATCGTTGAAAACTGAGTGCACATTAAGCATTTCGTACGTTCCAGAGGAATTTCGTCCATTTGTCTTATAAATATAAAAGCGGTAATTGTAGTAAATGTGTTAGTGAAACACGATTTTAACATCATGCAATTCCGATTTATTTGAATGATCTATACTATAATTTTGAGACCTTCATTGATTATAGGGTAAGTATAATCAATGAGGTAGTATGTTAGCATAAACTAACTAATATTACAATGTTGTTAGACTTTATATACCTTGTTTCAATGTATGAAATGGCGGCATATCCAGACTTTGCATTATAGCAAAACGATCAGTTTTAGTAATGCATTTAGATGCAGAATTTTTTAATGTAATCCAGACCTTGCATTATAGCAAAACGAACAGTTTTAGTAATGCATTTAGATGCAGAATTTTTGAATGTAATCCAGACCTTGCATAATAACAAAACGAACAGTTTTAGTAATGCATTTAGATGCAGAATTTTTGAATGTAATCCAGATCTTGCATTATAACAAAACGAACAGTTTTAGTAATGCATTTTAAATGCAGAATTTTTGAATGTAATCCAGACCATGCATCCTGTACATGAACCACAATAATTGTATAAGATATAGTTGATTGAAAACGTAATTCTGTTAAAAATAACCATTTCTCAGGGGGAAAACGAATAAACCTTTTTTTATCCTCAGCAATAAATAAGAAAATAAAAAAAGATATTCACAAAAAGTCCGTTAGTTTGTTAGTTTTCTGTGTAAAAGAAAAATGCGTATAACTCTCCGTTACTTGCAATTATTTTCCTTCTAAAAAGGTTGCAATGCATTTCGTGGATATGAAATCCATTCTATATGTTCATCCGGTTATGGTAATTTTCCTTTATAACTATAATAATTAGCCCTAATTAGAATGCAAATGAGTTTTCTGTGAGAAAAATTCAAACTGAAATACATTAAAAGCAGCTAATAGATGCATGCGTATCTCTTAGATCTTGCAACTAATGGATGTTTAAGAGACGTATGTTGATGTCATATAATTTCTCACATATATTACCATTTATATTTGTAGCATTACTGAGCTTTCAGTTTCATCTTAAAAGCATATAATGCGATGATTTGAAGTAAGTAGAAAAGTAAAATAAAGCAAACGAAAAGATGAATATTTTCCAGTTATTTAAATACATAAACGTGACAGAAAGAGCAAAAGGTTCTAAAAGTTATAATAATAAACTTAATCATTACAAAAACGAAAAAAAAAAATTACTAATGCATTTTAGATATAGAATGGGAAAATAAAAAAATGATAATTCAATTTACTTCCAATGACGTTTTGAAGCCGTTATTTATTTTCAGTAAACGGTTCGTTTTTGTTAAAGAAACCAAAGGCATCTAACTCTCGTTTAATAGAGTCTTAATGCCAAAAAATGGCTGTTTACCAAAGTTTTAGAAATTCTATCATCGTTTAAGGAAGAGGTCAAAGCAACATTACTAATACAGTCAAACCCCGATATAACGAACCCGGGATATAACGATCCCTCTATTAGAACGAATTTTTTAAATGGTCCCATCCAAACAACTATGCTACTAATGTACTTTCAAATGTTAGAAACGATCTTCAAAACCAAGGAATTCGGATATTAATGAACCAAAATTTCCACTTTTCAAATTCAGAAAGTTTCAATTATTGAACGAAAAATGACTTATTATTTTCATACTTTAGAGAAATAAATACATGTACAATTAATTTCAATGCTTAATTTTTTAAGAACAAATATTTATTTTAATTTATTAGACCATTACTAATTGCAATTTAGTGTAATTAATTTGTTCGGCACAGAAATGCGTTTGAGGATTATAGGAAATCTTGTGCAGCCAATATGTGAAAAATCGGATATAGTGAACCCTTGGTTATAGCGAACTTCCAGATCGATCCGTTGAGAGTTCGTTATAACGGGGTTTGACTGTATATTTTAAATAACAGCTGAGGAAAAAAAATTGATGATCCAACACCATATCTAGAATCTTGTGCAGCCAATATTTGAAAAATCGGATATAGTGAACACTTGGTTATAGCGAACTTCCAGATCGATCCGTTGAGAGTTCGTTATAACGGGGTTTGACTGTATATTTTAAATAACGGCTGGGGAAAAACTGATGATCCAACACCATATCTAGAATGGCATTTTCCGATCGTTATTTCTTTTCATCAAATGGTTCAGAAACACAGACACTAGATCATTATAATTGTAATTATTTTTAAAAACACAATTTTTACCAAAATGTTGTCAATTTTATCACTATTTAAAGAAGTTATCACGTAACTTCTTTAAATAGTGATTTTCGTTATTACACGTTATTTTCTGAGAAAATATTTCGAAATTCAGAATAAAAGATAGCCACATAAAAGCCTATAATAAGCCTAAAGTACCTATAATAAAATAGTTATGATTATTATAATATAGCTTATTATACAGCACCTTTGGGAAATTAGGTTAACTAGAACTCGAAATTTTACAATACAGAGGGATGGATAAAAGCTAATTGCGCAACTGTTATGCTTAACATAATTATAAGAAAATTATGCATTCATCATTTGTTCATTCTGTATATCATGTTTATAAGATTACGAAATTTTACGTCTTTTTGTGTTACTTTCCTTGTAAATGAAAGTTATTTTGAATGGAATTGTAATTGCTTTTAATCCGGATAATACTTCTTCTCTGTATCCAAAACATATCTTCTTCCATATCTGTTATTTTATCTTAGAATTTATATATTTTGGCTGGGTGTATTTTTTATTCATTCCTGTTAATCTAATTACATTGTATGTGTCTTCATTCTGTGTATCATGTATGCATATCATTTATTCCTCGAGGGATTGTATATTATCTCTTCAAATAAAATATATTCTACTATCAATTTCTTATAACTTTCTCCCAAGAGAAGCATAGTATATGATTATCTACTATTATTTTCCTTATAAATGTCAAAAAATATCTTATATCAAGCATTATGAAGTGCGATTATCTGCTTTAATCCGAGCCTCGGGGGTCTGAGAAACATGAGTTCAAGACAATAGAAAATTAAAAAATGTTAAAAACAATAGAAAAATAAAAAATGCTAAAAACAATAGAAAAATAAAAAATGTTAAAAACAATAGAAAAATAAAAAAGAAAAAAAACTAGAAAAAAATATGAAATAGAAGAAGTAATCAGCGATGAGAACAATACCCCTTTTTACGCGCCAAACACAGCAGCATCCAGCGATTGCATCATGCATTTTACTACAACTAACCAACCCATCGTTAAAGCATTAAATAACAAAAATTCTCCAATAATAAAATAGCCAAACCACATAAAAGAAAAAACTAGAAAACAAAAGAAAAAACGATCAAAACGGAAAAATTGGAGGAGAACTACCATGGCGGACTTTATCAAAGAGCCACCCACCATAGGAGTTCTAATTTGGACAAATTTTCTGTCGAGAGCAAGACTTACAAAGTCAAAAAATATACCCTCTGGCTCTGAATCTGTCCAATTGAAATATAAGAAATAATCCCTTTGAGAAGAATAATGATGATGTTGATGAGTTCGAGACCCAATTCCTATTAAAAACCTTCCACATATGTAGTCTTAATGGACAATAAATATTCCTTTGAGAGTCAGGAACATCATGTTGGTGTTATGGTTAAAACTGGAGAGTGGAGTGATGGCTCAGATGTAGGTCTCGAATCTGGCTTTGTTCTTGCTAGTTATTAGTTAGAAAACTGGTGAACTGAATATGCGTGTGTTTGAATAGCAATGTACGTAGGTCAGTTGGGACAAGCTACAAAATTAACATGTTCAGGGAAGCGTATGTAGAAGATATATCATGCATCGTATTTCATATCTATATCTTTATTTTATAAATTTAACTGCCGTTTTTATTTATATAATCTGTGTTTAATATGGAGCTAATAAATACAGACCACATAAGCAAAAGTTGCATTGGTTTTTGTGAAAGGCGAAATAAATTTGTAATACGAGGCATGAAATAAGTGTCTCCTACATGCGCACGCCTGCTGGAAAGAGCAACCGGGGATCCTTAAAGCCATATCACACGAGCAAAAGTTTGTCAACTCAAAACTTGAGAATTGAGTTTAATCTGCCGTCTGATATGGAAGTTGGGGTTGAGGAAAATACACTCAACCTTGTCGATTTCTCGCGACAGAGTTGACCCAACCTTGTATCTGAACCAATCAGATGAATTGTTGACTGCTTTCGTCATAACACACAACGTCATACTCAAAGATGGCGGCTCCCATGAAGTGGTCGTTCCCCAGCTGATATGCATTGCCTCATATTTCTGTCCATCTCTTTACTAACCTTCCAGCGGGCGCGCGTTTTCAAAAGATACTTGCATTGTGCATCGTATTACATATTTATTTCGTTCTTTTATAAATTTAAGTGCAATTGTTATTTATAAAATCTTTGTTTACTATTAAGCTGACATAAATAAAAGTTGTATTTATTTTTGTAAAACAGCACGATATATCTATGTAATACGATGCACGATATGTCGTAAAATTTGTTCAGGCGCCCCCATTGGAAGGTTAATAACGTGTATAGAATCAAAATAAGTGACAACAACAAACAACCACGAATAAGATTTCTCCAAATATAAGGATAGAGTTATATTTCTGACGGTCGGAAAATAAAAACTGCTTCCAACTCCTTACCCAACGCTGGCAACCCTAGTTCGGTTGAAATTGGGATTCGAGTTGGAGATGCAGTTGAGATGGCGGTTGCGTTGACTGTATTTTTGTCCGTATGATAAGCGCTTTAAAGTCATTTTCTAAAGACTTATTCTTTTCATGACTTAAGGACAGAGATTAAAGTAATTTTTTCAAAATATTTGCATGATAGCTTAACCTGTTAATCGGGGAATTCTGCTTCTACTTTTTTCATAATGAGAAAGTATGGCGAATTATATTATCACATCTGGTTAAAATCTGATATTTTTCATAAGGATCAAATTCTCTTGGCTCTTTCGATACCAACCAAGAGCATAGTCATGCATAATATTAACATATTCAGTATCATTTATGCTGTTGTATGCATAGTCGGCGTGTATACTCATAAAAGATGGTGCGTATTATCGTACAAATGCATTGCCAACATGAAAGTTCTCTTTGTATTTTAAAAAGAGATAACTGAACTTAAATGAGCGAAGACATCCAAATCAGAAATAAGATTGGAAAAATTTGATTAAGGTCGGACATAGAATGAATCAAATCCCAAGCTGATTTTTAAAATGTAAGAAAAAATTTGCTTTAAAACCCAATTTTCCAACATACAATTCCGTCGTGGAGTTTAAAAGAATGTCTTAAAGTATACAGATGCCTTCTATTCATGGAAGAAATCATACGGCACTAATACAAATCGCAATGCATTAAAACCTCAAAGAGAAGGTCCAGTGGATTTGACTGAGAAAGTGTGGAGTATAGTTCTGACTATACTTTAAACTAACATCATGCTCAAAATTGGCAGGCTGAAAGTCCTTCTCAACATTTGTTGACATGCCGGACAAAATGATATTGGGCTTATGGTGCGAGTCTTAGGCGCCAAAGATTCGGTCCTAGATGAAAGTCGGTGGATTCTTGAGTCGAAAAGAACCGGCCGTACCCATGTTGTATGCTTATGCTTCATGCTCATGATCTTTTGAATACCTGTTTGGCATGGGTTCTCACACACGAAAGTCCTTCTCTACATTTGTTGACGTACCGGACCAAATGATATTGGGCTTATGGTGCGAGTCTTAGGCGCCAAAGATTCGGTCCTAGATGAAAGTTGGAGGAGTCGAAAAGAACCGTTCGCACTCATGTTGTATGCTTATGCTTCATGCTCATGATCTTTTGAATACCTGTTTGGCATATGGTTTCCGTAGCAAAATTAAATTTCTGGTATAACTTCAGCTATATTTGATGGGTAAATTATGCATCAAAATCATAGGTACAACCATCGACAGTGTCAGCCAATAACTAGTTTGCTATTTTTCAATACTTTCAGGACCGCGGTGGTCTAGTGGTAAGATTTCGGGGTCGGAGGGTTCCAGGGTCGAAACCTGATTCCACTGAAGATCCGCTGCGAATGTGGGCCTGTTTCATGTTAAATCACACGTAGGGGGACAAAAACATCTTCCAGCTGGTGTGGTGCGGAAGTTTGGAGAGGGGGTGTCATCTCAGGTGCCGTCCTGATCTTGTGATAGCCGTTCAAAATGACGAGGTCCCTCCCAAAATAACCTTCGTGCTGCTTCAAAACGGGGCGTTAATATAACTGAAAAACTTTAGTACTTTCAGTAATTGATGAATGATCTAATGTTAAAAGATATGATAAGATATCACGAATGAAAACAGTTGAATATACTTTCACACGAATACTTTACATGAGTGAGTTATTTATGCGTCTGAAATCGCAGTATATACAATTTTATTTACTTCTGATCGCAAAGTGGATGCAATAGGGCTGCAACAATTAGTTTCAAGATTTCAAAACAATTCAACATCAACTTTATTTATTCATATTTATTCCTTTACCAAGTCTCAATTTGCATTCACCAAGTTTAACCCTTTTTAATTTTTTTTTAGTATTGATACAGAAACTGTCTACCAGGGGGATACAGTTAGAAGATAAAGCGTTTTGTCAACTAAGAAAGCTACATTTCTATGAGGATTTCAGCCTGAAATAAATGCTGTCAGAAACATTTATCTTATTTAACACTTCCAGGTATTTATCTTATTATTGCAAATACAATTGCACTGCAACCGTAACCGACATTAAAAAATATGAGCTTTAAAGATGCATCATAATTGAAAAGAAAGAAACACACTTATCTTCGCATTTATAAATTATGGCTTGCATAAACCATCCAAAAAGATTAACATGTATTTAATTTAATTAAAAAGTGTGATAAGGCTTATTATTTGAAAGATAACTTTTAATATTCTATACTAACTAAAATTGATAAAAAAAAGGCAAAACTTCTTAAAACATTATGCAAATGAAAGTTCTTTAAATGATATTTTAATGCGAAAAGCAATTGCAATGCTTTGCAAAATTACTAAACATTAGAAGAATAATTATAACTTGCAATATTTTTGATCTGCAGTTCCATTTTGCTTCGATTTAAAGCCATATCACACGAGCAAAAATTTGCCAACCCAACCGTACGTTCAACTCAAAACTTGAGAATGGACCTTATGCATGGTGACGTCACATACTCCGACACGTGACCTGCCGGCGGCAGCCATTGGTCAGTCTTAAACAGCTGACTCGGAAATGCTTTTATTTCTGAGTCACTTATAGGTCGATCGTTTTCTTTATTCCTCCACAGCTGTTTTTCTATACTCTCGAACCCAAACTGTGCATAAGGTCCATTGAGTTTAATCTGCACTCAATCCTGTCGATTTCTCGCGGCAGAGTTGACCCAACCTTGTATCTGAACCAATCAGATGAATTTTTGACTGCTTTCGTCATAACACACAACGTCATACTCAAAAATGGCGGCTCCCATGAAGTGGTCGTTCCCCAGCTGATATGCATTGCCTCATATTTCTGTCCATCTCTTTACTAACCTTCCAGCGGGCGCGCGTTTTCAAAAGATACTTGCATTGTGCATCGTATTACATATTTATTTCGTTCTTTTATAAATTTAAGTGCAATTTTTATTTATAAAATCTTTGTTTACTATTAAACTAATAAATAAAGCTAACATATATAAAAGTTGTATTTATTTTTGTAAAACAGCACGATATATCTATGTAATACGATGCACAATATGTCGTAAAATTTGTGCAGGCGCGCCCGTTGGAAGGTTAATAACATGTATAGAATCAAAATAAGCGACAACAACAAATAACCACGAATAAGATTTTCGCCAAATATAAGGATAGAGTTATATTTCTGACGGTCGGAAAATAAAAACTGCTTCCAACTCCTTACCCAACGCTGGCAACCTTAGTTCGGTTGAAAGTGGGATCAGAGTTAGAGATACAGTTGAGTTGGCGGTTGCGTTAACTGTATTTTTGTCCGTATGATAAGCGCTTTAGCAAACTAATTCCAACAGCAATTTGAATGTGGGACAAATTTTTACCATAATTGTGCTTTGAATAATTATTATAATAATCATATTAAACAACAATTTTCTGCATTTCTGAAGCTTTCAGGAACGAATATGGTATTCTAAACATATAACATTGCAAGCATGTGTGGTAACCATTTAATATATTCATACTCATTCAAGAGGTTGAATGGGGGCAGGAAGTGGGTTGCTACTCTGAAAACGCTTGAGTCAGGAACTTGATATTCGCCACAAAAATTATAACAATTGCTATCATAGTTTATGAATTCGGTTTAGTTTACTTTTAGTTTAGTTATATTAACGTCCCGTTTTGAAGCAACACGAGGGCTATTTTGGGACGGACCTCGTAATTTCGAACCACGGTCAGACGACGAGGACGACACCTGAGCTAGCACCCCTCTCCAAACTTCCACACCACACCTAGCTCAATTTAGCGAATATTTTGTGTCAGTTCACTGTGGTTTTGAATGTCTCAGTTAATTTTGAACTTCGTTTTTAGTGTAGGACCTTATTTGATTGCATTCAGTTTAATATTCAGTTGACGCTAAACAATATATATAGAGGAAAATTATTTTTTTTATATATACTGTGATCTCTCACTTATGTGCTGGCGCAGGGGACAGCGAAAAAAAAAACGCGCATAAGTGAAAAGCCACCAAAGGGAGCTTAAAAGTGAAACATCAATACTGTGTAATTAATACTATGTATATACTACTGAAAAATGTAAATACAATTAGTTTAAAAATGCAAATACGTGTATAACTTCCGTTAATTACTTTTTAAGAACACAAAAAAAATTGAAATGTTCCCGATTTTTTAAAATCGCTCTCAATGTCGATTCTGGGGCATTAGAATGCTCCGCTAAAGCTTTTTTCGAGGTACAAGGATTTTCTTCGAATTTTTTAATAACATCCATTTTAAACGAAAGCGACAATTTCCTTCTTTTCGCCATTTTGAAACGTAACCATCTAACCGTAACCAAAACTCCACAGATGGTTCTTTTCGTTAGCGATCAATGCCACATGGTACATAAAATACTAACTTCTCTAATTGGCTGCTGTATAAATGCGACTTTTACTGACGTCAATCACAAGAACTCCCTCGTACACCCCTGTGCATAAGTTAGAGGAATGTTTTCCAGGAATCTAAACAATAGAGGAAGGGCGAGGGAATGCATTCCTAGAAGCAGAACAAAAAGGGTTTTTGTTCTGCTGAAAAACTAAGAAGACTCTTTTTGAACTAAGAAAATTTTTGCGACGCGAATAAGTGAGAGATGTATTTTTAGTGCGGAGCATAAATGAATAAGAGTTATCATTGTTTTCCTATATCCCTGGTCGGGACCGCGAAAAAACGCGCATAAAAGAGAGTGCGTATAAGTGAGAGGTCACTGTAATACATAAACAAATCCTTACAATTGAACATATTCTATTAAATATTGAAAACTACATTTGAAGGTTCAACATCAGCAGTTTTTTGAGAATAAGGCAAATTTTTTAACCTTAAAACTTTATTTGTTTTCGAGATTTTAAAAATCAGATTTAAATATTCTGCTGAATTTTATCTCGTTCTTAATTGTATACCTTTTAAAAAGATAAAAATCCTCTATTATTATGAAAATATTTCGTTTAGAATGAGTTTTCTCATCCATTAGTGCACAAATATGTCTTTTGTATCTTTCTCCGAAGATTGCAGAGGAAACATCATCATTATGTTTCAAAAAACAGAATAGTAACAGAAGAAGGAAATGATAAATTTTCATCTACAAAAGTGCTCTCTCTTGAATCCCGCGGCAAATAAATATTAGAGCAAATTTTCAAGTTCTTGAGAATGCTTTATAGTGAGAGCTAAGTATAGTATCACTTCCAAGAATGGATTTAAAATCCAAGAATGCATATTGAATCAATTTTAAGAAATGTTTTTCCCCACGTTATTTTTTTATAATTTTGCACTAGCGTCTCTTTTAAGAAATACTTAAAAGTTTCTAAGACAACGTTTTCATGCGAAACAGTATCTGACATTTGAATTAAAAACATTGAAACAAATCAGGGTAATTTAAATGATTGTTATAAAAATAATGACAAATATAAGGACAAATGAATATCAGTACAAATTTATAAGTCTCTCAGAATGCTTAAAAATGAATGCTAAGTTTAGCATTATTTCCAAGAAAGGATTTCAAGTCTAAGAGTGAATAATGAGTCAATTTTAAGAAATCTTTTTCCTACGTAATTTATTTTTGCTATCTTCAATCAGTTTTTTCCATAACAATTGCTTGAAAGGCTCTAAGACGAGAGTTTCATGTGAAAAAGCATCTGACATTTGAATTAAAAAAATGCTTTGAAATTGGGAAATGAAATATAAATGATTGTCACAAAGGTATGGAAATTAATCAGTACCGTCGTTTAACAAGCATCATCACTTATCTCAATTTTTTGAAATTTCTGAAAGGAAGAAAAAACTGAATTGTTCGTTAGCAATAACAAATATTTCTAGATTTTTTTAACAACTGGTATAAATATGAGATCACGTTTCTATCAGACGTGCAAACAAATTAAAAAATATTCGCTTATTGGTAGTGAAAAATTGAGTATGTTCTCCCTCTTTGAAATTTCAATATATTGAGATAGGTGTTGTTGGTTATTTATCGACGATATGATGAAAAGAACAAAAAATGAAATATAAATGATTGTTATAAAGATATTTAAATTAAAAAAAATGAGAATAAATGTTGAAATGAATACAATGAAATATAAATAATTGTTTTAAAGGTATGGAAATTAAAAAAATACGAATATATGTTGCCTTTTATCTTTTGACTGATGACTTACAACATTTTCGAAAGCCTTTAAAAAACGAGTTCTTAATGTATAATTTATACGTATTCAGGGAGTGTAAGGAGAACATTACTAAGTTTTAGTTCAACCAACTCATCTCTCTGACGTACACACATGCCATCACAAGTTGAAATTCGATTGAATTAAGCTTGAAATTTTACTACAACATTATTTTTGAATTTTTGTAAAGATGGGGCAATTATTAACATATCAGAATAAGGACTGTTGAGAATGGAACATAAAAAATAGTTATTTTGCAAATTTTCATGAAGTAGTATTCATCATTATATGGAATGTTGTAAAAAGCAAAATTTCTTATATAGAAATTTTGAAATATTTATTTTTTAAAATATCATTTAGTAAACGAATAAAACTGTTAAAATATGAAGCGCTAATTGCTTTTATTTATAAATGGTTTCGGTTAGAAATAAAAAAGTTTTTTGTAATTTTAAGCATTTATTATGATAGTTAAAAATTTCTGCAGAAATAAATCTTTGCGGAGCGAGAAGAACTTCTAATAAGACTTCATTAATTAAAATTTCATTAAGCAAATAATAGTTTTTATCGCAAGGAATTAATATTTCATCGATAAAAAAAAGTTTGCTTATTTTTCTTATGGTCTTTGATTTCATCAAGGTAGGTAATTTAATGTTAAAACTCATGTTTATTTCGATAACATTCATTTAAGCATCAACAGCCTATTTTTGAAGCACTGTTTTATATTTGACATTTTAAAGAAGATTTTAATGTTAAATGTGTTGTCTAACAAAGATAGATTTATTCTATCGAAAATCATTGAAATTTAATAAGACTTTTCAAGTGGCGTAATTTTATATACTTGTAGAATTAGTCCCAAAAATGAAATAGTTTTCTTAAATTTTGATCCTAAGCATATTATTCTTAAACAAAGATTGAGTCGTTTACAGAGGACGAAAGTTATATGTTAAACATACAGCACATTTTATATTCTTTACCAGTTTCTATTCAAAAATTCAGTTTTTAATTATATTTCCTAATTATTAATTAAAATTTTAATTAATTTTTTACCTTTTCACAAAACATACTCGGCGATAAAATATTGTATCATAATTTAAAAATCTCTGATTGAAGATTATATTCTTGTTTAATTTAATTTGTTCCTAGCAAAAGAATAAGAGCCTAAGCATACATTTTTTTGTTATAT
This sequence comes from Araneus ventricosus, assembly GCA_013235015.1. Taxonomy (NCBI): domain Eukaryota; kingdom Metazoa; phylum Arthropoda; class Arachnida; order Araneae; family Araneidae; genus Araneus; species Araneus ventricosus. Next base: position 74,968 of record BGPR01001187.1, on the reverse strand, counting down.
AAAACGTTCTTTAAAAACTTTATCATCTCATTTTTAAAAAATAACTTCAAAACTCATCTTTAAAAAATATATCTCTTCTGTAATCTCTACACGCATTGAAAAATTGAAAATGTCAATTAAGTTCAAACACATGATGTTCAAGCTTAAATGAACGAATATAAAAACATTTTTGCTTTTGCATATATTTACTCCGAATATGGTATGAAAGTTATGGACAGATTTTCATTTTCTAAATAGGTGATATATATATATACCAATTACTGACTTTTATCCAGAGTATTTAACTTTAATTAAAACTAATGAAGGTATTTCTTGTGCAAATTTTCTAGATCTTGAGATCAAAATTGTTAATAATAAATTAAATACAGAAATTTTTGATAAAAGAAACACTTTTATGTTTAATATAATAGACAATCATTCTGGAATAGCAATGTAAGTATTCAAATCTTTCGAAACATCATCCTGAACTATTTACATAGAAGCAATATTTTAATCACAGATAGTAAAAAACAGAGATCCTATAACGATACATTTATTAAAAATGCCCTGATATATGGATTTCCTATTAATTCCATGCTTGCTTATATTAACAAAAAATTATTAACACCTTTAAAAGAATAGTACATTAGAATTGATTAATTTGAACTATTCATATCCTTTGATTTCAGTGAGATTTTAGTACATATTAACATTAGTAGATGACGCCACTATTATTAGAAATAGTTTGCAAATGATAATATGAAGAATTACGTCACTATTTAAATGTTAATAAAAAATAAAAAAAAGGTTAATATAACATTCTTAAAAGATATAAATCTATAGTTTAATTATTAATGATGATTTTATATAGTATATATAACATATTTTAGTTAAAATATTTTAATAATAAATGCGGAACTGTAATTCGTATTTAGCTTTTGGCATTTTTTGCTATGACTTTGAAGCAGTAAGCATTTAGTTAATTTTCTCGTCCTTTTCTTTAATATATTTTGGAGATTTACTGCTATATTTATTGTCTTTTTCCAACAATTGTCCCTCACAGAAGGTTGGTGCCTATAAATTTCGAAATAATGTGACATAATCAATTACTCAGGTCGATTGGCATTTAATTGTTGGAATTCCATATCTGGATTGGCTTTTTTATAGTAATAGTTTTTAATCTTTATTATTAGCTTTCTGTATTTCATTGTGTGAATAATATTAGGTTATATTGTTAATTATATTTAATTTTAAATGAGGGTTTAACAGGTGTATATGATGAAAATGTTATTTGAGTTTTAATGGTTTAATATATATATATATATAATACACAAAACATTTTCGAAGTAAAAAATATTCTTACGTTTTTTTTAAAACTGCGATTTTTTTTAAACCACTGTACTAGAATCGGAAAAAATAGCTAAAACTAAAAGAACAAGAATAACAGAAAACACAACATGCATCTGATACCCCCGCGCATACGCGGCAGCTTCCAGGAATGCAGTGAGAATTATACAAAAATAAACTAACAGAATTAAAATCCTATCATAGGACAAAATCAAGACGGTAATAGAAACAATTAGAAAATAATAATAAGAAGAATCCGGCAGAGGACTTTCTCTAAGGTCACCCCTGTTGGGATTCTAAAATTCAGAATTGGGATAATTTTCTGTTGAGAAACCGACTTAAAAAATTCAAAGAATATGGTTCCTCTGTGACCTGAATTATCCCAAAATTGAAAGGAAAAAGGAAGGAGAAAGGAAAGGAAACTTCATCTTATTATTTATTTTTGTTTCTATTACCGTCTTGATTTTGTTCTATGATAGGAATTTAATTCTTTGTTAATTTTTTATACCGAACATTATTTCGTAAAAATAATCATTTAGCGAATCATCTGGTTGTAAATTTGGTTCGATTTTTTAAAATTTCAATTTCAAGCAACATAAGTTAATAAAAGGAAAACTTGTCGAAGCTAAAATCGTGGCAGATTGACGAGCATGGCACATGAACCACTGAGCTATCTCGATTCTCAGAGCACATTATCATACGGACTTTAGACAGCAGCTACCGGATCTGTGATGACGTTATATTTAATATTAATCCTACTCTGGAGAGTTTATTTTTGAAACGCAGCTGTGTGAATGAGTGAGGGAAATAATGAAAATTAATTTTGGATTTGAATTCTTTATTAAAACGAATTAATTAGAAGAACTGCGATTGATTACTTAACCCCTCAGCTGTGGTTCTCGAATCTGGTTTCTTATTGTGCTTTTAAATTTATAATCAAATACTAAGTTATTCATAGAAGTCATAATTCTATTAAAAAAACAACTGACGAATAATCCATAAACATCTCAAGTCGTAGTAAATAATGCTAAATTATGACGCATTTATAATTCTCTTATGCAAAAGTCAAAAATGAAAAGAAAAAGAAAACAATAATTTTCTGCCTTGTTTAATTTAAATGAATTAAATTTGCATCTCGTTTTTAAGATACACTAGCGCCATTTTGGGGTGAACCTCTCGGGTTTCAGCCATGGTCAGATAACGAAATCGGCGCTTGAATCGCTCCCCAAGTCTCCAAACTTACAGAACACACCACTTCGTTCTTTTATTTTTTTAAAGGGTACCTCTTGTTTCTTTCTTTTTCAATTCCTACTATTAGTTCACACTATCCCTATATATATCTTGTTCAAATTTTCAATCGTTAATAAAATACTTTTTATTTATCCACTCAAGTTCAAATACATTTTTGTAAACTTGTAGTGGATGACACTTGATGTTAATACAGTTTTTTCAAATTTAAAAAAAAAATTTTTCTTTGTTGACCTAAGTAGGAATTGACTTTAAAAGTTTTTTTCTTTATATTGCTTGTTTAAAGTTTTATTTACTATTTATTAGATTTTATTAACTTATAATTTTTGCTTATTTTATATATGCTTCTTTATTTATTACGTATATTTAACTTATCTATTATTTATGTTTGTAATTATTTATTATGTTTGTTGTTTGTAATTATTTTATGTTATGTTCGTTGTTTGTAAATTATTTGTTATGTTTGTTGTTCGTAATTATTTATAAAGTTATGTTTATTGTATTTATATTGACATTTGTATTTTATATTGTATTATTTATATTGTATTTTTTAAATTTTATTGTATTGCCTAATTTTTTGTACCAGAAGATTTGTGCCCGTCTAAGAATGGCTTTTAGTTTGCCAACAGATCTGATTGTCACAGATTTATTAACAAAAGTTGCAGTAGAAAATCTCACGCACATTGGGAGAGTGCTTAAGAAATTAAAAAAAAGCATGAAAAAAGAAATGACAAATCAATTGACCCTAACTTTCGTTTTGTTAATAACTTTTTTCAACGATTTTTTTCGTTTTGTCCGAGTAAAATTAATGCAAAATCCACTAACAGAAAAAAATGCATTGGCAAATGCAAAATAAAAAAATGCTGAATTGATGAATGCGAATCTTTAAGTAAAGGGAGTGTTTCAGTATAAGAACTTAATGCAAAATATATAAATACATAGAAAATCACACGTCATGGTGTGACGAGTGCAAATTGCCTCTTCATTCGAGAGATTTCCCGTCGAATCTGGCGTGTTTAAAAAGATATATATGCGAGAGAAATGTTTAACATTGATTGAAAACAAATAAAATAAACATATGTATTATGACAGGAAATATTTTTTTAATTGCATATTATTTACATATTTCTTTATTCAAGAAACCTCTTGGTAAACAACATTCAGTGTGAAGTATTTTTCGTTGTTTAACAATTTTCCTTGTATTTCAGATGTCTAATTAAAACTAAGCACTTCTCTGCTTGTCAAACGTTGCCAAAAAATATTATCAAATTATATCATCACGTTTGCACTAAATAGATAAATTGTGGCGTCCAAACTATATCACGCGCATGATAGACCACTGACGTAATTTACTACTTTCTATTAAAAAACGGAAATTAATTTGAAATATAGGATTAATATAATTTAAAATTTCTCGGGAACTTTTGAGCATAGCGAGATAAATTTTATATCAATCAATAGAAAATTTTATTTCACTATTTTAGAGCTATTAAATTTGAAATTAGAACGACAATTACTCTTTTAAATTTAAAATGACTGAAATTTAGGTGCTCTAATAATGAAATAACACAGTTTAACGTCTCGCAGTGCTATGGAGCTAGTTTTATTGTTGGTGACGTCAGAGCGTTACCAATGACGTCAGAGAGATCTGGGCTATTATATTAGTATTTCAACTCCAATACTAAGTATGAAACAGAAAAAACCTTTTCAACGAAAACGAAAGTACAGTTGTCCGAGAAGTGGAAAAATGAATTGATTCTAGTATAACTTCCATTTGATATTAACGGAGTTCTGCGTCGATGAATCAACATAAAATAAAAAGAAAAGAAACTGCTAAACTCAGCTGAAAAAAACCCTATCATAACTCCTATTTGATATTAATCATCACAGAATCAAAACAGTATTCTGTGTGTAGTGTATGCTAATATGTATACAGACGGTCTGAATCTCTTTGGCACCTAGGCAAACCAAACCATCTCACCGTCGCCGCCATGCGTGCATAATTAGTTATATACTTTCTCGTTTCTAATCTTGAAAGATTTTGGGGATTTATTCCCCTATTTTTTCGTTTTTCTAACAATTGGATTTCTCAGAGGGTTAGCACCACAAATCTGGATTAGTGCGACAAATCAGTTCCCAAGGCTGATAAGCACTTGATTGTTGGAATTCCATTTATAGGTTGTCCTTTTTCATAGTGTAATAGTCGTTAATCAAATTATTTTTTGTATTTCATTTGTATGATTATTGATAAGGTAATCTGATTTTAGTTTTAATTTCTAGATTAATATTTGTATATATTTAAAATATAACATGTTTTCATTAATTGAAATATTTAACTATATGTAGTTATATATTTCAATTAATTACAATAGCTAAGACTACTAATTGGTATGCTTTTAGTTACATTTTCTCGTTTCTTATCTTGAAATATTTTGGAGATTTACTCCCATACTTTTTGTTTTTTCCCCAAAAATTGGCTTTCGCAGAGGGTTGGCACCTTAATTTCGGAATAATGCGACATAATCGATTCCCAAGATCGACTGGCATTTGATTGGTGGGATTCTAATTCTGGGTTGTCTTTTTCATAGTAATAATAATCTTACTAGTTATATATATATAATTTCTATTATATTGTATTACGCTAATATTTGTATTGGAATCTTTCTTCCCGCCGACTCTTGACATGCTTTACACCCTTTGGGTAAGCAAGGTCGGCGTGGGCAGTTAAAAAAAGACCACACAGACATACGTTTATAGCCTTAAACTCATCCGGGTTGGCTGTGTCGTTGTGTTTATTTTCAGGCCACATCAACGTAAAGGCGTGTGAACTTCAAATATGGATTTACAGCCAATTCCTTACAAACGATGAACCTTCGCTGGAATGGAGTCTCCAACTCGCGATCCTTCGATACCAAAGCCGAGACCATAACGATCCCCATGGACGAGTTTTCTGTTTTGTTCATTTGCGGTAAAGTAGGTTTTCCGCCGGCCCCACCAACCTCCGGTAATAATATTAAGTCAATGGGAATCTTCAAAATTTTAACACTCTGTTTGAAAGTATTAATTAATGTTTAAAGTGGAATTTTTAATGTTATGCCTTAAGAATACTTTGAAAATATTAAATTTAATGTTCCTTTTATTGTAGCGCTCAATGATTACTTTAAATAAGAACCTAATTTTGTGGAAAGGCTGCCATAATTATTCTTTATCGCTCTTTTTGGCGACTTCCAAGATTTGCTTGGCGGTTAAATTTTTAAACAAACAATTTAGATAATCACTGACGGTTAAATTTTTAGCCAAACGATTTAGCTAATTCCAATCGTTCCATTTAGAATTTAAATGCTTCAAAATCTTTTTTTAATCGATTTAAAAGAAAGGATTACACAAACTTAAAGAACACGGAATTCAACGCTTTGTGAACTAAAGAAAGAACTGATTCGAGCTTGGCTCTTGACTTAGTTTCCAAATGGATTTGGCGATTGCTTAAATAGGAGGGCTACCGGAAAGCGGTCTGTGAATTCAAAATAAGCAAACCACAAAACTCGCCCATATTCTGTAAAACGTAAGATTAACAGCGATGGTTATAATTTTTCACATTTTCGCTTGTACGGAATATTTGTTTAGCATTCGATGAGCTGCAGTGGTTTGGTGGTAGTATCTCAGCTTCTAGATTGATAGATGATATGTTTGATACTCAATTTCACCAAGAATCCGCAGTGGATATAAGACTAACGTAAATTAAATCTATCGTCCAAAGTGAAACGTTTATACCTTTATGTGGATTGGGAGTTTGAAGAAAGGGATGCCAGATACAGATTCTTCATTACCTGACCATTGTTGTAAATTACAAAGTTAATTCCAGAATAACCCTTGCTAACTTGATGCTAACATATAAAGTGGAAATCATTGCGTCTCTTCTCTTGAGATTTCTTTTTATCTTCCTATCTTGTATAATTATCTATATCTTTGTGAAATTTTCAGGCAAACTTATTCAAAATTAAATAAACAAAAAATTTATGACTGATCTCAATCATCATAAAATTGCACATCACTACTCTTTTTCATCTTAACGTGTAGGCAAAAAACTTAAAACCTTCTTGGTCTGCGTCTCATGTCATACGTGAGGCTCTTTTGTGCCCGTACGCTATTTAAATCCGTAACTAGCTGCATGGCCCGGCGTTGCACGGGCAATCTTGAATAATGGGATATTCCCGGGCGGAGAGAAGTGAGATCATGTGAGGCCTTGGGATCCATATTTTCATATGCCCGGCTCCGGTTTTTTTTCAACAAATATTGTCAATTACTTTCCCCAACAAATGTAAATATTCTTTCACACACACACACAAATCTAGTCTTTTTATTACTAGTTTTCATATGCCCGCCTCCGGTTTATTTTTTTTACACATATTGTCGCTAACATAAACGTTACGTTTCCCCCAAAACGTAAAAAATCCTTTGAATCCTATATTGTTTAATTAAAATTTTTAAATCCAACCTTTTAATTACCTTTTAGCCCAGCATTTCTCGGAATCCACATTTTTTCATATTCCCGCCTCTATTTTTTTCCCTACAAATATTGTCACTAAGCTTCCCCAACAAACGTAAATCTGTTTGGAATCCTCTCTTGTTGGATTAAAACTTTCAGTTCTAGCCTTTTTACTACCTTAAAGCAGTTTGGTTTGAATGAAAACGCGAGAATTCTTATGCTTATAAATTAAAATAGATTAGCATGATATTTGTTTTGCAAAAGAAAAAATAAAACGAATAATAATGAAAAAAAAACGGATAAAAATGAATAAATATTTCCCCCCAACAAACGTAAACGTTGCGAAACACCGTACGACAAAAAAAAAGAAAGAAAAATGCAGGAAAACTATTTTTTTTCAATTGTTAATAAATCCAAACACAGAATAACACAGAAGCTCGCTCAAAAAAAAAAAAAATACCAACTTCCGTTAAATAAATTAAAAAATGCAACACCGGATGCGAAAAATAATAGTAGAGAAAAAAAAAGAATCCGCCGTGAATGAATTCACCATTCTGCCAATAGATGGCAGCACGTCAATTCATTCATTTTGACGTTTTTAATTAATATCTTTTTAACTAATTGTAATTTCGGAATTTAATTGGCCTAAATGGATTCCTTGGATTATTCCCCATCTTTTGGTACTTTCCGCGTGCTTCCCCGTTCAGCGGTTCGTGAGAAGATAGAGGGACATACATACATACATACATACGTTTGTTTACCTTCGAATTTTAATAGAGTAAATTGCGTCAACGTAACAATCAAGGGGAGTTGGAACCCCAAGTACGTTAAACCCTAACCCTGTTACTTCGATGTACCTTTTATCAAAGTGTGTTATAGCTTCATGTTGGAAAATTTTTATACAAGTAAATCTTTCTCATTATACTGATATGAGTTAAAAAAATTCAAACCTTTTATGTCGGAACAAAAAATGTGAAATTGGCCATTTCGATGCACCTTTTCTCAAAATCTGTTACAGATACAGGTTTGAAATTTTTTATAAAAGTAAAGTACACCTTTTTCATTATACTGAAATGAGTTTTTTGTTAATTTTTAATTTTTTAAAAATTTGCAAAATATTTAATTAGACATAATGAAATTTTACCCTATTTTGACACAAAAAAATTTGTAAAAAATAAGTTTTTGAATTTTTTAAAAAAATCATTTCAGTATAATGATAAAGTTATTTAACCTCCTAATTAGTCATATAATTAGATAGATAGTTCGAATCTGAGGCGTGAATAGTGGCAGAGAATGTGTTAACCCCCTTGCCTTACATTTTTATTTAACCTCCTAATTGGATCCCACCACCCATTTGATATATTTTTTTTATTATTTCGATCTATTAAGATGGTAAAGGATACTTGAGACATTTAAGCGTGAACAGGTGATTTAAAATTAAGGGGAGTTGGAACCCTAAGTCCGTTAACCTTAACCCTGTTACTTCGATGAACCTTTTCTCGAAATCTGTTATACATACATGTTTGAAATTTTTTATAGAAGGAAAGTACACCTTTTTCATTATACTGAAATGAGTTTTTTGTTAATTTTTAATTTTTTATAAATTTACAAAATATTTAATTAGGCATAGTGAAATTTTACCCTATTTTGACACAAAAAAATTGTAAAAAAAATAAGTTTTTGAATTTAAAAAAAAATCATTTCAGTATAATGAGAAAGATGTACTTTACTTGTATAAAAATTTCAAACATGAATCTATAACAGATTTTGAAAAAAGGTGCATCGAAGTAACAGGGTTAGGGTTAGCGGACTTAGGGTTCCAACTCCCCTTAATTTTAAATACGAAAAACACCTGTTCACGCTTAAATGTCTCAAGTATCCTTTACCATCTTAAATAGATTAAAATAATTAAAAAATATATCAAATGGGTGGTGGGATCCAATTAGGAGGTTAAGTAAAAATGTAAGGGGGTTAACACATTCGCTGCCACTATTGACGCCTCAGATTCGAACCATATATCCAATTAGATGACCCCTTCTCTGCCATCTCATAACTAGTATGGAGTCATCTAATTAGATAATATTTTCTGGACATGCCAGCGCGTCGGGGGCAGTGAATGTGTTAACATTATATATTTATTTTGATAATGCATCTAAAAGTTTTTAAAGTTTTTGACTATGTGTTTGTTATGTTGTTGATAAAATAAAATTTTTCCACATAAACATGATATTTGCTCAACAGTAGCAACGGCTCACTATGTGTTAAACCAACACTCAATCGCATACATGGTTTGGATATTCGTTGAAAAGTTTCACCATTCAATCGCTGATCAATTAAAACCGTCGAATTTAATGGTTGATCTAATAAATCAAAATTTTTACATCTATATTGCTGGCAAATTTATTTATTTCCATTTCTTGAATAATTTCGTAAATTTTTCGAGTAAACTCATCCATTTCACAGCAAACAAGAAATGTAAAGCCGAACTTCATCGATTAAATATTTAGATAAAGGCTTAAAATTATGTGTGATAGTTAGTTAGGTACCTTAAGGCGACAAGGGACTTTCGAAATATTTTTTTTAAATTTTCAACTAATCAAGTTGAAAGTTTGCAGGCATTAGTAGGAGCATTATATCACACAGCACACTATATCAACACACAAACTTTCAATCCAATATATTTATTTATTTTTGAGTTATGGGTATAAATGTAATTTTTAATCTATATATTAATACTTGAAGAAAAACTTTGTACCCCTTTTTAAGCACATTGCGCGCACGGAGGAGTGTGAGATTTGGCATAGTTAAAGTTCATATGGAGGAGGAGTTCAGAAAGATAAAATTTATGTATAATATGTGTTACAAATACATTAAATTAAATAAAATAAAACATTCATTGTTTACGTTCATATACTGTAAAAAATTAGCGGAGTAAATTTGGAGTGGATGATTTGTAATTGATTTACACCCCCGCAGTGAAATCCACTCCAAGAGGGAGTTTATTTAGATTATTTATAAAAAAAACTCTTCGGAGTGAAATACAAAATGCGGATGATTTAAATTTGTCAATGCCAAACAGATATTGATCAAACAGTCGCACAGAATAGAGATTGTCTCTAAGGAATTTATATATAGTATGTATTATTAATGCATTAAATTAAATAAAATAAAACATTCATTGTTTGCGTTCATACTGAATGTCAAACACATAAAAGTCTGTGGTCAACAGTCAGACAACATTTATTTTTTTAACCGCCCGTTTTTTTTTGTTTCAGTAAAAAATATATAAAAAAATACGAAGTAAGTATTCTTTATTTCATTTTTTGTATTAATTTTTCATTTAAATTTTATATAATTTAAAAAAGATAGGCAAATTAACTGTGTAGCCTTGGCGGAACCTGGCCAGTATAGCTATAAAAAAACTCCAAGGAAATGTCAAAAAACGCTTTATTGTTTTTTAAATATGACTTATCCAAGATATAACTCATTTTTCCTATCGTTCGTATTTTTCAAATAATTCGAAAATTAATTCATGATGACGTATTTGTACACGCTCGCAGCTGACGGAGTGGAACAAAATTCAAAAAAATTATATGCAATGATTATAGATGTATACTCTTTGACAAAAGAACCTCAATAGCGTTCAAACTTAAAAATTTAATGAATTACGGTCGAAATTCGACCGCTGGGCGACCTCTAGTAGTAATTAATGGCCTTCATGATAAATACTCCAGGTACTTCAATTTTTGTTCAAATTTCGTGACATTTTTATATAAGTATAAAAATATATGCGGAGAAGAATTTTTAGCATTCATGTAGAACATACTTTGTTATTAAACTGTAAATGTTTTCTTCCAAATCAAATTTTGGGCATATTTTTTCCAAAATATATAGTTTCGAGTTATTATGTGTATTAATTTTGAAATTCCTTTCGGAAAGAAAAAAATTAATCCCAAATTTTGTTTGTAAAAGGCAATAGTAACTAATTAAAAAAATTACAGTTATTTCGAGTAATTTTGGTGCACCTGGAATATTTTTTTATCATTAAGGTCATTAATTGTTATTAAAAATTAAATTTATACCTATAACTCAGGAATAAATAAATATATTTCAGTGAAAGTTTGTGTGTTGTCTTATATAGTGCTCCAATTAATGCCTGCACAATCTTAAATCAATTAGTTGGAATTTTTAAAAAATGATTTTGAAGGTCCATAGTCGCCTCAAATGCTTAAAAGCGTTTGCCAATAAATTTATTATATTTTCGATAAAACTAAATTTCTCGGCATAAACAAAATATTTTTTACACGACAACACCGGCCCACAGTATGTTAAGAGACTGACTATCGACAAAATTGTGAACTTTCACCATTCCGACTCCTCCACTTTTCTCATTTTTCAATATAAATAGAAGAAAGTACCGCATTTTCTAGAAAAGTCTTATAATAAGTCTCCGGCTTCTTGCGGGTTAAGGGGTTTTCTTAGGGGAAAGCGCAGCGTGATGTATTTTCTGCTTGACATTCCACAAGAAAAACTGCTCCAATGATCTTTCCAGCCTATCAGAGTGAAGCGCGCTTCAGTGCTGTTGTGCTTCAGCACTAAAAAGGGGAGGAATTTGATGCGGGAGCTTATATTAAGGCGCTGCCGTTGCTAACATATCGTATCTCTGAGGTAAACTGAAAACGACTTCTGACCTTACCAAAAGATATATTTGAAAAATGCGAGATATTCGCTGTCAAGATATGATGCGATAATGTTTAGATTTGTGGCTTGGAGTGGGTTTCTGAAAAATGTGAAAGGGGAAAATTTGTTTTCAGATAACTTTGAAAAGGTAGGTGAATGCTATTTCATATATTCAAATTGAAGTTTTTTTTCTTATCTGAAGTGAAATAAATGATTTGAATAAGAAACTCAGAGTACTGTAAGATATGAAGAAAAAAAAAAAACAATTTTTCTGATTTAAACTATAAGATTATAAGAAAAAAAAATCTGAAACAATGTTTCCCAATCTGATCCTGTTAATTTTCCCAGATTATTAATGAACCGAAATTGCACGGTGAAAATGAGAAAATTGCATTATTTTGTTAGTTAAAATATATCTGGAAAAGCAGACTTAATTTTACTTCAGATACATTAATGCCATCTCTTGAAGCTGCAAGAAGGCTAATTTGGTCAGATATCGGAAATTTTAACTGTACTCAGTGCCGACGCCTAATCCGTTCGCCAAACTTCCACCCCACACCCACGAGAGCAGCTGGAGAGTGGAAAATTTAACAAGTACGTGCCAACATACACTTTATCCTTATCACCACACTATACCCCTGAACTCGGCTCCTTGTCATTTCAAATTTATTTGTATTTGGTGAGAACTTTATTTAAAAAAGCTTTAAAATCTGGTTAAAGTAAAGTTTAGGGTGTACAGCCCTTTCTCTTCGCTTTAGCTCGCCAATTTCTTGCCGCCAAGCAGAAGACGGATTGGTGACGTCAGAACATTTGTTTTGGTTGCGCAGGAATGTTCCAATTCGTGTCTTCTTCGAGCAGGAATCGTTATATTTTTATTTCGCGCTTTAGCGTTGGGATTTTATTGGTCAGGTATGTGCTATCTACAATTTCATTGGTCGATTTCTTTGCGTGCAAGGCAAGAATAAAATGCTCACTGCGTACCCAAAACAAATGTTCTCACATCGCCAAACTATCTTGCTCTTGGCGACAAAAAGTTGGCGATCCTAAGTGGGGAGGAACGGCTGTGCACCGTAAACTTTAGTTTTATCTAAAATCTTATATCTTTTAACAATTTTGAAACCAAAATAATAATGAACAAGAATTTAAACAGTTGAGAACGTAATAAAGTACAATCGGGGTTAGAAACTGTGATTTTCAGATTCATCCAGGTTGCAGGTGTATCATAATCGAAATTATTCCGGCCGACTAAAGCAGTTAATTTCATTTTGAGAGTTGTAACGACAGCAATTTAACTTATTGTTAAATTATAATTCTGAGTTAAAAATCGAAAAACATACCATTTCAAGCCTAAAAATTTATTTATCTTGTATATATATTTGCTAACACAGCTTCAACTATCGCACCGAAACAAGACAACTTTTTAGACCACGAAATTGCAAACCACAATTGTAGCTTTTCGAATTAAGTTATTTTTGAGAGATTATTGACACATTGGATGAGGAACTGGAAATTAGAGGGTGTGGGGGAAATTATTTCCGAAACTCAGCAAATTGCTCATTTTCTCCCAACTGAATTTGCAGATCAGAGAGGAAGAAACAATAAGTGGAAGCATAATTCTTTTAACCTTCCAGCGGGCGCGCTTACGCAAAATTTACGACATATTGTACATCGTATTACATATATATATATATATAATATATATATATATATATATATATATATATCTTGTTATTTTACAAAAATAAATGCAACTTTTATTTATGCTATCTGTATTTATTAGCCTAATAGTAAACAAAGGTTTTTTAAATAAAATTGCACTTAAATATATAAAGTAACGATATAAATATGTAAGAAGTTGCACAATTCAAGTATCTCTTGCAAACGCGCGCTCGCTGGGAGGTTAATTGATGAACAATTTTTTTACCGCTCACATTCAGTATACAATTTCCGATATAACCATATCACAAAATATCTTTTCTATTTATTGAACACATTTAAAATATCCCGAGAAAAGGAAAACTGGTGTTTTATTCTATAATTTTTACAGCTTAACTGTTCCGTTATCAAATCAGCACGGTAATAATGAAGTTTATAAATATAAAGTTGTGGCGTGTTATTCCGTCCTCTTGATACTTCAGATTTTCTGTTTAATTTGTTTTAAGACAGTGAATTTATTTTATCCGTAACACAATTTAGTACTTTTACTTTTTGTTCTTTCTTTTAGATTTTCTATGTTTCCTTCAAGTTATCTGTTATTATCCGATTTTAAGTTGTAGCACCTGATTTGGTGCAGTATGATTTAAACTGTTTGTTGCACAATAAAAGTCCATGACCCAATCGCCCACAAAAAAGGCAGATATTTCTAAAAGTGTCTCGAATTAATTTACTATGATTGGAATCCTCATACTGGAAATTTTGAAGAAGAGAGATTAAAGCACATAACCGACTTTATATCTCGTAACTATAATCTCGGGCGTCTTAACAAGAAACTATACTTCGGCATCGTTAATATATATTGTTGTATATAATTTAAATAAAGGATGTACTTTGTTAATTCTGCTAACCTTCCGTTTGGCGTGAGCGAACTCTCAGCTCGCTTAGGTTTCCTTGGGTTCATTTTTGAAATCATTTAACAAAGGTTTCTAGAGCTCTTAAATGCCTTCATAGACCTTCTAGAATGCACTTAACTTTATCTATCTCTTCTCTGTCCCCAGATTTTAGTAACTTTTCTAGCTCGTATATGCGGGATACAGAGTCAGTTTTGCAATTTAATCTCCCTTCTTAAAATTTTCTAGTGTCACTTGAACCCTGTTAGCCTGTTTTTAGAACAGTGCGTGTTTAAGTAGTTTACCCCCTATTTTGTAAAGTCTGTTATCTTTCTATTGTTTTCTTTTTTCTTTTATTGTTTTCTTTTTTCATTTTGTTCTTTTTCATTGCTTTCTTTTTTTGTTTCCTTTTTTCTTTGTGTTCTTTTTTCATTGTTTTCATTTTTTTTCTAGTTTTCATTTTTTCACTGCTTTCTTTTTTCATTTTTTATTGTTTCCTTTTTTATTGTTTTCTTTTTTTATTTTATTGTTTTCTTTTTTTCATTGTTTTCATTTTTCATTGCTTTCATTTTTCATTGTTTTCATTTTTTATTGTTTTCATTTTTTGTTTTCTTTTTTTATTGTTTTCTTTTCTGATCTTCCATTTTAACATGTCACCCTATTCTATAGAACATATTTAACCAGAGCGTGTTGCTTTTGTATTTGTATATATTTGTATTCCTTTTTTTTCTCTTTTGCTACCTTTGTTAGTTTTTGTATTTGTATATTTGGATTTTTTTCTCTTTTGGTACCTTTGCTAGTTAACTCTTCATATGTAAGATTTCAACTGATAGCTTTAAGTTCTTCCATTCCCGCCCATGAATGATGCAATTTATCAGAAGAAAAAGAAAATGTTGTTCAATGCTAGTTCAGCAACAATTTTGCTGTTGCTTTTTCCAGAATGCGAAGTCTTTAAAAAGAGTCCCACCCATTTAAATCTTTTTCAAATAATTTTTAAATATTTCTTCTCCTTTTTCTCATAGATATTAAAAATAAGATCAAACCCCGGGCCTCCCCATTCCCACTCACATCCATCCCAAACTGAACAGTCATTTGACCGCGGTTCAAAGTTACGAGATCCGTCCCTAAATAGCCCTCGTGTTGCTTCAAAACGGGACATTAATATAACCTAACCTAATCCAAACTGAACAGGAGTGACCTACGCTCTAGAAACGGGAATGTGACGTGGCGTAGTAGTAGCTTCAAGGTTTCAATTATAATAATATAATCCTCGCCACTGCTGTAATCATGTAGCTACTTTATGGATGACCAGCTTATGGGATTTTATAACATGTAACCAATTAAAACCATACTGCACCCAAACAGGCGTTACGGTTTAAAATCAGATAACGATATCGGATAAAAGAAACATCGAAAATTTAAATGAAAGAACAATAGACGGATCAATAACAGATGAAGGAAAATACAATTACTCGGATATTAGCTTTTAATAAAATACCAACAGATTAATTAGGATGATTAATACTCTTATTCCTAAGGGCATTGGAACAGAGACACCTCAAAATACGGGAACGTCGGAGCTCCTCTATCAAAGATAAGGGAAATTCACTTCCCCCCTCAAAATCCACAATGACAGCTGGCATTGTCCGAATTTTAAAAAAACTCCCCTCTTCCCCAAACACATCTGGGCGAGCCACTCTAACGAAGAGAGCACGCGCCGCGGGTGTGAAATCAATTACACATGAGGAAAGGGGGTGGACATTTCAGAGTGACATTCGGACGGCTATCGTCTTTTGCTTGAAGGGACGTATGGGACGGTCCCGTATCGATAGAGTTAATACACTATAACATAGGTTCCCGACCTGTGATACGCGTACCACTGGGGGTACGCTAAGGGTCATTTGGGGGTACACGAAATAAAATTTGTTAATGGCGGAAACAAGAAAACGTAAGGGATTAAGAAAGTTGGAGAGTTTTTTCCTCCAAGTAAATACCTACTATTTAATAACTAGACCACTCGAATAGTTTATTATTACGAAGCGTAATTTTTTGTTATCCTTATAAGTTAAAACGAAATAATAACAATACTGGTTTCATTCGGTACTAATACTATTGTAAAAATGGAATAAAATGTAAAATCAAAAATAATTTCTGCAAACGTTATTAATTCGAGTCATGTCACTTTTAGGTAAACTTAAGATAACCTTAACATAATTGATAAAAACTTCTTAGCATAGACGGATGATTGTGGGGGTGGAGGGGTTGGATAAGCTCGTAGGGGGTACGCGGAAACAAAAAGGGTTAACCTAAACTTTAAGGTACCCAGCCATTTCTCTCCAGTTTGGCTCGTCAATTCCTTGCCGCCAAGCGGAAGACGGATTGGAGACGCCAGAACATTTGTTTTGGCTGCGCAGGAATGCTCCAATTCGTGACTAGTTCGCGCAGCAATCGTTATATTTTTGTTTCGCGCTTCGATTTTATTGGTCAGGTAAATGCTATTTACTATTTCATTGGTATATATCTTCGAATTTGAATAAAACTTCGTTTGGAATTCTACGTTTTGAATTTTGACAGTTTGGATAGTGGATTTGTTTCGACTAGTTGGAAAATATGGCTTCAAATTCTTCTTCGCGGTGCAATTCTTGTCGAATACGAAATGTTATTTATGGATTTCTGGTTTTTGGAATTAAGAAAAAACGTAGATTCCTAACATTCAATGAAAAAGTGAAGCTACTAGTTTCCCGCTTTGCTGAAAGTGAAGCCGCTGATATTTTTCAAGTTTAAAAAATTTTCCCGGAACCCACTTAAAATGCCGCAGCCATTGTGTGCGGAAGTTCTCCTTTTCAGATGCCGCAGGCATCGCGTGTGCGGGAGAACAATAAAAAGCTCACTGCGCACCCAAACTTTGGTTCTTACATCGCCAAGCCATCTTGCTCTTGGCCACAAACAGTTGGCGATCCTAAGTGAGGAGGAACGGCTGAGTACCATACACTTTAGTTTTACGACAAAAAGAACAATCAAGGGGTGTGCGAGGGGAAAAAGGTTGAGAATCCCTGCTCTATAAAACCAACGGGTTGAGCTGGCTCTTCCAGAAAGTGAGTGAATGAATGAAAATACCTTCGAGGGATGGGTATTAACAAAGTTTCGGCTTCAATGAATCACTACCGAAGATCGGAAACCACAATTCCGATCTATGAAACAGTCACGTCGAAAAAAGATCGGAAACCACAATTCCGATCCATCAAACAGTCACGCCGAAAAAAGTTAGGAAACCACAATTCCGATTTATCAAACAGTCACGCCGAAAAAAAGATCGGAAACCACAATTCGGATCTATCAAACAGTCACTCCGAAAAAAGATCGGAAACCACAATTCCGATCTATCAAACAGTCACGCCGAAAAAAGATCGGAAACCACAATTCCTATCTATCGAAAAGTCACGAGTTTTCTTTCTGTTTATTTTTACTATCTGTTATATTTTAAGTTGTAGACTATTGCAATTATTTAAAATAAAATGGATCTAACTACTTAAGTGTCGCATTTTTTTGCTATTAATAAGACGACCCCTTCTGTTTTGGAGTGTTGTTTTCATTCATCTAAGAAGGCATAGAATACTCGAGATGCTTATGGATTCTACGTAATTTTTGTGTCAAATTACAACACTAATTCAAGATTAAATTTTAGCTTATAAGCCTAAAAATGCGATAATTCGATGCACTTCAATATGACGGGCGCGACCGTTAAGGGTTAAAGAAGTGAGTGAATTTCTTTTAGAAATTGCGAATTACTGTTTAAAATCGGCGTTGTTAATGCTAACATTTTTTTTTCTAATTTCACGATAACCTCTAAAAGTATAATCTAGAGAATGATTTGTAAGATTTCTTGGGGACACTTTTCCCAGATTATGAAAATAAAATAATATGCACAAATTTATTTTAAATTTAATTTTAATAAATTTTTTTAATTAAATTAAAATTTTTAATTTTTAAATTAAAATTTAATTTTTTATTAATATTTATTTTAAAAAAAACATTAAAGATTAAGATATTGGAGATAAGAAAAGAATACGTGACGTAAGAGATCGTCGTTAACATGATACATGCAGGGTGTTTTAAAAAAATGTGTCCAAAATGAAAGGGTAGGTCAGGCATAAAGAAACAAATAACTTCTGCTGCATGAATAACAAAATTACAAGTCGTATGCGGGATGACAAATAAGATAATGGCACGTAGGATGCAGTTTCAACAACAAAACTTTGGAATGCCTAAGGAATGTTAGAGGAGAATAAGTAAGTGTTCAAAGGACTTGCCGTCCGAGGCGATACACGCTTTTCATGATGTTATTCATGCAACTGAGTTGTTGTGCTATTGTAAATTGGTATTTCATTAAAACTGGATTGTACATTTCATTTGGTGTATCCCTTTCTTTTACAGTCAAACTTGGATAATTCGAAGTTGAAGGGACCAGAGAAAAAGTTAGAAATATCCAAAAATTCGAATTACATATATTCTCTCAAACAGAAGAAATGCACTTCTGGAGAGAAAAAGAGGGAAAAAAGCTTTCAACCCGCAGTGAAATAGATTCTCCTGCCGAAGGGGTGTGGCCAAGATTTTTCTCGGAAAATGCAAACAGGCTTTGGATGACTAATCAATACTCAATGCAGTAGGGAGTGGAGAGGGTAACAATAGAAGGTGGACAGAAAAATCCTCGGAAATCTCCACATAGTGACATTCTAACCCTCGCTTTTCTTTTCCTTAGAAAACTGTTAAAATAAATAATGTACCTTAGCTGAGAAAAGTCTCGGGAACAATTTTTACCGTAATATTTTAAGGGTAATCATACGAAAAATTCGAATTATACACGATTTTTTAACATTATTTTAATACAAAATTCTAGGGACCGAGCAAAAATTTCGAATTATCCAGAATTTCGAATTAAACAAGTTCGAATTATCCGGAATTGACTGTACTTAGTTCACTGACAAACAACCCCTTGTAGCGAATCCCCTCTGTATTTCCGAACCCATTGTCTATTGCAAAAATGAATTGTTTAAGTATGCCCGATCTACCCTTTCATTTTGACCATGTGTTTTGAAACACCCTGCGTATTGCCTGCGATTAGCGAAGGGTTAATAATAGTTGTAGATAGATTGGGGAAAGTAATTCAGTCCTACCTGGAATTGCCGACTTATCTTTGATGTCCTTCTTCCAACTTATATCGATTGTTGAGGATGTCGATCCCTCAATCTGAACTATAGGAGAAGTCGGAGGCGCTAAGAAATGATAGCAAAAAATTTAGTATCAACATACTTCAGCTGAAAGGAACCCAAACGAACAATGTTAACAAAAATAAAACATGATGAGTTTCATCGCATTTTCAAACAACAGATAAAAAATGAAATAAAATTATGTAATTCGGCGTTTCTGAACTTGGATATAGAGTCGGAGATCTTAGAAGTCAAACGTCAAAAGTGAGAAAATAATCAACCTGTCAGCCTTGTTTATGATAAGGTATCTCTAAAAACATTATTCAAGCAGTTTTGTACATCATCACTATTCATCTGGCACTATTTTTTTTATTTAGGTTACACAAATCAACGTTCAACAAGAAGTTAAAGTTCGTTTTAAGACGGACGATTTTATGATACCATGAGCATTCTGTAGATAAGTACAATTTAATTAGATTGAAAAAGCACTAAAAAGAGTCAGCATAAAATTTCAAAATACAACACATGCTGAAATGCTAAGCATTCGACAATAATAACTAATTAAAAATATATATGTTACAGTGAAAACCCGAAATCGGTTCAAAACCCGAATTAAATAGCAAAAACGCGTTCCAACTAACAGCGCTAGGGAAAACCCGAATCAACTAGGAAAAACGCGTTCCAACTATCAGTCAAATCCAGATTCAAGCGGTTTTAACTGGACAAAACCGGTTTAAACCGGAAATAACTAGAGAAAACGGTTTTCCCTAGCACTGTTAGTTGGAACGCGTTTTCCCTAGTTAAATCGGGTTTTCCCTAGTGCTCTCAGTTAGAACGCTTTTTTCCTAGTTAATTCGGGTTTTGACTGATTTCGGGTTTTCATTGTAACATATATATATAGTTAAATCAAAATATAGATTAAGCAAAGCAGTAATACATATCCCTTTCTAGAAAAGTACTGCATAGGACGAATTTACTAAGCTAACAGCAAGCATGCTTACTAATTTGTAAACTATATATCTATTCAAAAGAAAACTAGAAATTCAGATAACTAAATTAAGCTAATATATAATAATAACATATGAAGAAAGTTGTTAAAGAATCGAGCTCTACAGAGTCTAAAGAAAGAGATTTACAAGCAATTGAAAAGTACCTGTTTCTAGAGTTTTGCCAGTTATTTTGCTTGATTTAGGACCAGCGCCGGCGGAATTGTATGCCTTGACGACGATATCATATTTAGTGAAGGGTTGGAGTCCAGTGATGTACGTCGACTGCTGCTCCTTTTCACTATTGCTTTCCACCTGCTTGAATATGTAGTTTTCTGGGGAATTCGATATCCGGTAACCAATGTAGTATCCTTTAATGTGTCCGTGTTGCGTTTCTTCGCTTGGGGGCTGCAACGAATTAAGCATTCAGTTTAGTAACTGGAAACGCACTCCAGTGTATTTTCGTTAATGTTAGGAGATATCGCCTTAATAAATTAATTCCCAGACCATTAAGCAGCTTAATGCAATGAATTAAAACGAAATGCCATCCCTTACCAATTAGTAACAAAGTAACTTTTAAGATAAAACTGAATTAGAATAATTTAACCCATTATATGCAAAAGCGCTATTATTTAACTTCTTCAAAAACATTAATATGATAACATGAATGAAATGCTATTTCTGAAATTTTTAATTAAACTGATTAATTCTTTAACTTTTAATTAAAATTGATTGCCTTTTTAGTTAGAGAAATGATTTTTATTGGATTTGTTCCTTTTATAGCAGTCATCTCAGCATTCAAACGCAACAATCAATGTTAAAAATTGCACCGTTTTGGTGAAAATAATAATAAATGAAAACAAAACAAGTATCCCAAGAAAGAGACATTGGCACATAATGAGTTAAACACAAAACTGAAGTGAAACACTTGCATAGTAAAAAGAACTAAAAGGTTCTTTGCAAAGCATTTTTTGCATATTATATTTAACTTGTCTTGTTTCATATTTGAATTTATAAGACATTTAAATTTTGAATTTATAAGGCAGGCTCCATCTAGTAGTGAATTTGAAAGAAAACCTAGTTTAGTAACAGGCGACACAGTCAAGTGTATAGTGTTAGGAGATACGAACTTAATAAAATATTTCCCAGATCAATAAGCAGTTGAATTCAATGAATTAAACTGAAATGCCATCGCTTACCAATAAGTAACTAAGTATAATTTAAGCTAAATCTGAATTAGTTTAATTCAAGCAAAAGCTAAATTGAAACACTTGCATAGTAAAAGAAACTAAAAGGTTTCTTGAAAAGTATTTCTACATATTTTATTTAACTTGCCTTGTTTCATATTTGTAAAGATAGAATTTCTTAATCAATTTTCACTTCTCGAGTTTTGAAATTTTGCACAATTGGGTATCCCAGTTAAAAGACATTTTAATATCTTCATAACTTTATTAAAAAAATCGATTTACCTTAATTAAATTTTAATTCTATATGACAGGCACCATCCAGTAATGAATTTAAGAAAAACTTATTCCATGGTTTCCTACTATTTATAATAATAAAGCTCGAAATTAATTATTGTGTAAAAATTAGAAAATAATAAAAATATTGAAGGTTTTAAAAACTAACTCTACCTTTGGGTAGACAGAAGAAAAACCAAACAGGAGTTAGCAAACTAGTAAAAAAATTAGTCTGTAGACATCTTTATTTAGGTACTGAAGAAGCTGCTTACTTATTTCGTTTAATTTTCAATTAACTATATTACATAATTAGTTAATAAACTAATTTTAGTACCTTTTTTGTAATTGAAAATTATAATTAACTTAATATATTTTGAGAGCAAAATCAGAAATTTCTAAATTAAGTTGCATCCAAATCAGCATACAAATTGTCGTCCCGTAGAATGCTTTGATGTAATATTATGGAGATAAATATTTGGAATTTTTCAAAATATATACAATATTTTCGAAAAATAATTTTTTATTTTTAATGTAAAATTTTATCTTAAAGATTCAGGGCTATAGTTTTTCCAGAGAAAAATACATGGGAAAATATAGAACGTAGATGAATAAATATTTGCCAAACATTTCTTCAGTGAAGAAATTCTTTTTCTTAAGATATTTAGGTAAATATTTTGCACATGTAAATAGTCTGTAAACTTCAAAATAAGTTTATGAGAGCTGTTTTTGTAGAAATTTGATCCTTTAAAGTATGGAGATTAAGAATATACTAAAGAAAGGCGGCAGTATTGCATTAAATATAAAAAAATAATGTCGGAAAAATTGTATTTATGTTTGCTATGGTTTGTTTATTTAGTTTAAATTACTAAATGAATTCTAAAACTACTTCTACTACTTTCAAAGTATCATCTAACACGGATTTTAAAACAGGATGTTTTCCAAGGTTGCGAAAGTTCGTAAATTGAAAAAGGTTTTGCTTTCTTCTCTGTGAAATTTTGTAAAGTTGAACAAATCTCCTTATGCTAACACGAGGTTTATATAAAAAAAAATACACGATTGCACGTGACGTTTAGGGATTTGAGATTTTATGCAATCGAATTCTTCGCAATCTTTCATCATTTCGATCTGCTCAAGTAGTTATTAAAAGAATATTATTATGATTATCAAAAAGCTTTTTCCGTTTTCAATTGAGTTTCTAAATTATCGATTCATGCTTCTTTTTTTAAAAAAACTTTTCCTTTCAGAGTAATATCTAACACGGATTTTAAAACAGGATGTTTTCCACAGCTGCGAAAATACGTAAATTGGAGAAGAAATTTCGATGTTTTCAGATAACAACTAAACATCTGAAGTTAAAAAAATAAAGACATGAAAAAATGAAGAAGGATGAAGTTCAACAAGATTTTTCAAATGCATTTTCTCATTTTATGAACACATTACTTTAAGATGATTTTGAAATTATCAAAGCCCTATAATTATTACTAATATAACAGCCCAGATCTCTCGGTAATGCTCTGACATCACCAACAATAAAACTCGCGCCATAGCACTGCTAAAAGTTAAATAGCATTATTTCATTGTTAGAGAACCTAAATTTCAGTAATTTTAAATTTAAAAGAGTAATTGGCGTTCTAATTTCAAATTTAATAGCTCTAAAATAGTAAAATAAAATTTGCTATCCATTGATATAAAAGTTATCTCGCTATGATCAATAGTTTCTGAGAAATTTAAAATTATATTAATCATATATTTCAAATTAATTTCCGTTTTTTAATAGAAAGTAGTGAATTACGTCAGTGGTATATCATGTTCGAGATATAGTTTGGACGCCACGATGCACGATGGATTTCACGGATGGATACCACGATGGAATTTTTGGATGCCACGATGATTTTTTGAATAAAGAAATATGTAAATAAAAAAATTCCTGTCATAAAACATATGTTTATTTTATTTGTTTTCAATCAATGTTAAACATTTCTCTCGCATATATGTCTATTTAAACACGTCAAATTTGACGGGAAATCTCTCGAATGAAGAGGCAATTTGGACCCGTCATACTGTGACGGGTGATTTTCTAGTGAATTAATAAAGTACACTTATCGATTATATAAAAATAAGGAAGAGAATTCAGCAAATTTGAAAAAAAAATCCGATTTTAACTAATAAATTGGCTACATGTACAGGTTGGTTACAATTAAAGTATATTTTCTGAGCACTATAGAAAAAAAATATATCGACATAAGAAAACCAAATCTCGGTAGAATGCTATTCAAAATGTTCAGAAAAAAATGACGGGAGGCTGTCTTTTTCAAACAGCCGCTGATGGTAAAGGCGTAGGACGGACTACTTTAATCGCGTGACTCGTTCCCAATTTTTTTCGTACCTTCTGTTGTTACCCTTTATCTCCAAAATAAGACTTTAGTTATATTTTTAACATATATGTAGTTGCCGAGATAGTATCGAATTATAGAATTATCGATATTAACCTATTGTTGCAAACCTGTAACTTTGTTTCCTCGGGTATGGTTGGAAAGAGACATTTACAGAACTTTTATTGGACTCCGGGGAAGTGTCAGCCACTGATCCCCCGACTTTGGCGACAAAACTGGCGACTTTGGAAACAAAACGAAGGTCCTCAAAAATGCTAGATTTTTCCTAATATCTGTAATAGGAGCGAAGATATACAGAATATACTAGAATTTTCCTGTGACGTCACATACTGTCAGAAGAAGGATATAAATACCGACCTACTCGGCAAGAAATCAATCCCTTGGGAGTCTTGTTCGCATTGCGAGTTGTTCAGCTGTAAGACGCTGAGCGCCATTTGTTCCTGCTGTTAGTGTTAGTGATTTGCTGCCTACTTGTGTTGCTAATTTGTGTAAGTGCCGTGTTTCTCCTATTACCTGTGCTTCGCGTTTCTGGAAAATTCGTTAAATAAAAGCATCGTTCTCCATAATCCTGCTTTTTGGATTGCATCCACGACGATTTTTGTAACACTATTAATGCCCAGGTCGTATTTTTTCAATAGTATTTATGTATAATAATATTGCATGTGCTGAAATCAACTAAAAAATTAATAAAAATAATCCTGCCTGAAAAATTTGTTTTAGTGTACGCCTAAGCCTAGCGTCCCTATTTAGAGGAAGTTCCTATCAATTAAAAAAAACTCTATCGAAACTTTAAGTGAAATTCCAGAAAACATCTTCTTACAATTGCATTTACTGATATATTTGCAAAATGTTAGGTAAAGTTATTAACAAAACGAAAGTTAGTGGCAATTGATTCATCGGTTTTGTTTTTCATGCTTTATTTCTTTAGCACTCTGCCAATGCGCATGATATTTTCTACTACAACTTTCGTTAGTAAATCTATGGCCATCAGATCTAAAATATTGTACAATTTTCTTTAGTAAATCTGTGACCATCAGATCTAAAATATTGTACAATTTTCGTTAGTAAATCTGTGACCATCAGATCTAAAATATTGTACAATTTTCCTTAGTAAATCTGTGACCATCAGATCTGAGATATTGTTGGCGGGGTAAAAGCCTGTCTTAGACGGGCACAAATCTTCTAGCTTGAAATAAAAGGCGCATCCATTATATTTTAAACTGATTTTTATTAGAAGAAAAAAATGATCTCGGCGAAAGAGTCACTCACCTTCCACATTACTTTTATGGATTGGGCACCTGTTGAATGAACTTGTACTTCTCTGGGAGAACCAGAAGGTGCTGTAAAGATGAAAAAAGATTACTTCAACATGAAAATTTCATACTCATGTTAAATATATCTAAATTCAATAGACTTGATCTATATTCAATATCAATATGCATGATCTACGTTGAAGACAAAAAATGATAGCAGAACTCGACAACATTAAGAAGAGAGTATTTCTTGACCCAACGAGATGACCGTTTACCATAGCTGCAGAGAGAAATAGGGAGGATGTTCCTCGTAGTTGAATTCTTGATAAATATTCAGTTTTAAAGCTAAAAGGGATAAATCTCGAGTTGAAAGAAGGCTTTTATTGCACTATATATTTTTTCCTATTTATTTTGAGAAATTTAAACACTCTTCTCAATAGAAAGTAGAGACGATATCTAAAACGAAAAAGCCAAAAGAACCCAAACCTAGCTGTTCAATCTGTCCTATGATGAAGAATGATAAAAATTTAGAATCTAATCTTGTAACGTCTTCATCTACTGCTAGGTCAAGTTAACTAAACGACATGCGTAGAGGCGAGATTTACTGAATAGTCGCCGAGGTATTGGTACGTAGAACCATTGACACTTAAGTGCTTCCTATTAACTAGTACAATACTACACTACTCAGCTTCTCAACCTATCATGCCTGATTCCACATATATATCAGAAGTACTCCATTGTGAGAAACACAGAGCTGGTGACACAGTCAAAGAAAGACTACCAGATAATAAAATAACAAATTTAATAGAATAACAACTGGATTAAAATCCTAAATTAAATCATAACGTCATTAAACGCGCTAGCTGTGAGATGATACAAAAAGAAGAGAGTAAACAGAAGTAATCATGGTCTTTAAGTACTAAAACAGGCTGCTCGCTATTGGTTGATAGGTGACATCACAAAGAGGGCGGATCCGATCTGCATGCGATTACAGCTTGAGATATTGCCAGATGCCGCGATGATGCCACAACCTAGTCGCTATTACTTTTATGCGATTTTAAACTATGTGGTTGTTCAAATTCCACTTGTTCTAGCATATCTAACAGCAGCGAAGACAAAAGGTAATGCGTACTTGGCCAAAGCGATCTTGGGGTCTTTCTTAAGTCAGACACTTAAAGTATTCCGACTTACTTCCATTATATGAGGTAGGTTCCTGTTCTGAGGACTTTCAGTGAAACCTGTCCCAGGTTTGTGCTGCGCTGGGAAGTAAATCAGGGGAACCTCCAGCAGCCTGTTACTAATGGACGCATCGGTGTACTAGTTTCGGAGAAATTCTGGTCAAGGGCATAGTTTTAGTTTTGAAGCAACATGAGGGCTATTTCGGGAGGGACCTCATCATTTTGGACCGCGGTCAGAGGACGACACTTGAGCTGGCACCCCCCTCTCCACACCAGTTAAGAGCTCAGCCAAAGGTTGGTATCCATAAAATTCCTCCGTTTCATGTTCCTCCATCACTCCATGCTTTACCCACTAGGCCGTCAGTGGGCATTAAACTAAGAAGAAAAGAGAAATCGCGTTCTGAAGCTATTCGATTCTAACACGTTTGTATTCGAATTAAAGTATCTTTGATATTGTTTTCAAGTTACTATACAGGGTGAGAACAAATCTTGCCCTTATCATAAAAATTTATTTAAAAAATAACAGTCGAATGTAATAATGCAATTTTGAAATCATTGGAGAGTTCACTTTTAACAGTTTTTTTGTGCAATAGAACGTTTTATTCTATCGCACAAAAAACTGTTAGAACGCTAATACGTGGTAGTACCCGTGGACTTAATTGTGGTGCGCAGAATTGATTATTAGTGGAAGAATAAACGAAATCGCTTGACTCCCCCTACTCCTCTTGGTTTTTTTCTTTCAAGGACAGAGTCTTTACCACATCAATTGAAAAACTAAGGCTAGGATAGAAGGTGCGGTTTGTAACGTTACAGACGCCAGGTTAAAGAACACTTGGCGGGAAATAGAATGCTGCTTTGACATGCTCCGAGTTACCAAGGGGGTAAAAGTTGAAATATGCTGAAGTACGTGGTGTTATTAAAAACTTTATAATAGTGCTTACAATGTATCCAAACAAACATATGTCTAATTATAATAGTTTTCTCACACTAAAGTTTTATAATCAGGGCAAGAACTTAATGCTCACCCTGTATACCATCATTAGAAACTCTTTCTTACATTACCGCTGTATGTTGGGGTCTTATAATCAGGGCAAGAACTTCGTGCTCACCCTGTATACCATCATTAGAAACTCTTTCTTACATTATCGCCGTATGTTGGGGCCTTATAATCAGGGCAAGAACTTTGTGCTCACCCTGTGTACCATCATTAGAAACTCTTTCTCACATTACCGCTGTGTATTGGGTTCAACGATTCACGTTTTTCCTCATTGCAATCGGTGGTAACGATGGAAAAGAAATGCTTAAAATCTATCGATGGATTTGTGAACTGTGTCAATAAAATTGAGCAAATAAAAATATATCTCTATAAAACTATCATATAAAATTTGACCCTGGGTAAAAGCTTGTCTTTTTCAAGAATTCCTACAAAATTCGGTTATCTTTCACCTGAGACGCTATCGAAGATTTAGTCTCCTTTTACTACAATTTTTTCTCTCCGTCTCGAAATCACATTTTATACCAGTACAAATTTCGTTATATCCAGTACCTTCTTCCTCCGTTGTGACATTAATAACAGCACTCGGCCGACTCTGTCCCAGAGCGTTTTCTGCTATCACTCTCACAAAATATAAAGTGACTGGCGTCAGGGCTCGCAGCGTGGCGCTATTTTCAGCTCCAGACACAATGAGCTGCGATGTTTGTCCATTCCAGTGCGTATCTGTAAGAAAAACAAATGCATGTGAAGGAATACTAATAAGTTTCAAACATACTGTAAAACCCCGGCATAAAGAACTTTTAAAATGGTCCCAACCGAATCCCTACCAAACTAATGTATTTTCAAATGCTTGTAACGACCTTCAGAAGGAAGGAATTCGGCTATAGTGAAGAAACAAAAGACAAAAATTCAAAACACATAAGAAACAAAGGATATATATAATTTGTCTTTTATTCCAGAATTTTTCCATTTTTAATTGTCTTGTGCTTTTTGAGGGGATAACGACAAAATTTTTACGATTTTCGTATGTCGTTAGCAGAAAAAAGCACTTATTAATATCATAGGCGGGCTTCCCTCCCTGACGAGCGGCTCGCCATCATATTTTTCAATTTATTAAATTTTTGTCTTCCGTTTTGTCTTTTGTTTCTTGTATGTTTTTGAATTTGTCTTTGGTTTCTTGTTTGTTTTGATATATAATATTTCTTGCATTATAAATTCCACTTCTCAAGCTAGCTTCAGCTCTTTAACCCTCTGATTCCTAAAACCATTGAAATGAAGGGACTTCAAAATGCGGGAACGTCCGAGCTCCTCTATCAAAGATAAGGGAAATTCACTTTCCCCCTCAAAAACCACAATGACAGCTGGCATTGTCCGAATTCTAAGGAAACGCCCCTCTTCTCCAAACACATCTGGGCGAGCCACTCTAACGAAGAAAGCACGCGCCGCAGGTGTGAAATCAATCACACTTGAGGAAAGGGGGTGAAATTTGAGAGTGACATTCGGACGGCCATCGTCTTTTGCTTGAAGGGACGTTTGGGACGGTTCCGTATCGATAGAGTTAACGACAAATCCTTACTTATTTTCATAATTCAGAGACATATATGTAAGTACAATTAATTCCACATTCAATTTTTTAAGAACAAATATCTATTTTAATTTATTACAGTTATAACGGGGTTTGTCCTCAAATGTTCTCTCCCAGTGTTCTCATTCGACATAAGCCAGAATAAGTTATTGTATAACATTTATGGCACCACTATGTTAATTTATAAGTGTTTTTTTAATAAGCAATTGATATTTCTGCAAAAAAAAAGTGAATATCAAATCTACTTGACGCAAAAAACAGCGCTTAAAAACTAATAAGTGATGAAAAAAGCATCCTGTAAACAAGAAGTAGCGGCGCACATTCTTGAGTTTTTCAACGCTTGATTTATGAAGTATCGTTGAAAAAAGCTTTATTTAAGATATTATATTTCACAATGTTTTGTAAATGAAAAACTTTTTAATCTCCTTTAGCCTCACAAAAATCACTTAAATATGTGTCCTTTTTTCTAAGAAGAGCAGTGATTGGAGGAAAAAAACTGAAGATATTGGCTCTTGTTTATGAGAAATTTCTAAGTAAATCCTCATTGAAAAGAAACAAAAAAAGCTTAAAAAATATGGATACTCTATCTGAAAACCCTTTCTTTCTAAAGTTTTCTAAAGAAAAAGGTTATTTTTTTATTTGTTTTTCATACGAATTTTAAAGAATCATGCAAAAAATAAAAGATGGAAATGATCCATTTTTTTGTAATTATTTTTCTTAGGATCAGTGGCAACACTATTAAAAATATCTAAGAGAATCTTAAATAAATGTTAACATCTTTTTTAATTCAGGAATAAAAGATGTATCATAAAAAAAACCTAATGACGTAGCGAAATTAAACAGGCACAGATTTACTTTCTTACTTTTTCGCATAAGAAGGTATGGTTTAGTTTAGTTATAGTCCCGTTTTGAAGCAACATGAGGGCTATTTTGGGACCAGAGGCTGCACCAGTGGGGGCGGGGACCGAGGGGTCCAGAACCCCCCCGTCGGCGACGAATTTTGTATTCCGTCGTGGAAAATTTTTGTACGGGGTATTCAACTGTAGTTGATAAATAATAATCTGGCGAAAATTTGAGACCAATCTCATTACACTCCTCCCCCTGTCGGGCAAATCGCACCCCCCCCGTCGGGCAAACTCTAGCGTCATGCCTGTTCGGGACGGACCTCGAAATTTTGAGCCCCGGTCAGATGACAAGGACGACACCTGAGCTGGCACCGCCTCTCCAAGCTTCCGCGCCACACCAGCCTAACGTATGATTTAATGTGCAACAAGCCCAGTACACAATGGATTTGCAGTGGAATCTGGTTTCGAACCTGGAACCTTCCGGCCCCAAGGTCGAGACCTTACCACTAGGCTACCTCGGCCTCTATAAGAGGGTATAAGATGAGAAAGTAATGAAATCGATAAAAATATTCGACCTCGAGTCTTTACCTCCCTGAGACCGAAAAACAATTTTTGAAATTATGGCTGTCAGTCTCTATTTCAACATAATAAATTAAAAGTGGAATGCGCTACACAACTAAAATTTATTAACT
Organism: Araneus ventricosus; assembly: GCA_013235015.1. Lineage (NCBI taxonomy): Eukaryota > Metazoa > Arthropoda > Arachnida > Araneae > Araneidae > Araneus > Araneus ventricosus. Next base: position 44,089 of record BGPR01001187.1, on the reverse strand, counting down.
AGTTGAAAGGTTCCACGTTAAAAGGTACGTTTTGTTTTAATTTCCGATGAACGATGACAAAATAATGCTGGGTGGTTCGTTTTTTTCCCGCGACTGTTCATAGGTACCGTTTCCACTAAAAAAAAGTGGTCAAAAACTAGTTTTAATTTTCTGAAATGTGCTGCGACAGTACTTAATGTCTTTACGGGATTTAAAAGATCTTACATTTAGAAGCTTGCTTTTATCTCTAAAATTCAACTATTATTTGAAAGAAAAGTTTCATTCAAAAAAGCTTTCAAATCAAATTAAATATCTATCTTAACAGAATTTCATCGCAAAACCTTGCTTAAACCACAATAAAAGACATGCTATTTCCAGTCACAAAGAACCGAGTAGATTTGGGCGCCGTATTTCACTAATACTGAAGCTGACACTGCGAAACAAATTAATAGAGGATCGTCACTAATCCAGCTTAATCCGAATTTACTGTCTTCTCTTTCTTGCATTCAAATTGATTGTCTGCTGGATTAACGTCATCAATAAAATGGAAAAGAGACCAAACGCTTCTTAGTGAATTGAGCCAAGTCTCTTTGATGCTGGAAGTGTTCAGTAGAGTACACAGTAGAGCTACGTAAAAAAAATTAAGCTGGATTTGCATTTCGAGACGTCTTAATTCACTGATTATCTTAAATGAAATAGTCACAGTTTTGTATTATGATGAGTTATTGACCGAGAGAGGCGATGTCCTTTTTAAAATCGAAAATCATTTCGGCTGTGCGTCTGTAAATTTGGTTGCAACGACCCAACGCGTTTTTTGATTTTTTTCGAATTTAGCATGAATTTTCTAGAAAGCCATTGTGTAAGGGTATTTATTTTTTTGCTTCCGTTTCAAGATGATGACCTTTTAAATGGTTCCATTTCATGCGAAGTTCATGCTTCATTTTTTGCTGCACTTTTAGGCGGACACTTTAAGAGGACATACGGCTGTTAAACCTCGAAAAGTTTCGATTTTATGAAAAAAATATCTATTATTTCCCTGTCTTTTCTGAACAATTTAAAACAATCCGCGTTAAAATAATTCCCATGATCATGAAAGTTATGAAGGAAAATGTATCAGCTATTCAACGTAAACATTGAATATGGCCACATCTTTAAAGCGCTATATATCAAAATGTGTTTTTTTGATATTGCTCGCACGATATCTCAAGAAGTATTGAATATTCTTGCATAATTTTTACCGAATATGTATTTTGCTATGTTCTACAAATTAAACCACATTTTTGTACATATTTCTCCAAAGAAGCTTTTTTGGAAGGGTTAGAAAAATTGAAATTTTAACTATTTTTAACATTTTTATTTTAAATTGGTATACAAAATAGAAATTAAATTTAAATGTTAATAAATTGAGGTTCAGTTTCTTAAACAGACTGTTTGGATTACTTAGATACCCAAAATATTGTGTTTAGATAAATATTTTATTTATTATTTATAATATTTATTAAATCAAGGTGACTATCTTATTTTTTCTCCAAAAATTATACCCATATTTATTACTCTCTCAAATAAATACGTGCCAATATGTAGGTTTGAAAATGTGTGTACTATAAGAGAAAGAACAGATATTTTTCTAGAAAAAAAGTGAGTTCGTGAATTGCATTGTTTCAGAGATATAATACAGTGTACTCTCTATTATCCCTGCGCTGATTATCCGGTTTGCAGATTATCCGTGTTTATTCCGGACTCACAAAAAAATTCAAAGAGAAACATTTTCGCGTTTGTCATGCATGTAAAATCGATGTTGATGTTCGATCGAGAGATTCAATCCGTGAAACTAGTGAGCCGTGAGGCGGAGGCTAAAGAATAGATTTTTTTTCTTCCTCCACGTGCAATCTCTACCGGCCCAACCCCTAATTTCCCGAGAAATGAATCATCCACTTCCTGCTAGCTCATTCTCGTACGAACACGCTTCTTCCTGACACGTCATTCTTTAACTTCCATGAATGTTCTTGAAAGCCATTAAAAACGACGTATGTGTAAGGGTGTTTATTTTTTGCTTCCGTTTCAAGATGATTGCCTTTCTAATGCTTCCATTTCATGCAAAGTTCATGCTTCATTTTTTGCTATACTTTTAGCTGGACACTTAAAAAACTAATTAGATCAGCTGACTGGTTAAGTGCCTAAGATGTTCTTTACGCTCTTATAAGCTTTGAAATAGCAATAAATAAACGAAATAAAATGAGACATTGAATTCGAAGGTAAAATATATTAGATGCCGAGCGAAGCGATGTCTTGTTTATAACTTGACTATAATTTCTTTTTGTTTGTCTTTAAATTTATTTGTTACGGTCGAACGAGTTTGATTTTCTTCGAATTTAGCATGAATGTTCTTTACAGTCCTTTAAAACGATGTATATATAAGGATTTCTATTTTTTCTTCCGTTTCAAGATGATGGCTGTTTTAATGGTTCCGTTTCATGCAAAGTTCAGCTTTTTTCAACGGTTCTAGCCAAATGGAAATCCAATCATACTGCTTCCAAAAATACCAATGACAGAAAATGACATTTAGTTGTAATTTTGTTAATATTGATAAAAGCAAATATTTACTTGTAATTCTATGAAAGCTATTAAAAGCAGAGACTTGTGTAAATAATTCGTAATAATTCGTATTCGAAAAAAAAAAAAATGGCTAAACCCACTCACATTTAAAAAATTACTACCGGGATAAAAATTGCATTGAAACTCATTGTAATCTGTTCAAGTTATAGAACAAGAAAAATGTGAGCATTTCATCTTTAGTCACCTAGATGGCGCTGCCTATTTTCCCTCTGAAATTCATTATTTACTGAAGACTTTTCTTCTGCGCATTCATGTTTGATATTTTTGATCTACTGGTAGCAATGCACATTTTTGCAAAAATATTGATGAAATATTGTAAATATATAAATAAGTTTTTGCAATAACTAATAATAATAATGTTTCATGTATAAAAATGTAATGTTTTTTGGTTATGGGAATATTATGTCCAGGCCTTTGGTTTAAAATCCCACCAAACAATCAAACTGACTTATTTGGAGCCTATTATCTTCATTCTCATAGGATAATTTTTTTAAAATTCGTAGTCAAAGGATTAAAGACTGTGATGAAGAATAGATCTTAGATTTTCTTTCTTTTGGGCACGAGTTTGATTTGATTTGACTGGGGGTTGGGGGATTTTCAGCAACAAAGGCTATTATCCCCTATTCACTCCAAAGTTCTTTTCAATCCGAAATCAAAAAAGAGATGAAAATTGCCATCAAAAGACGGGCTAAAATTATTGCCGATCCGATTCGGTCAAGAGAAAAAAAATGGCACCCACCTAGAAAGGCCTCCATATTCTTTTTCTTGGACATGAGGTTTACTGTTTACAGAACTATTAGTATTTTATATTTAATTAACAATTGAGTTTTGCATAAGGTGTCAATACATTTTTCTGATATACTATTTTTTGGTTAAAAATATTATAGAGAATGCAAAAAATATTATGATAATTCATAAAAATGTTAAAGCAACCAGTTTTCACGGTCTTTTTGTTCATTTAAACCTCTTTTTTATTTCTGCGAGGACAGAAATTCGTCATCGATTTTTCACTCTTTTTCATATGTTCTGGAGTTCCGAATTTTCAACAATTGTTTGCTCCCGATGACAATACAGCGTTTTAATATTTTGAGAAATAGTTAGCAACTAATATATTAATTTTTATTAAATTTTTATTCCATATGAGAGACGCCATCTGGCAATGAATTTGAGAAAAAATGATAAAAAGATTCCTTGATATTTATAAGATATGACATATATTAAAAGACTAACAAGTGAAAAAAAATTTCTATCAAAAATCTGAAGGTGAAGACAAATATAAAATCTTCTAATTATAATATATTAAAAGACTAAAAAGTGAACCAAAATTCTATCAAAAATCTGAAGGTGAAGACAAATATAAAAATCTTCTAATTCTAATATATTAAAAGACTAAAAAGTGAAAGAAAATTCTATCAAAAATCTGAAGGTGAAGACAAATATAAAAATCTTCTAATTCTAGGGGATTATCTTAATCAGCGCAGAAAAATTAAGGGGTAAAGGAAAGTTATACTTTTGTTAAACTTATTCCAGGAAGTATAAGAAAAAATATAAATAAGCCACATTTTTGACTTCGAAATATGCTAAACATGTTTTAAATTAATGTTATGACTTTATTAATGCTTCATTTGAATTTTGTTTTGTAGTTATGGTTTTTAAACCAGTAAAACAGTTTTATTGTAGTTGGAATACAATGCCCAGTATCCTAGTTCTGATATTTGATATAGAATGGCATGGTTTTGTGTCTGACACGTATTACCAACATGTCAAATTCTCAATCCTCTTTTTCAGTCTCGAAATCAAATTTTCCAGTTTTTCTAAAAGTGACATCTTGAAATGTTTTCCTCTGTTCTTGATCGAATTCTTGGTTTTTCATTGATTGAAGAAGAGTATAAATATATATTTTCATGCACACGTGTATAAAAAATTCCTACAGAATATACAAAAAATAATAACCGTTGTGGATTTGAAGAGAACCAAATAGGAAATACAGTTTCTGTTAATGGTGTAAATGAAATCTGTAAATATCTATTATTATTTTTGCTTGGATGTTGTACGTACATGAATAAATCTATGAAAATGTTAAATCTTAAGTTTAGCGCCAAAAATAGTTTTCTTTACTTTGATTCAAGTATTTAATATTTCAAAGATGACTTATATTAAAAAGACGACTGAATAGAAGATATTGATTTAAAAGGAAATTTGACGTGCACCAAGACCGCTTACAGTACGGATATTGGTTGAAATTAACTGTCTGGCCCTGATTGTAGAGACCTAGCCCCCGACCAATCGCAAGCCCCGAAGAACAAAAAGGAGTGAAAGACTGGATTAACATGTAGAAGGACTGGGAACTGTAAACCTTTGTTGGATTCGGGCATCGAATCCGTGACCCTCTGGTACTGAAATCGATATTTTGCCATTTATCTGCCTTAGACCCAGAAAAAAAAGGATATAAAAGCACTTGTAAGCTGAACGATTTGCGAGCCGTTCGTTGATTTTATTTTTTCAACGAACAGACGGCGAACCATCAATCATCATTTGTCAGTCGCCAATGAAGCGCTTAGACTCCGCTTCTTTTAATTTACGTTTCTACCTGAAATAAAAGATTTGACGTTGGAGGTTCGCGGAGAACGACGAACTACACACGAACACATCCCAATGTGAACTGCATATCCCCCTGTGTTCTCCAAGAAAAACCCTGACAGGATTTCGATTGCCGCGAACTATTCGTCCGGCGCTAAAAACCAGTTCCAACCTGTGTACCTTGGCCAAATACTGGCCCTTGCGCCAAAAACCCTCAAACAACCAACTAACCAACCTGTGTACCAACTACTCTCAAACGGTTCGCGAATCGTTATTCTCGCAAGTGTATATGCGCCATAGCCGTTCACCAGGACTACGTGCACGGCACAACTTTGTCCATTCATTCATTGCCCAGGAGAGTCCACTTAACCTTTTGATTTTAGAAGGCGGGTTATCAGGTTTCGAACTCGTGACCTTCCGTACCTGAACTACGCACGAACACATCCAAATGTGAGCTGCGAATCCCTACGTGTTCGCCAGAAAAACCCGGCAGGATTTGAAAACGCCGCGAACCGTTCGATCGGCGCTAAAAACCCAATCGCAACTTGAGTAGCAGCAACTTGCCAAAGGTTCGTGAATCGTTGCTTTCGCAAGTGTATATGCGCCATAACGTACACCAGGACGACGGATACAGCGGATCTTTGTTAGGATCAGGTTTCGAATTCCTTATTTTTCTTACCTGAATTAGAGAGTTTGATCCCGATGCATGATAGCACCAGGGATAAAAATGAGGAAAAAAGGATTGAGTAAATATACAGGGTGTCCACAAATTATTGACGAGGTTTCCTTACCTCATAACTTTTGATTTAAGAACAAGATGATAAATATTATTACATATTTCATAAAGTACAACTGAAAAAGTGTTTTAATAACACAAAGTAATTACCACCTCTCGCGGCATGTAATCCATCGACAGGTATTGAATGCAGTCTCGATAAGTTTTGCCACGAAAGTTTGCAACAACTTTACAACGTTACAAAGCTATAAAGTTGCTTCCCTGAGATGCTAATCTTGGCGACATTGGCAACAGATTTGACGACCATTTTGGCGACTTAGCGACAAAGTTGGCGACTTTGGCAACAAAAGGAATTTTCTAGAAAGATCTTGAACTGTCAACCTATTTCTATTGGCTTCATGAACTTTCTGGAGATTACATCACTTCCTACGTAATGACGGAGGAATTAGTTGGAGTTTGATCAGCAAGCAAGCTGGTGAGCTAACAAGATACCTTTGAGCGCTGTGTTGAGATTTATTGGCAATCTCTGTTGTGAATTTTTACAAGTGCTGTTTTAATTATTGTGCTACGTTTCTTTCTTAGAATATTTGTAAAGTAAAGAGCTTTATTTTTTGAATCCTGCTTATTGGACTGCATTCACGTACACCCACAAGACGACTTTGTCACAGCATTAAAGGTTTTTGATAGCTGTCCTCTTCTTGGAAGTTTTGCCGTTCTTATTTTGTCCAAACTGTTCTTGCATAAAGATTTCATGCATTTTACTGACCCCAACCCACACACATCGAGACTGAATTCAATATCCAGCCAAGTGTTGATAGGTTACATGCCACAAACGGCTGCCATGTAGAAGTTACTGTGTGTTATTAAAAACTTTTTGAGTTGTACTTCATGAATATGTAATAAAAAAGCCTGACAGGATTTGGATTGCCGAGAACCAAATATATTGTCATATTTATCATCATGTTCTTTAAAAATGAGTAAAGAGTTATGAGGTGGGAAAACCCGACAATCATTTATGAAACCAGCGGGAGTGGCCTTCCCTAAACTTTCTCGTACACTTCTCAAAAATTTGTCATTTCCTCTCCCCCTGCGTGGATAAAATATTCGAACCTATTGTAACCCAGAATACAATGACCATCAGAAGGTTTTTCATTGTAGATTATAATGATTGTAAAATATTTAGGTGAAGAATCGTATTCAAAGAGATGCGTATGTATTAAAACTTAGCAATATTTATTTTCTATCGCACTCTAGCAAGCTCCGCTAATGCGAGGGCGTGCGCAAGCGAAAAGAAAACAAGAGGAAATGACCTCGTTCGCTATCGCTGAATAGCTTGCGAATGCGCAGAGATTACTTCCAGTACGCAAGTTAAAAAATTAAATAGGCAATTTGAACGCCCTTTTTTAACCGATTGAACAGATCTATAAATAATGTTAGCAACCGTCATACCAATTTTTATTTATCTAAGTCAAAGGGTTTACGAGATATTATTTTTACAAGCATGTGATTACACAGTTCGACAGACCATCAACCCTTCGACGAATTTGGTCCAAACTTTGATACGGACCTACATTCATGATGATAAAACTGTGTACCAAATTTTATCCATTTGGCTATTCAAGGTTTTGAGTTAGAGTGTTCACATGACCGCGGACAGACAGACAGACTTTCTATAGACGGATTTTGACCAAAATTTGACAGAAACCTGCAAATTATGTATAAAGATCACATACCAAATTTCATCTCCGTAGCTCTAATAGTTTTCGAGTTATCGTGTTCACAGACAGACAGACATAATTCCAAAATTGTGTTTTTCGGACTCATGGAGGTCTAAAACGTGGAGATTCGTCAAAATCTCGAGTTCGAATTTTTTGACGATTACAATTCTTTCTCTTTATATACTTTGTATACGAGAAAGTAAAAAGGAATTCTTAGACATTAATATAATTCAAAATTTTTTAAAAGTGTTTCAATTCATTAACTGTTAAATGAATACTAAAATGATGTAAAAAGAGCGGAGAGAATCCAATGACATTTTACTTACCAGATACGGTTTGGTACTGAACAATGCTGCCTGTTATGTGGCTGTTACCATTATGAGCGACTTCCCAAAACAAACTAACTGATCTACTCGTTGTATTCAGGACGGTAAGATTCGATGGTGCGTCTGGAAGACCTGAAAAAAAGAATTATTAACTTATCCAGACATTTCATCAAAGTTTTTCCTATCAAAAAATTAAATATCAAAAACATGATTATTAGGAAAGGATAAAAAAAATGATAAAAAATTACATTTTCTTTGTCTTAAAACCTTATTCAAGAATTACGTTAACCACTCGTTTTACTTCAATTCTGTCAAATCTGAGAAATGGTTTATCGACAGTTTAGCACTTGTTTTAGTCCAATTTTGTCATATCTGAGAAATGGTTTATCGACAGTTTAGCACTCGTTTTAGTTCAATTCTGTAATATCTGAGAAATGGTTTAGCACTCGTTTTAGTTCAATTCTGTCTTATCTGAGAAATAGTTTATCGACAGTTTAGCACTTGTTTTAGTCCAATTTTGTCATATCTGAGAAATGGTTTATCGAAAGTTTATCACTAGTTTTAGTTCAATTCTGTAATATCTGAGAAATGGTTTAGCACTCGTTTTAGTTCAATTCTGTCTTATCTGAGAAATAGTTTATCGACAGTTTAGCACTTGTTTTAGTCCAATTTTGTCATATTTGAGAAATGGTTTATCGACAGTTTAGCACTCGTTTTAGTCCAATTTTGTCATATCTGAGAAATGGTCTATCGACAGTTCAGCATTTGTTCAAAATCAATAGTAAATTAATCGTGAATTATTCATTTTGGTTATTCAAACAATTTTAACAAAAAATCTATTTTAAAAAAGTTAAAAAGCTGACACAGGAAACAAAGTTAACTGATTAAATTTTAGGTGTCAGATTAGCGTTAATCGTTACGAATAGTTTACGTTTCTTGATACTAATCTTGCGTTTACATTCATGATGATGCGCGTTATCATTCCGAATCATGATTAGTTTTTATTAGATTTTTCTTTTTATATAAAAAAATATTTTTTAGTGATAGAAACACATACGGCATATATTGTATAACTGCCTCTGAATGCAGATGGTAATACATTTATTATATCATAGAACAAAAACTAAACATTTTTCTTTTCAAAAATCAATATTAATGTATAATACCTAATTATGGTTAGGTATTATATATTAATATTGTTATTATAGTACCTAAAATTCGTCGAATACATATGAAAATAATACGTTCAATGGAACCAAATGCTAAAGTAGTTTAAGTAGATTTTGATTATTGCCATTCAAAAAATTAGAAAAAAAATGTCTGCTTAATTTTGAAAGTATTTCATTTCAACAGTTCAGTGGCGTAGCGACCGGAAGGCAAGGGATAGATGCACTGGGCGCCAGTTTCAGGGGCGCCGTGGAGTCAAAACATTACTGCATTTAAATCAAAATATGATATTTTATTTAATTATATATTGTAAGGCAAAATATAATTAGGGGCGTAAAAATAATACCATACCTCTGACGCCATTTACGCTAGCTAAGCCATTAATGAAGACTGGGTTCAAAAAACACATTACAAAAACATATTAAAAACATATTACAAAAAACATATTAAAAACATATTGCAAAAAAACATAATAAAAAAACATTGCAAAAAACTGTTGGCGCCTGTATTGCAAAGATTTCTGTTTAAATGTAACCCCAAAGCCAGTTTGGCGGTTATTGTTTTTGTAAGATTGGCTTCTGCCATTCGTTCGTGTTGGTCGGATGTCTCCATTCGGGAGCATCATCTTCAATAAATCACTAAAAATCATGGAATTCGTCTAAATTAATTGTCATTTTGTAATTACAGTCCATTAATCAAAAGGACCATACATAAAAAACATATTACAAAAAACATATTACAAAAACATATTAAAAACATATTAAAAAATATTACAAAAAC
>BGPR01001187.1:0-23455 GCA_013235015.1 Araneus ventricosus | reverse complement strand
ATCTCAGAAAGAATTTATCTTAATAGCTTTTAAAGCAAGACTTATAAATTTTGAAATATGAAAATTGTTGAACTACCCTTACAACTCGATTGTAGTTCGTATTAATCATGATTTGAAATAAGTAAATTGCAACCATGCAAGTTATTTATCTCAAACCATGGAATTTGTAAATTGCTTGAATTGTATAATTACAATTATAGAACCAGAATGACTTTAAGCATTTTTGGAGTAAGATTTTCCAGATGACAAAACTCTGAAATGTACCTGGCAGAAAGCGCAAAGACTTAGGTCAGTATAGCTGAGTGGACATATGTATTGTACGGGATAAGTCACAATACACTTAGGTAAATGTTATTCAGATTCCAAAATGAATTCAGCCAGCCTATATCTGAATAACATTTAAAAGAAGTCGTTTAAATTTTGAAATGGGTAAAATAAATTCCAAATGCTTCACAGCAATGCCTGTAAGCATATCTGGAATTAGAGCTCCAGATCAGCTGAGAAGTTAAACTGCGAAGAATAGTACAGATTTTGAGAAATACCCAGAAAAATTGACAGAATTGAGGGCAGTAGTGGTTTTTTTCCAGAATGAAATTAAGCTAGGCTTTAATGTGATACACACATAAAATCTGTGACAAAAATTTCGAAATCCGATATGATTTTTGCAGGAAGAAAAAGTATAAGACTTCAAAACAAAGTTTAATGCAACAAAAAGTTAGATGGCATGTATTGCGTCTGCGTTTCAGTAATGTCATTTAATATCCAAAGAGTGCCTTTTCGAACTGTTTATTATTATTAAATCATTATAATATATATATATATATAGATGCGGTATTATATAAACTGTACGCACTATTTACAAGAAATATTAAGACTACCCGGCGCCTTCCTTCCAAACCAATCCGTTCGGTCCCATTGCTTGCCGCATATGATCTGTCTCTGATTATTCCGTTCGGTTCCATTGCCTGCCACACATGATCTGTCTCTGAATAGTCCTCGCGGTCCCATTGCTTGCCACACATGATCTGTCTCTGATTGTAGGGGAGGAAGCCGTTGCCACAACATGCTCAAAAGCGCCATCTAGGTAGAATCCGTAACAACGCGCTATTGCGTGTCCGTGACGTCACGTGTACTACTTTATTGCTTTGAATTGGATTACATGGATATTTATAAAATTGTCTTAAAATGCATCGTATTTACATTTTGTTTATGGTTTGTTTAGCTTAAAAATTGTGCAAATAGAATGGAATCGGAAAACCTGAGAATCACATTTTTGGTTTATTTATATTCATCTGTTGATAAGAAATAAAACATAATTAAAAAATGCTTGTGAAGAGCACCAATTTCGTTAGAAGGAACTTATTATTTTTTTCGGAAGAAGATGGTTTATGATATGTATACCTACAGAATTAATCCTCAAAATCCTATCTGTTTTTAACTGTCATTTATATACAATCCTTACAAATAGTTGCAAGCGACGTAAATTGTTATTTACAAGGAAAACTACAGCAGCATAATACCATATGTTTCATTTTAAAACTCTTTGATAATGCAGCCCGTGAAATTGTTTGGAATAATTGATACTAGATTTCTACGTTGCCAGATGAGAGGGTTAATATTTTACAGTGCTATAAACTGGTACCGATTTGACATTTCATTAAAGTTAATATAAATTTCTTAAGTGTGTCTTTTGACAAAGATAGAATCTCTCCAATTTATATGCAAGAACTTGTACTAAACTGATTTGATTTAGCGCTTAAGAGAATAATTTTGTCCTTAGATTTTTAAGAAGCAGTATTTTTACAAAATTTTAATTTTATCACATGGTACATTCACAAGCAACATTTAAAAAAATTTGGTGCAACTAAGAATTTCTGTATTATGATCTTGAATACATTTCTGGGATAAAGTATGGACTGTTTAAATTTATTCCCTTGAAAGAGAAGGGTTGTTGTTTTTTACGCGATTTCATCATCATTCAATCAAGCATTTTAGCACAATAAATTAGCTTAATGACCTTCTTAAAATTCTATATATTTTTTATATCATGAAACTTTTAGCACATTATTATCTCTTAAGTAATGAATCTGGAATTAAATCGGAATGGTTCCCGATTGCAGGCTTATGGACGAGTTTTCTGTTTTGTTTATCTGAGGTAATGTAGCTTTTGAATGAAACTTTTTAGCACTCCATTATCTCTTAAGTAATGAATCTGGAATTAAATCAGAATGGTTCCGATTGTAGGCTTATGGACGAATTTTCTGTTTTATTTATTTGAGGTAACGTAGAACTTCCTCTAGACCGACCGACCGACTTCTAGTGTAATGCTTTGTCAATGGGAATCTTCAAGATTTCAACACTATGTTTGAAGATGTTTATTAATGTTTAAAGTAGAGTGTTTTTAATGCTATGGCTTAAGGATACTTTGAATACATTAAATTTGATTTTCCTGTAGCTGTAGCTGTCAATGTTTACTTAAAACAAGCGCCTCATTTCGTGGAAAAGCTGCCATAATTGTTCGTTATCGCTGTTTTCGGCGACTTCTAAGGTGTGTTTGGCGGTTAACTTTTTAACCAAACGATTTAGATAATCATTAGCAGTTAGATTATGATACTGTATTCTAAATGGATTTATCGATCGATTAAATAGAAGAGTTCCAGAAAAACAGAGTGGATCCTGGGTACGTTAGTTCCTTGAACCCAAAATAAACAAAACAAAAAACGTGTTCATAAGCAACCACTAATTTTTGGATCTAAAGTTCACAATTATAAATAGCCCCTAAGTGTCTTAAGTTTGATACGCAGGAATAAAATAACTTCAGTTCATTGCACAATTGACTAAACAATAGCAAGCAAAATTTTGTGTTAGGAACATCTGCAGCGTTATGTTTTTTTTTGATATCTTGCAGAAACAGTTGAATCTGAAAATTTATTTTGGAGCATTTTTAATATACAAAAAAATATTTGATTCATTTTTGCTTTTTGATTTTATTATGATAAAAATATCTCTCGTGCTGATGTTTTATTAAACTAGTAGGTGTTTTAAATTAAAATATGTTGATAAAATAAATACTTAAGCAAACTGATGCATTTCGTTTAAGAAAATAAACTGTTGGTTTTACAGTTTATTTAAGAAGATTTATTTAGGGAATAAACTTGTTAATTAATCTCATAAACACGGACAGTAAAAAGTGCACCAGATGCGTTTATTGCTAATAAAACAGAATATTTTAAGTCTAGAAAAGAAAACTGCGGATAAATCTTGTTTTCTCTATCGAGATGTATTTTTTCATCGTCATCGTAAAAGGCTAAATATTAAAGAATTTTTATAACAAGAAAGGTAAAACTATGACACTTTTTATAAGACTATATTGACGTTAGAGCAAGTCTTTCTTTTTAAAATACTTTATATCAATACAATATATTTCCTGGCATGTTTACTTCTCAAAAGCTTCGTACGAAACTTTTTGTTTTATTAATCCGAAAAATATTTCTCTTCTACGTTTATATTGACACAAGAATTTTCTTGCCAAAAGAAGAAAAATTTACAAACTTCTTTCTTCTTTATTATTTTTCCAGGAAGGAACTTAAAAGAATTATCCAACATATATTTACTTAATTTTTTCTTTTTCTTCTAAAAATAATACAGCACATGGTAGAAACGTTACAGCTACTGAAGAATTTTTTTTGAAAAAAACAAGAAGAAAAAAATAAAAAAAAGCTTCGTTGCTTCGATCCAAGAACTCATAATCGGGTTTGGAGGGAATGGATAATAATTTCACTAATCTAATAAAGCTACTTTTTCTAAAATTCCCGGGGAAATCTGTATTATTAAGTCAGGGAAAAAATTTTAAAAATATACAAATAAAAATGTGGGCACGGGGAGAATCATACTATGCTGTCTACATTTCAATCTTAGTTCCCTTAGAGGAATATTAATTACTGCCTTCTAAGGTTTTTTTTGTAATGACAAAACAATACTTCACAAGGTATATAGTGTTACGGCGAACTGGGGAAAAAAGATACGCCTACTCAGACCAGATTTTCTTTATTATTAATTAGATGTTACAGGGTATTTTAAATCTTTATTTCCTTTTTAATGTGTGATTTTTCAGGGGCTCGAGCTAAAAAAAAATAGAAGAATGAAAAGAAAAAAAAAAGAAAAAGCATAACTAGGAGTGAATAATTTTTTAAAGAAAAAAATCGTGTATGTGTAATCAACAACAAACAGATATGAAAAAAATTAGAGGTTAGTTTTTTTAGAATTAAGAACAGGCTTCGTGTATAGTTTAGTTTCTTGCTGCACAGACGCGAACAGAGATTAATTTCAACATTCTGTTTCACAAATTAAGTTCTTGTTATACTTCTTCAAGAAAAAAAGAATATTTTTAATTAAGCGAAACGCTGGATGCATGCTTGAGAATTTCATTCTTCACAACTTGATGTAATTAATTTGTTCATCAAACACACATCTGGTGCTTTAAAGGAATGTAGCCAATTACTGGGCGAGAGTAATAATTAAAAAATGTTTTTATCGGTTTAATAAGTATAAATAATTATTTTGACATCTTAGGGTAAAAGTATATTGAGGAACCTTTTTATACTATGCAAAATAATCAAGGAGAAAAATATTATTACCTTTTAATGAAAATATCATATCTTGAATACATATTTTGATTAAATAAAAATGATAGATATAGAATTAAAATCCTAAGAATTTAAAAAAAATGCTGTGTTCTATAACTCAGAGCAATATAACTAAAGTGATATATTTAATTAATAAAGTGCTGCTTTGCAATCGTTAATATATATATAAAAACAACAGAAACAAATGCAATAACCAATTAAGAAATTAGTTTTAATCAATTTTTTTCTTCATTTTTGTTTCGCATTGTTGGTTTTGAGGTTGGGTTTCATGTGTTTTATTTCAAATGGACATGGGCTTTTTATTTTTATTTTTTAATTTTTTCAATTGGACTTGGGCTTTTTGCTTTGTTTCCCTGTTTCAAACTATGGTTTTTGCTCGGTGTTCCGGGAAACAAACTCTTTTTAGCATTATTGCTAGAGTTTGTGTTTAGGAAACACCGAATTTATGTTTACGCTCGTTCGGGATTTCCCTTGCTGATGACGCGTCCCGGACGTTGGCGTTTTATTCCTTTTTGTTGTTTTGTTTTTTCTTTTATGACGTGGTTTTGATGTTTTCTCTTGTTTATATGTATATATATATTATTTACATTTTGGTTCACAAAAGAGCAAAAGTACATTCAAGAATTTTTTTTTGTAATATGCATAATTTTCAAAAGAATCAAAGAGAAAATATGCTTACACTATTCCTGAAAATACATATTTTGAATACATTTTTTGATTTAAAAAATAAAATGCTAAAATCAGAATTGAAATCCTAAGAAGTTTTTGAAAATTGCTCTGTTTCAAATATAAAACAATATTGCTAAAGCGATAGATTGAATTACCAAAATTATGAACTTGTGAATTTGTTGTTACGCTAAGTGTTTCCATGTTCAATCTACTTATAAAATAGAACTTTTTTCTCAGTTGCTGTTGCGTTTAATCCTAATAATGAAATTTCCTGCAGGAAATAAATTAAAATATTTTCATAGCAGCAATAGACGTTTCTTTGAATAAACATTAGATATTGAATACTTAATGTTTAATAAAATTCTAATGCTGAAAAGCAAAATCTGTTTGTTTCATACTTCCAAGTTTTTGCATATTATATGAACTCTACGACTATTTTATTGATAAAAATATTTCGTATAGTTTTAGTGTCGAAATGAAATCAGTTTTAAACAGACATTCAAATAATTGTATTTAGTGTGAAATAATGTTATAGAAAACGGAAAAAAATGTAAAAGAAAACTTCATTAATATAAAATCCTATCAACATAGAAGGTACCGATAAAAGTCACATTTGTTTAAATGTACTCTTATTATGTGGACTACACTTTCTGAGATTTGGCATTAAATAAAATTCACAAAATGCCAATTATCACAAACTGGCAATTCATAAGTTGGTCGCAGGTATTCAGTGGCGAATCCAGGGTGGGGGCTATCGGGCTTCAGCCTCTCAGAGCTAAGCCAGAAATCTTGATTTTATTTAAAATCACTACAATTGTTTGTTCTTAATTTCCCTTAAAAAATAAATAAGTGACAATTTTGCTTTCTGGCTTGATAGGCTCGAAAATTTTCCTACTTTTCTAGTAATTCCAGTTGCACTTGTAGCGTTGGCTTGGTCGAAGACATTTTTTTGGCTACTTTTCATTGCATTTTTTATTAAATAATCGAAAGTATTGTAGTGATTTCTATTATTTTTATTGTCAGGTGAGTCAAGTCTGTAAAGTTCAAGTGCTTTGGTTTAAATAAGCCATGAGGTTTGAGATTCGTCGCGACGATACAAAATTTTTGTGACCTCAGCCCCCCCCCCCCTCCAAATCCTGGATTCGCCACTGTGAGCCAACTGCAAAATACGAATTTTGTTACGTAACATATTTCGCAAAAGATAATACAAAAATATCACCGTTAGAGTTTTTTCAAAATTAACTGTTGTATTTTAAATAATCGGTTTTTTAATATCTTATATCCAATTATATTTGGAGCTGCCTTCAGCAAACAGCTGGTTGGTTTATTTTATTAATATCATTTAATTAAATTAAATAATTTCAGCACATTTTGATTTTCAACAAAAGTTACCATTCAAAAGATGAAAATATGGATTTCAGATTGAAGTTAAAGAAAGCGTAAGTCTAAAAAATAATGGAAAATTAGATTGTTAAAACTGGTGTTCATTCAATACAAAAAATAAACGGATCAACAAAAGATTCACGCCTTAATTATAAATAATTGAAGAAACAAATTCAACTGGAAAATCTGGCGAAGCAATGAAAATGAACTGCATTTTATTACACCAAAAGATGAAAATGTTCTTAATCATATTTAAGAAATAATTTTTTAAAATTTCCTAAATTATAAACAAATATTATAGTGATAAAATTGACATCATTATTATACAATCTGTTTTGAAGACAGTATGCAGATATTAGGGTAATTTCTTATGAATTTTTCAAACAGAGGAAAAACATGAAATTTGAAAGCCTGATGAAAAAATGATACCGGTTTCACGTTCATTACAGAGATGAAAAGCATTTTTGGAAATAAAACAAAAAATGTTTTTAAAATCTGTTAAAATTGGAGAAAATTTTTTTATAATAATTAAATTAGTATCGTTGAAAAGATAATTTTTTGAATTTTAATATCAAACAAAAATTATATTTGCGAAATAATATCTTTTGAAATAATCGCGAAAATATATAAAATTTCGTTAATTTTTAATTAATTAATATTCTAGTTAAAATTTCAAATATTCGCTAAGATGTTCATGTTCCCCCAAGTATGTTTCTTCCGAATTTTGTAACTCTAGGTTCTACGATCGGTCCTGTAGAGGCTAATAGATGCATACGCACACAGACAAATTTTATTAGAACTAGAGATTACAAATTACACACACGAACATTTCGAAACAGTGAGAGGGAAATCCATAAAATGTGGCTTGATTTTCAATTGAATCATTACATTCTATTTCTGTGTTATAAGGGGCATTAACTAAGGGGTAAGGTTAATAACGAGAAATTTGAACATTTCGAAACAGTGCGAGGGGAATCCATAAAATGTGGCTTGATTTTCAATTAAATAATTACATTCTATTGTTGTGTTATAAGGGGCATTAACTAAGGGGTAAGGGTAATAACGAGAATTTTGAATATTTCGAAACAGTGCGAGGAGAATCCATAAAATGTGGCTTGATTTTTAATTGAATAATTACATTCTATTTCTGTGTTAAAAGGGGCATTAACTAAGGGGTAAGGGTAATAACGAGAAATTTCACTGAAATCTGTTAAACCATCTGTTAACTGTTTTTGAAAAGTCACACATCAATAGCAGGATATGCTTGTTCGTATGTATTTTATCTCAAAAGTAACTTGTAAACAAAATTGAGAAAAGTTATTGTTTCGTATTATAATCTATAAAATTGACAGGGATATAAAGTTTTCTCTAAATCAAATGTTAAGGTTTTATTTTGAAATCTACACTATAATTTCTTGTAGCATTTTAATGCTGAAAAAAATTCAGTTGAATATATTTATTTATATCGACATTTCTTAGTAAGAAGTGTATAAACTTATTAAAATATCGCAAAACTTCAAAACATACCCTTAGATATCAAAATGTATTTCATAATTTAATGCATATTTTAATTCTGTATCATATTTTGATTTTACAACATTGAATTTAACGATTTTTTCTTGATTCACAGAATTATTTGAATTTTTCCTTAAATATTGTAGAACGCATATATATATAAAATATGCGATACGCAAAGTATATATTTTTGGAAAATTGAATCAACCAAACATGTACACTATACGAAGAAAGTATTGCAACTTTTTAACTGTAAATATAATTCACTTCCAGGAATATAAACATGATTGACCAAGGATTTCACTTTGTGCATCGAGTTCAACATTAAAAGAAGTCTCTTATTGAGCAAAAATATGTAAATAAATAAACAAAATAAATAGTATACTAAAAGCATTCTTTTATGCTATTTGTTAACAAGAGACTAGCCTTGAAAAATCGCAATTTCGTTCTATTTTTCAGATTTTCAACGTCTATTGCACCCTTAAAAGTGCATGCAACGTTTTTACCCACTATTTTTTTCAAATGGATTTCTTTCCATGTATGTATGCACTATCTTTTTCAAATGGATTTCTTTCCATGTATGTATGCACTATCTTTTTCAAATGGATTTCTTTCCATGTATTCATTATCTTTTTCAAATGGATTTCTTTCCATGTATGTATGCACTATCTTCTTCAAATGGATTTCTTTCCATGTATGCACTATCTTTTTCAAATGGATTTCTTTGCATGTATGTATGTATAAGACACAATCGAAATGATAGTTATGAAAATGTACTTAAAATTATGTTATGATTTTATAAAAATAAATAGAGACAGACATATAGTAAAAAAAAGCAAAGATTTTTTTAAAAACTATTATATGAGCATATAAAAGTCGTTCCTTTCCAGAGATACAAGGAAAATGTTGAGCATTTTGGAACCAGGCATCATTTCCAACACCTACAAATATTTTTCACAAGAAGAAAACTCCTTTTCAGCGCCGTAAAGACATCTAAGAAGCTATTGAGTTATCCAGAGGAAACATCTGACTGCTTTCCCACGGTTGTCTCGTAGAAGCAGCTACTTGTTTTAGGATGTAGCAGTTGCAGTAACTGATGCGTTATCGTCCCTTCTGCTCTATCTTGTTTCCCGTTTATCTGTTACTTTTCTGTAATGTGTTACATTTATCGTGTTCTCGATGACTTTTTGTGAAGTTTTTCGCATAAAAATTAAAAGTAATGAAAGCTGAATGCGTATCGTAGACGTGAATCTGCGTCAATGTTTACAAGTAATTCTTTGCTGTAAACATAAAACTTGAATTTTTTCTTAGTTTTTTCACTCGTATATTATGCTTATAGTTTCTGAGTACAGAAGGCGAATAAAAGTTATGTAAAATTTAAAGTTAACTTAAGATTAGCTAATAAGTATTTTTCATAGTAAAAGTACATAAAAGAATACAAAGATAAAGTTAAACCATATTTTCAGAAAAATATAAGTCGGATACTGTTACAATGTTGCTGTTCTCATTATTTTAGAATTTTGGATCCTGACTTTTTACTTTCTCGTATACAAAGTATACAAAGAGAAAGTATTGAAATCGTCAAAAAATTCGAACTCGAGATTTTGACGAATCTCCACGTTTTAGACCTCCATGAGTCCGAAAAACACAATTTTGGAATTATGTCTGTCTGTCTGTGAACACTGTAACTCGAAAACTATTACAGCCACGGGCATGGAATTTGGTATGTGGTATTTAAACATAATTTGCAGGCTTCTGTCAAATTTTGGACAAAATCCGTCTAAGGGAAGTCTGTCTGTCTGTTTATCCGCGGTCATGTGGGCACTATAACTCAAAAACTTGAATAGCAAGATGGATAAAATTTGGTACATAGTTTTATCATCATGAATGTAGGTCCGTATCAAAGTTTGGACTAAATCCGTCGAAGGGTTGATGGTCAGTCGGACTGTATAATCGCATACTTGTAAAATTTATATCTCCTAAACCCTTTGGCTTAGAAAAATAAAAATTGGTATGACGGTTGCTAACATTATTTATAGATCTGGGCCCAAATTTCGTTCCAATCGGTTAAAAAAAGGCGCTCAAATTGCATATTCAATTTTTTAAATCAGATTCTCCATGCGCATGCGTACTGATAGCAATCTCTGTGCACGCGGAAGCTGTGGAGAGAATTAAGTCACTTTGTCCTTGAGCCGGCAAGAGTGGAACTAGCAGTGCTCTTTGAATTTGATTCTTTACCTAAATATTTTACAATCCCTATAATCTACAATGAAAAACCTTCTGATAGTAATTGGATTCTGGGTTACAATAGGTTCGAATTTTTTATCCACGCGGGGGGAGGGCTAACAGCACTTTTTTGGGGAAGTATACGAGAAAGTTTAGGGGAGACCACTCCCGCTGGTTACATCTGTAGTAAGTCTCCCGTTTCCATGACACTAACACGAGGACTAAAATATATACGAAACATTTAGCCGAAACGGCATTTAGCAATATATACTTTAGGCGCCGACTTACATACGTTATTTAAAATATACAAACCTTCTTTAAATTATAATTATTTAAATTTTATGCAATTATTTTTAATTCAATTTTTGAGAATAAACACTAATTTAATGTTGTAAAAAGCAACCTTCTAATGGAATCATACATAACTATTGTTACAAACATGGAAAGTCGCTTCCCAGCAATGTGAGTCTTATGGTTGGGAAGAGAGTTTTACAGGGGTAAGTATGGGATGGTTAGCAGCAGCCACGTCTGGTTCCCCGAACTTGGCGACAAATTTGGCGACTTTGGCGACGAAATACGGGATCTCAAAGGTGCTGGAATCTTCTAGATATTTCCATTAGGAGAGAAGATACGCTTGAATGTACTAGATAATTCCATGTGACGTCACGGCCTGCCGGGGAAAACTATATAAGGAGAGCGCTTGGATGACGGAGAGGTTGATCGACTGGGATCGTCTTGGAGCGTGAACGTCTTTGGAGTTCTACCCGCAGTGCGAGCTAGGAAGCTGGTGAGCTGAGCGCTATTGAAAGTGCAGTTATTGTCGTTACTAGTTATTTGCTGACTGTTTGTGCTGTTAGATAACAAAGTGCTGAACTGTTATTACCTGTGAATTGTTGTCTATTTACATTGGTAATCTGTGCAAGAACTATTGTTTCCTGT
This sequence comes from Araneus ventricosus, assembly GCA_013235015.1. NCBI lineage: Eukaryota > Metazoa > Arthropoda > Arachnida > Araneae > Araneidae > Araneus > Araneus ventricosus. The sequence continues at coordinate 12,077 of BGPR01001187.1, read as the reverse complement.
ACCTGTGCTACGTGTTTCCCTGCATATTTGTAAATAAACCTTCATTCTCTATTATACTGCGTGTTGGACTGTTTACACCATACACCCACAGAAAGACACTATTAAATAATGTAAAATTCAGATACCACCAACCTCACTGGATAGAGGTAATTATAATCATTAAATCTTTTATAAAGATTTATTTATAAAATTCACGAAATATGCAAGTAGGTTAAGGGTAATGGAAATAATCTCTAAACTTATTTTCGGTCATACGGCCGATGTGTCCTAGTGGTAGGGTCCCATCCTTGGAGACGGAGGGTTCCAGGTTCGAAACCCGATTCCACTGAAGTTCTGCTGTGTATGTGGACGTTAAATCATACGTAGAGAGTCAGAAGTCCTTATTCTGGTGTGGTGAGGAAAATTGGAGAGTTCATTTCGATATTTTCTTCATATATTTTTTCTTTTATTGGAAATTATTGCTCTTTAAATCTTTCATAAGAAATTTTTGGTCAAATTATTTATTTCAGGTGTTCCATAGCTTAAAAAACTTCTCTTTATAATTTTTTTTAAAAAATAAGTTGCTGATTAAGAAAGTTAGTTAGAATTAAAAAATTCGCTTTAGAGATTCAATATTTCCAATTACTTCATAAATAATTCGATATTAAGTGAATTGAAGTAAAAAGAAAAACACTCAAATTTATGAAATTAGTCAATGTTATAATTCATCTCAACAAAATGAAGATATGAATCAGTTTTGAAAAAACAATTAATTTATTCTTAGATGAGTTGTATTATATTTACACTATATGCATTTATGATAAATGATTTGTTTACTAAGACTACATTTGCTTTTTCTATGGTTCTGATTTTTGTGCAGTCAACAATGCATTAATCGATGACGTGTCTTGAGAATGAGATAAAATATGGACACTATGAAAAGATTATCATTAAACTTTTACTTCTTATTGAATTAGATAATTAAAATGTTTCATTACTTATTTTATTTTATCAAATTAATTACTACTTTCTATCACTTTTCTGTTTTGAAAATTCCTTGGAATAAAAGTTTTTTCGAAATAATTAATTCATTTAATTGCTTAAAGATTGAAAATCTTTCCTTTTAGATAATATCTTCAGGAAATGAGAAACTAATAACAAATTTTAACTAGACTAAGCATATTAAGAGTAATTATAAATAAGTACACGAAATTTTATTAAAATGTTAATGGAATTCTACTGAAAAAAGAAAATGGAGGAAAAATAATTAAAAAGTAATTTTAGATATAGTGATGATTTCAAATCTAAAATTTTAATTAAAATCATTTAATTAAAAATAAATAAATAATTAATTTTTTGATTAAAAACTTTTTACTTTGTGTAAAACTGCAAAAAATTATCGAAGTATTTAATTATAAAATAAATTAATTATATAAAAATGGAAAATGTATATGGGGCAAGAAATCCTCACTGGGAAAAGCAGGATTGATGTTAAAGAATATACCAGAACAGTATTGAAAACAAGCCTGCGAAGAAAACAAGGATTTAGCTTTTATTACCCAGACATTAATTAATCCATCAACATCAAAAACAAAATCTAAGAAAGAAGTTCTCTTATATCAAAACTCCCCATCACTACATCAGCAAATCAATTTTAAAAATGAAGATATTCATTCGGGCATCCAAACATCATACAAGCATTGATTTTTCATTGACTTCTTCGCTAAAGCAGTCAAGCCCACTAAAAAATAATTACCTATCCATTAAAAGAAATTTATCTTCAAATATAAATATTCAATGAATTTAACATCATCACCTGTATAGATGAGTTTCTTCCACAGAATACTTGGTGCAGGAAAGCCCACAGCTGCACAGTCCAGCCACACTGTGTTCCCTAGGACGACAGTTGAATTTTTTGGCTCAACGGTGAATTGCGGGGGAACTGCAACAAAATAAAATAAATAAAACTTGATGTTTAGGCTGAAGTAAAAATCCATCATTCTATTGATTTAAAGCTACAAACCAGCGTGTGATCGGGAATTTTGTTTTGGGATATGTCAGAAGCAGTAGCAAAATTTTTGAAAGAATGTTGGGGTTTCGGAAACTTTATGGGTTACAGCAGTTAACTTTTTTACACTTCTTTTATTTTCTTAATTTTTTTTCGGTGTTTACAGTGAACATCAATCATGCATGCTGGGTTGTTTTGGCGGTCAATTAACTTTTAAATACCTCACGTGGTGTTGTGTGCGGGGCTATACAAATGTAGTGGAACGGGCTTTTCTTTTGTTAGAAGTTGTGTACTTTCGAAAAATAAGTGGAGGAAAAATGCAATTTATGAATTATTAACGTGTAAGTGAACAGCGACTTCTAGGATGTGTGGAAGAAGAGACTTACTTCTACTTTCCTGTAGTTGTTGTCAATACTTGATGAAATATTACATATAAAATTATCCGATTTTGTGTGTTAGTGGAAACTATTTTCTGTCGCAAACTTTTATAAAATTTTCTAGAAATAGAACTGATAGTCTTCTACAGATTCTAAACTTCAACTTTTCGGACTCAAAGGTTTCTCAATTTGCAACGAAATACTAACTACTCAAATATAACATTCCATTTTTTATTACATAACTTTTTTTGCAGTAAACTGTTTTTGAATTGGAGGCCTTATTGCATCTGGATTTATAATAGCTTTTCTGAGGTAATAAAATATCCAAAGCTTATGAACCGGTAAAGAATTGCTCTGTAGTAAGCTGAATAAAAAGAAAAAAAAAAGAAATTGTTTGCTTTCTTTGCCCATTCAGGTTCATTTAATCGAAAACTCAATGTATATTCACCGAATAAAAATCAATGAGAACTGCAGAAACAATTCTTCATTTACTAGTAAATTTTTATAACAAAGCATTATCTTATTTTTAAAAAATTCAATTTGTATATACAGTGAAAGTTAGTTAATTTGGACGTTTTTAATGCGGAATTTTAGTTAATTTGAATTTTTTTCTCTGGTTCCTTGAATTTCTTTTTTACTTAATGTTAAAGTATCGTCTAAAATTCGGATTTACTTTGCTTAATATGAAGCAAAAATTAAAAGTTTCGTAAGGAAAAAGAATGCTTTTATTTCTTAATTGTGTTTTTAGTTAAATACTGCGGTAACTTGTTTGACTGTAAATGAATAATTCTTTAAGGCTCTTAATACATTCGAGTGCTTTACTGCTATATTATGTATTCAATAAAAAAGCTATAGAAATTTCTTCCTTCAAAAAAGTGGTTACATTATAGGGATGAAAATTGTATTGTCTATTTTGAAGGTTCATTCTACAGCTGTTGCATTCAAATCTCTGTATACCGTTTATTTATTAAAATAATGTATTCAATAAAAAACTATAGAAATTTCTCCCTTTAAAAAGTGGATACGTTAGGGGGATGCAAATTGTACTGTTTATTTTGAAGTTTCATTCTACAGCTGTTGTATTCAAATCTCTGTATACCGTTTATTTATTAAAATAATGTATTCAGTAAAAAACTATAGAAATTTCTCCCTTTAAAAAAATAAGTAATGTTAGGTGGATGAAATTGATGTTTATTTTGAAGGTTCATTCTACAGCTGTTGCATTCAAATCTCTGTATACCGTTTGTTTATTAAAATATTCAGTAAAAAAATAAAACTATAGAAATTTCTCCCTTTTAAAAAGTATACGTTAGGTGGATGCAAATGTACATTGTTTATTTTGAAGGTTCATTCTACAGCTGTTGTATTCAAAGCTCTGTATACGTTTGTTTATTGAGATAATGTTCAATAAAAACTATAGAAATTATCTCTTTAAAAAGGGTATGTTAGGGGGGATGCAAATTGTACTGTTTATTTTGAAGGTTCATTCTACAGCTGTTGTATTCAAATCTCTGTATACCGTTTGTTTATTAAAATAATGTATTCAGTAAAAAAAAAAAACTATAGAAATTTCTCCCTTTAAAAAGTGGGTACGTTAGGGGGATGCAAATTGTATTGTTTATTTTGAAGTTTCATTCTACAGCTGTTGTATTGAAAGCTCTGTATACCCTTTGTTTATTAAAATAATGCTTTCAGTAAAAAAAAAAATCTATAAGAAATTTCTCCCTTTAAAAGAATGGGTACGTCAGGGGGATGCAAATTGTGTTGTTTATTCTACAGCTGTTGTATTCAAAGCTCTGTATACTGTTTGTTTATTCAAATTGCTAACTTCTTGATGTTATTAAAATTTTGTAATTATACTTATTGTACTTCATTTATTGAAATTAATTACTGTTTACTTATAAATTATGTGACAATAATCAAAACTACTAGATACTAAAAATAAACCATTATTCCCATTTTTAGTTTAAAAATGTGTGTCTTCTTTGTATACTTCGAATTTTGGGATCTACTGAATTTAAATGTTTGGTCCCATTATCTTCGAACTTCTTCAGATTCCACTATTTTTCCTTGAAGCAATTACTATTAATGCAATTAAAAATTCAAGGATGAAACTGGTATACTCAGTGTTGCCCAAAAGCTTTAAAAATGAAAATTAAGTGCGAAAACTTTTTATTTCATTTTAATCAATTTCTGGGCACTCTTTGGTCTGCCAACACTATAAAAAGATAGCAGATGTGCGAAAAGCAGTGAAGAAGTTTCATTTTTCATTAGTAACCGTATTGATTGCATTATTTGTTTTTTGGTTTGTGTGTACTGTTTTTTGCTCTCTTCCTAATCTAGTTTACTTCACTTTGTTTCCATGATCAAAAAGTTTATTTGATAATACTTCCCTCCGAGTCTTCCGAATAATGATCTAATTTATTTGGTCACAGGAAAAAGGAAAAATTCTTAATTAAAGAGATAAACAAGTAATTATTCGTTTGCAGGAAAAACAAAAATCTTCTGGGATAAAGAAATATTCTCGCAGCTTTTTTCTTTTTGCTTTGTTCGTGAATATTTATACCTATGCTATTTTTTATCACTTTGTCATGTAATTTTTTTATGTGCGTGAACTTCGTTATGATTAATGGTAATTTATTAATGAATTATATTTGCTGTTGGTCTCTGGAATCTCACAATAGTAGAGTTTTGACTATGTGGATATCAATAATCTAAATTCTGCTTAACCAGGAAAATGACAAAATTCTTTTCTGATGAAGATATATTAGCCCAACATTTTTATGCTGCCCTATCCAGGAAAATCAGAACAAAGCCAGTTTTTATCAATCTGCTTTGTATTTTGTTATACACTTATATTCATTGTTGCAATGATTAATGTTCACGTGCAGTCAAATCATTTTTCACGAATTTATTTTGCTCTTGAATAATGATAGTAAATTGAAATATTTGTGGAGTGAAAATTTGTTCTCCATAGTAATTAATGTAAATAAATTAATTTGTCAATAGCCACCAGATGACAGCTTACTTAACCCCTTATAGAGTCGCATTATTTTGTTATCTAATAAGATGACCCCTCCTGTTTTGGAAAGGGGCTGTCGTTTTCATTCATCAAAGAAGGCATAGAATACTTGAGATGCTTATGGATTCTACGCAATTTTTGTGTCAAATTATAAAGCTAATTAATGATTAAATTTTAGATTATAAGCTTAAGGGGACATACGACTGTTAAATCTCGAAAATTTCGATTTTATGAAAAAAATATATATTATTTCCCTGTCTTTTCTGAACAATTTAAAACAATTCGTGTTAAAAAAATTCCCATAATTATGAAAGTTATGTAGGAAAAAGTATCAGATCTTTACCGTAAACATTGAATATGGCCATATCTTTAAAGCGCAAAATGTGTTTTTTTTATATTGCGCGGACGATATCTCAAGAACTATTGAATATTTTTACATAAAATGTTTACCGGATATGTATTTTGCTATGTTCTACAAATTGAACCACATTTTTGTACATATTTTTCCAAAGAAGTTTTCTTTGGGGGTTAGAAAAGTTGAAATTTTAACTATTTTTAACATTTTTATTTTAAACTGGTATATAAAATAGAAATTAAATTTAAATGTTAATAAATTGTGGTTCACTTTCTTAAACAGACTGTTAGGATTACTTAAATACCCAAAATATTGTGTTCAGATAAATATTTTATCCGTAATCAAACGCACAAGTTGACTACCTCATTTTTTCTCCAAAAGTTATACCCATATTTATTACTGTCTCAAATAAATAAATACCAATATGAAGGTTTGAAAACGTGTGTACTATAATAGAAAGAACAGATGTTTTTCTAGAAAAAAAAGTGAGTTTGTGAATTTTATTGTTTCACAGATATAATGTATAGAATTTGACAGTTTTCTACCATTTTTTCGAGGTTTAAGAGTCCCTTTAAAAATGCGATAACTCGATGCACGTCAATAAGACGGGCGCGATCGTACAGGGGTTAAACTCATAAGAGTACTTTGTGCAGGGATTCTTAACACAAACATGAATGCAACGCTAAGCGAATCAAATGTAGATAAATATTTAAATTAGTTTTATCATTCCTACGGGGGAAAAGTAGAAGGTAGCAAGGAGGTGAAATGTTATTGTTGGAAAATGGATTCTGTTTCTTTCATTTATTTGTTTGTCATCACTCCACTCTGCTACAGATTCAATGGAGCTCTGCCCATTGGTGGTTGGGGGGGAGAGGCGTCGCCTGCACGTTTTTGCGGAAAAAATTTAAGTTTTAATTTAATTTTAGCTGCTAAAAGCTAGAAATTACAAAAAATCGATAGTGTCCAAGGGAAAGTTAGCTAATTTTGATACTAATTTTTTAATTTTGTTGCATGCCCCATACCGCCGTGTACTTTTATGTGTCTCCAAATGTCTCCCCCACTTTTGCTATCAAATCGTTGCCACCGGCTCTGTCTCCGAAGAAACTTTTTTGGCGTGATTCTCTTTCTCTATATCTTAAAATTCTTCTAAAGTTAAACACAGGTATCAGTGGCGAATCTAGGATTCCGGTCTGGGGGTTGTAAGCTGTAGTCATAAAAACTTTGTATCGTGGTGATGAACGTCAAACTTCAAGGCTAAAGTAAACTAAAACTCTTTAACTTTACTGACTTTACTCACCTGGCAATAAGAATCATAAAGAACACTACGATACTTTCGATAATTTAATAAAAATTACAATGAAATAACTAGCCAAAAAATGCCTTCGACCGCGTCAATGCTACAAGTACAAGTGGAATGACTACAAAAGTAGCAAAAATTTCGAGCCTTTCAAGCCAGAAAGCAATGTTGAAACGTTTTTATTATTTTTTAAAGAGAGAAATTAAGAAAAAAACAGTTAAAATGATGTTAAATTAAATCAAGAATTCTGGCTTGGCTCGGGGGGGGGGGGGCGGGAGCCCGATAGCGCCCCTGGATTCGCCACTGACAGGTATTAAATATTTTTAAGAGACCATATATACACTCACACGATATGTGCATTGCGGCTTCTATAATAATCTTTCTATATTTATATAGAAAAGTAAAAGAACAAGTCTTTAAGGAAAATGAAATTCTCACCATTTAATTTATAGAATCAGTACAAAAATATTTAAAAATCCGCTTTAAGAATTCCCGAATAATTCGTCATGAAAATCCCCCGTTCTTTTACTTACATTTTTACAGTGTCGATTTTCTAAAGTCTTGATGTTCGTAACTGGAGATAGACAGCACCTTTGTCGTCATTGCAAGTCTGTCACTAATCTAAGCACTTTGTTTTATTTACAAGTTCATTCTTTAATCATCAATCAAGCAGCGATTATTTCAATAAATGAGTGTCTTTTTAAGACTTTTCAGCTTTAAAATGTCCAAAGTGTCAACCCACCCATCGGAGAAATGTCAAAAAATGGGACAAAAATACCTCAATAAGTAATAACAATCACTGGCATTTCATTTTAATTTAGTAAATTGATTCCAACACTTTTTTTGTGATGTTCTTACTTAATGAAATCGTACTTAAAATTGTTTACTCATCGAGAATCTCAAGTTTTTCCGCCTTTTAGTACGTTGGCTGTCCAACCTCTTTAGACGTAATCTAAAAATCATGCTTGATCTCTACTACCTCAAATATTTATATAACAAAGGTCCATAATTGCATATGTTACGGCCAATTTGATTAACCGATTACTACGAATAATTATCTGTAAAAGTGATGAATAGATATGTGGGCCACCAGTCGAGAACCTGTAGATGGCGCTGTCATCGCCAGTGACGTCAGAGCATCAAGTTGCCGAGAACAGAAGACGATATGGAACGCAGTAGGAGACGTATTAACGACGTTGGCTTTTTTTGCAATTACGGCGATGGGGCATCCAAAAGCCTATTTGGTTAACTTTCAGTCTACGGTGCCCACTTACTTCGTTCCTCTTAGGATCGCCAACTCTCTGCCGCCAAGAATGGAGAGGAAAGGATATTTGTTTTGGTTGCGCAATGATGATTTTAACGAGTGAGATATGCGCATGCGCGGAAATTGATCTGTTCATCGTTTTTTTTGCGCATGGCGCGATGTTTCGATTCGTTTTGATTGGTTTGTTCCGTTGATCTGTTTCATGTGATTGGTTGATTCAATCGAATTTGTTCTGTCGGTCTGATTTTCGTCTGATTTTATCATTTCGTTACGTGCGCTTCGTACAGCTGTTGTTGATTATGGCATTGGTTCACTTTCGAAGTGTGTGAATCAGGGATTGATAGCAAGCGGATATCAGTGAGTAAGTGTAAACAGCAATTGGGCAATTAAAATAGGTATGTGAAGTTTTAACTACACTTTTCTCGTTTTTGAACATTTTCAGTCACTTTTAGGTTCAGAATTGTATATGTTATTCTGTGTTTCCGCTTCTCAATGAATAAGCGAAGCTACTAGTGTCCCGCTTTGCAGAAAGCGAAGCCGCTGATATTTTTTAAGTTAAAAAAATTGCCCGGTACGCGTTTGAAATACCGAAGGCATTGCGTGCTCAATCGCTCCTTTTCAAATGAAGCATGCACAGTACAGCAATGAAAAGCGCACTGCGCATCCCAAACAGTGTTTGGCGCCAGCAAATGAAACTGCGCCAAGAAAAATTGGCGAGAAGCAAGTGGGTACCGTAGACTGAAAGTTTACCGCCTATTTAATAACGAACTGTTTCAATTGTACATATCTTTAATTGTAAATAATACTTCTTAAAGATGCAATCTGAATTCTGCATAATATAATAGTTAGCTAAAGTTATCGAGTGATGATCTGTGGAACCCAACATTAAGCCTAAAGAGAACGCCTAGAGATATATCATATTTACGGGTAATTATTCATAATAACCGATTAACCATAACATATCCATCACTTCATTAATTTATTTTATCACATGATGCTAATTTTTACCATTTGTTTGACAAAGTACGGTGTAAAGTGCTTATCACCTGTACCTAGGGTTGCCATAATTGCCCAGTATTGATACGGACGTTTAAGTGCTAAATAAATAAAACATGCGAAACCGGGTACCCTATTAGCACAAATATATTTAAGATGTCTCCACAATATGCAATATGATACCTAAATGTCGCGCAACATGAAATGCAAAAAAGATATCATACGAACTCTAGACATCTTGTGTATAAGGGTAGGCGCATGGTTTCTTTATTCTGATATAAAAATCAATATAAATTTTTTTGGCTTATTCTACAAATAGACCAGAACTCTGTTAGAATAACCTTTTTTAAAAGATGCAGAATATGTCCTTTTTTGTATTCATGTATTTTAAAGTTGATTTGTTCTTAATTATATCATTTTTTTTCTTTTGTGTAATTTATAAAATCGGCTTTTAGATATTTTTTAGAATTATATTACAATGAAATCAAATTGCTTCGATTATTAATTACAGTGTCTACCTGTTTCTTTCAATTTAAGGAGAAAAACATGGGACAGAAAGTGAAATATACTCTGGTGACAATCCCTTAACGGGACGTATACCTGTATCCGGATTATGTCTTAACTTTTCAATAAAATCAATTTCGTTTAGGCAAAGAACATGTAGCCTGTGGTGAGCATGCAATTTGCAATGACATAGTCCTGTGTGATGACTGACGAAGCAACATTCGTCACTTGTTACCAGACCAGAGTCTTACGATCATGAGTTTGACCTTCTTGAAGGTAACTGATCGAAGAATGTCTCGTCTGCACAGTGGTTTCATGAGGAAAGCTAGAAAGGGTGAACCATTCTCTTCTAAGCCAGTGGAAACTTGAAGAGGAGGTCCTTGTTCTGATGTTAGTCCAATTTTGGTTTCTGGCGCCTTCATCTTAATGGTACTCTCACGAAAAAAGTGCGGATCTACCTTGACCTTGACGTACTATGGGGATAAATATAAGGAAATGCAATTGGGATTATTTCTTTACAGATACGAATTTCAGATAAGTATAACAAATACGTCTCAAGAGAATAAAACTTCAACTATGATGTTGTTTTTATTAAAGGATGCCTTAAGGTTACTTAGTGCTGGTTGACAGTGATAGTTGGTAGAAAATCAGGGGACAATGCACAGTCTTTGTTTTTGCTTTACTCTATTTGTTTATGTCATATTTTATTTGCTTGTACTATTCTTTCACTTTTCTATGATCCATTTGTATTTCATTTTCTCTTCTCTTCATTTAAATTTCCTCTTATCTTACTTCTATATAATGTGTTTTGTATATGCAAATATTTGTAGAAAATTTGGAAAGAGCAATAACTAAAAGAGGATTTAAATACTAGTGAAATAAAAGTGATAATGGACAAACCTGACTACAGTTAACAATTAAAATCAAGAGAGATCAGTTTTTATTAAAATTAATGAGTTTTGATTTGTATGATCGTATTGATTATGATATTGATAATAGGAAAAATATGCATGTAGTCAAATTAGAGACTTTAATTGTTGAATCACTTTTCATTTTTATTTGCTCTTTATTCTCAATGATACATTTTTCGAACAAGTAACATTCTCGTGTTTCGAATATTTTGAACAATGAAATATAATAAAATATATGTTTATAAATACTGATGAAATAAACGAAAATGAAGTAATCTCACATAATTCAAAAGCTGAATGCAGGATCTTTGTTTTTTTAGATGAATGGGTTTAAAATCGGTTAAATATTGATGGATATGCAGTAATCAGATTAATAATATCATAATTAAGAAAGGAATACTGATGGTAATTGCGTCACGCTCAAGCTTACTCATTCTTTGGAGTTTGGTTAACTTTTCTCTTATGGTTGCATAAAGTTCATTTGTTATTATGGTTTATGTCAATGGTCATTATCAACAAGACATGGCTGATTAAAGTGCCTTATCCAACACTAAACCAATGTTTCTGAGTTTGAAACAAAAAAACAGCATGGAAATATTACTTTTTAGTTCCCATTAAGGAATTGTTTCCTCAATAAACAAGGTTACTTTTGGAGTTTGCTCTCATCTCTGGATATGTATGGATGTTAAAATAATTTCTGTTTAAAATTTGTTTCAATTATGTATACGAGCATTGCTAGTTTATGGTCTACTGTATTCTGTACGGGTTGATGTAGCATGTTTGATTAATTACCCTATACAGTGCACATACACACCCTTTCAGTAGAATTTGAAGTCTATTACCTTTATTAAGAAGAATGATAATTTATCCTTCCGTGACATTTATCAAGAAAGAGACTTTATACTTCTTATGCTAGGGTACTGTTTGAAGAAGTTTATTCTGTAACGAGAGTCTTATACTTATAACAGCAATGTTTGTGTGTGTAGTATGTTTTCTGACATTCAGAACCAGATCTATCATACACTACATACCATGGGTACAGCTTTTGGTTATAGTATAGATTACCTCGAATTGCGAGAATACCAAATTTAATCTAGAAATTTTTTTATTTAATGTTTTTGTGTTGTTTTGTGATTTTTCGCACTTAATTTCTCATCATATTGCGTTTCGGATACTGTACGAAAAAAAATCACATAATCGAAAAAAGACAAACTGATTTTCGTTCTGAAAGGAAGTTTGTTTTGAATTTCCAGCATGCACTAAATTTACTGAAATTTTACCCAAGCAATGTCTTTTCCTTTACATTTTTAACATTCAGTTTGCGTTTTCTCCTCGGCGTTCTAACAATCTATCATTTTCATTTG
>BGPR01001186.1:264807-297015 GCA_013235015.1 Araneus ventricosus | reverse complement strand
TGTACCTTTCCTGAAAGTCTGTTATAGATACATGTTTGAAACTTTTTATACACGTAAAGTACACCTTTTTCATTTTACTGAAATAAGCGTTTTTTTTTTAAATTCAAAATTTTATTTTTTAGAATTTTTTTGTGCCAAAATAGGGTAAAATTTCATTATGTCTAATTAAATATTTTGTAAATCTATAAAAAATTAAAAATGAACCAAAAGCTCATTGTGTAATGTGCAAATAAAGATAGGTAGTAATATACCTCTTCCCAGGGCTGTAATTTATTTAAAAGTTCATACACATTCACAACTTTGCTTATGGATCACTTGCCAAATATAATCTATAGCACCGGTTTCATTTCTGTGATATTGCTTATATTATAGATCTCGCTCTTGATATGAGGAATATAATATCCGCGTTTAAAGAAAAGTTAGGATGGACATGTACGATAACTCCACGTCGCGCAAGTGACATAGCAGCACTCCATACCATTCCAGTTTTCAGCCCATCCATTTAGGTAAGTCATTCATGGGCTTATGAATAAACGCCACTCTAGCCCCAAACTCATACCCCACGGACAGTCCGATCACCTAGGGAGCGATCAAAGCTACAGCGGAGTACCGCTGTAGCTTTGTGGTTTTCGGTTTCGGGATAGATTCTCACTCCGTATCTGCACAGGTCGCATTTCAATTTTATGGCCCAGCACTCCAAATGGAATTCAAGCGCAGTTAGATTTTCAAAATTTCGATTGCACCACACCAATTCTCATCGGACTTTCGCATTGACGACCGGTTTTGGGGCGGTGTGACCGAATTTGAGCGACGTGGAATGATCGTAAATGTCCAGTTTTTTTTAAAAAAATGAAATGATAAAAATCCTCATAGTTGACAAACATGCTTTCAGACAGCAGTGTGAACATTCCGCGAGACCTTACCGGTTCCCCCGTTTCTCCGTCATACTGGAATCGAGCCATCGGCAGCATGAGGTGGGACAGGTTCTTTTCGCCTCCGAGTCCTTTGAGTGTGATGTTCTGCGGGGCGTTCTGCAGAGCCAGGACAGTGTAGTTCCCTTCCACGTCCCCATTTTCATCGACGTGCATCCAAGCTCCAGTCACACCTGACGGAGGAAATATACAAAATTAACGAAATATTTTTCGCAGATAACTCTTTATTTTTTACGTAAATATAAAGTGGTTGAAGGTATGAGCATCTTTATGCTAAGCTATGGCATTCAACTAGGGATGGGAAAAACCTACCGGTTTTAACCGAAAACCGTTTTTTTGTTTCGGTTAATCGGTTTTTTAGGTTAATTTTTTTGTCCCGGTTATAACCGGTTATCTTTTTCAAAATCTAATAACCGGGTAGAAAAACCGGATCTGAAGATAGGCTCGATTTTAGGTTCGATTAGGCTAAAATTTGTCAAGTCATGAAGCTTTGAATTTCATCCTCTTAGGCCAATCAACGAAAATTACTGCCTCGAGGCGTCTGTTGGTTGGCAGATTACTGAAAGAGTCTTTATAAAGAGATAAATATTAGTCAATAGTTTTATTTCCTATGAAAACAATATTAATAAAAATTTTGACTACAAACGGCGTTTGCTTTTTTATATAAAAAAACGAAAATCGGTTATTTCAAAAACCGGTTATTTTGAACGGTTATAACTGTTAGGTTAAACCGGAGGTGGAAAAAAAACCTGAAATACCTTAAAACCGGTTATTTTCGCGATAACCACCATCCCTATATTTAACCCTTTGCGGAAAGGTGACTTTTTAGAACACTCAGATCAGGTTGGCGCACTTTGTGAGACATCCCGTTTTTTCCCAAATTTACGTTTATTTAATAATATACAACTTTATTTTTTTGTTGTATAATAAGATTAGAGGTTGAATGGATGGATGATATAAACATTTATTTTCAAGTCTGAGTCTCTATATTCTTCGTGAACTGGATTGGCCTCCATGTCATTATCAGAATCAGTTTCTTGGTGCCGGTGCTCAGTCACTTCTCCATCGAAATTTAACGCATCAGATTCGTTCTAAGCTGGCAGTTTCTTGCTTAATTCTTCCAAAACAACCGAATATTGCTTTGTAAGGATATTTTCCCTTCATTTCGTGATAGCCAGATTGGTTATAGAGAGCGTTTCATGCACTTTCTAGTGCGATCAGACCAAACTGACTGATTCATTGTCAGTGGCAACTATCGTAGCAAGTAGGAGGAATGTTAATACGATATGAGAGGGGTAGCGAACTCTCCATCTTCGATAGCTTTTATTCAGCTTATGGTATATACCCACTGGCGCACTCTATACGCCTTACCTGTCTGCAAAGAGTTAACATTTGCAGAAAAATGAAATTAAGTTTTCTTTATTAATGCTTTTATTATTATAGATTTAGAAAATATGTTTTTCAGCAAAATAGAATTGTTGCAGTGTGAGGCGCAGATGCAAATATTTAATCAAACTCAAAATTTAATTTATTATATTTTTCTTATTCTTAACGGATTCAGGAATCATTACTTATTTCAGGAATTTTCTTTCTTATGATATGAATTGGGGTTTAATTTCCATCTGTGATTGTTTTCAGCTCCTTACGCTTTTAAGATTTAGTATGGCTTCCATATTTTTTTAAAAATTATTTTCTACTTTTCAGCAAACAAATAAAAGTGTGTTTTGAGAAGCTTCTTTTATTTTTAATTATTTTCCTCTTTTTAGACTTTAATATATTTCATATTCGCTATCGTAAATATTATGAAATCTTAAAATCAATATTTTTTTCAAATTTAGAACCAGATGACGCGTCTCGCATAGAATCAAAATTTGAATAGCATTAATCGATTAAGTGATCGTTAAGCTTTGAAAATGTTAAAATATTCCATCATAATTGGGAACACGCAACAGCACAGAACTTCTAAATTCTAGAATATCAGAAATCGAGTCCATCGTTATAAACATTCAGTAAAATATAGACGTGTAAAAAACAAGAGAATTTAATTCAACAATTTAAACATTGTATAAAAATATTTCTGCTCTCAAAAAATTCAACTTGAGGTATTGAATATTCTTCCGAATATAATTGATGGCAGAAATTGCTACTTAAAATGATATTTGATATGAATGAAATTATGTATGTCTTGAATTTTGTTTACATTTAATCCTCAAATACTACGGTTAATTCGATTCATAGAAACCACGGTGTAGTTGGGACAGCAGAATATTGTCACTGTTTTTGCATTCTTTAATGCGGAAATTATTACTTTACCAACTTTAGTACATGAAAACCGTGTTGTTAGAATGCCCAATTGGAGGAAGATTTTAGAAATTTATACATCATGTTATATGGAAAACGTGTAATCGGAATGTGAAGTCGTTAAGAGCGTTAACAGTAGAAAATGTAGGGAATCCAAAAAGTATATGAAAGGAAACTTGTAACTTTGAACCTTAACTAAGCAACCCCCCTTTTTAAAGCTTTTGGATCATTTAATCGGATCGGATCGATCTGCCCACTTCGTATTCTTGATCGAAATATCACCTGCGTATTCGTTCAGCACATTTGAAGCAGGTTAAGAAATGGTAAGCTATGCTCTATTAGTCCTATCATAACTACAGCATTTTCATAAAGTGAAAAAATAAGAATTTTGAGCCTCTATCACTCAATTGTCAGAAGTTTAACTGTTAACCTTCTGATTTTTTTTTCTTTTTCTTAATTTTGATATAATTATACAGTGTTGCCAATCATTAACGGTAACATATTTGTGTAAAAATAAAGGACCGCCAGACATTCGACCTCTTGAAGGTCCCTCACTTACATGACCTATGGCACACAAAATCAGGTTATGGAATTTTAAGTAAACTAACCCTTCCAAGTTCACTACATGTTTCGTTTTGAAAATTACTAAATTTATTTCAAAAATGAGTATTAGACATGCAGCTGATCATAAATATATAAAGGAAAAAAAATTAGCGTTTTTTTATTTTCATAAAATATGTGGTTTCACAGTGAAGCCAGTGCACGGTAACTGGCTATTTTCCCTCCGAATAAGCTATCATCAAATGCAATTTTAATTATGCATTTAATTTATAAGTATACGTGAGTACTCAGGATATTCACCCTTCATAAATTACTTTCGAAGATACAATTTAAAAAATATCAATTTGTACAAGAACGCTCATCATTGTGAATATTAACGGTATTGAACTGGAATTTTGATATAAGTTGGCCTATATATCTGGCTCTTAAGTAGAAGTTGTTCTAGTTGTGAAAGAAAAATTACGCTACGTTTCGCCCATGCGCAGTAAAAAAATGTTCAATGTGTGGTTTCACTGCGAAACCAATGAACGTGAAAAGGTTAAAGCAAAATCATTTTAGAGCACCTTATAAATATTTTATAAAATTTCGATTTATCTTAAATAGAAATACCTACGTTCATGCAAAGAAGTAAATCGTATGAATATTTAATAAGATGTTTAGCTTATTCGACTATATACAGCAAAATAAAGAAATGTGAACTTCGACTCCGAAACATTGTAGCATGATAATCCTTCTTTACCATAACTTAACGTTGGCAAAAACACCCCAGTAAAAGTTTCTATGAAACAGTAAAATGCATTTTAATTTCATAACAATAAAAAGAATTATTCGAAATTCATTTTCATGACAATTTGTAACAATTTATTTGAAAGAAAATTGAGACATTTAGAAAAAAAAGTGCTAGAGCTGAAAAGCTAATTTTTTGAATTTTAAAGTCAAGGTTCTTGTGAAGAAATGGTGATGGAAGAAATGTTTTTTTTGTGATAATAATCTCCGAACTCATCAATCAAAAACAATAAAATTTAAGCTAATTTTTAATTAGTTGAAAATATAATTAAAACTCTGAAGAATTCTTTTGTAGTGAACACCTATTACACAAGAAGTAACTACCAGTGAAATTTTGTAACTCTAGTCCAGTGACTTACCCTGTAGAGTATTGCATTCAGTAAGTTACGCATCCAGACTATCAAGTTTTTTGCATCAATTTAAGCTTTGTGACGATTATTAGATTATAATACATCTTTTTCTCCCGAAGAACTCAAAATATTTCAAATTTTGAATACCTTTTATCTTCTTATCATGTTTTATTTAATTTTTATAAATCTGTTTGAATGCGTTAGTTATTTAATTTTAACACTGTAAAAATAATTCAAATATATGTAAAGAAAGTGGAGAAATAACATTGAATTAAAAGCGTTGTTTAACACTATCCTGACTGTTTTTTCATTGCAGTAACACTTATAGCAAGTTATAAGTATAATTATCGAATGCTTACACGAGCAAATAGTAATACTCAATAAACAAGTTACATACGTTTTATTAATCACTCCTAATAATGTTATAAATTTTCTATGATAACTGAGCTTTTAACCATCTGACTGCGTCCCGCGCGATTTCCGCGAGTTGGAATTAAGTCTATTTCCTGCAGCATCCTGCGATTTTCACAAGCCAATTTGTTTACTTAGTACTTTCATAGTGTTGAATCATATTTACATGCAAAACTTTATTAGTACAATAACAACTCGCTACGCTCAAATGTATTTGAACACGTAAGCAAGCGTTGCATCTATATAGAGATTTAAAAATATACGGAGAGTGTTTAAAAGATAACACCGGTTTCCTCCAGAGAAACCTTTGAAAACCTTGACTTGAAAAGTTAGGAAACATAGATAACAAAAGATGGAGCAAGACTTAATTGGCACCAAAACAGCTTTGACAGCATGCTCCTCTGCCAAAGTCAATGACGAAGAAGATTAATAACCTCTTTATTCTGAACCACGACGCTACGAAAGGATTCAGCAGATTAATAAATACGACATTCTTAATGACTACCTGCTGACGTAGGTATTGTTTCCAGCAAGTTTAAGAAAACCTCCGCAACAAAAATACGGTATCTGCTCCCTCGGCATGAAAAGCGACCACTTAAAGGCCAAAAATGATGGAAAGCCTGCGTTATTAACCTCATAGTAATAAGAATGTATAAAAGACATCGTTAAGAGCTGATATCTTCTTCCGCAACCTAGAGTATGATAGGATTATTTAGCTTTGTTACACAGGAGTTCATACCTTTCTGTTGTGTTCACTTCATTTGTAGTGAATTCTTCGCTCTAACTAGGTATGTTTCATGATTGAAAAGGCTAGATTTGTTTTCTTGCGAATTGATGAAATAACAAAAATCGTAAAATAGGTGTATTTTATAATAAAGAAATAAGTTTCTTTTTCTTTCCAAACTTCATTCACATAAAGTAAACTGCACCAAGACAGTCATTTAACGTTCTGATAAAATTTATTTTCTAATTCATCGCATTAAGTTTAAATTTAAAATATTATTTCCTTTTGTCAATGTAATAATCTTCACTTTTTTCTGTGAATTATCATTTGAGAAATTTTGAGAAGGTAGGAAAATATATTTTTTTACAAAATTTACATAGCAAGAATTATTTACTTATATGTAAGAATAATGTGTGTAACGAGAACGTACATCGTTCAGTGGCCAGAAAGTGGCTCAATAGTCAAGCCATGGCATGGTAGGACTGAGGGACACGAGTAAGAGGAAAAAGTTTATTGGTTTTTATCATCTGACAGTGCTAGTAACTAGCATTATGTTGGGAGGCTGCTAGAGGCTTCTTTTTTGTTTTCTTAAAGGCCAAATATAAATATTAGTTTTCTCAAATTCTTCCAAGACGGCCACCTACTCCTATATATCGGAGCTCAACTGGATTTCTACCTAGGAAGTCCAAGATCTCTTCACGAACACAAGATACAATACTTTTCTTTAAATATTAGTCCTTGACTCATGGACTTCTTTAGATATGCTGCTTCAAGTGGGATTAAAACCACCCAATTTGGTTTGGAGAGTTCTACGACTTCTAAAATTCCATATCATTGAAATATATCTCTTTAATCCCGAGGGAACTTTTTTCAAGCCCCTTTAACAACGGGACATTTTGGTAAGATGCGACATGAAATGGACTCTCCCAATCTGGGTGGTCATTTACCCCACCACCTCCCTTCTGCTATAACCTTCCCTTAAGACGCACGGAAATGGGCTGTGATGGGCACGGATAATTGGACACCCTACTGCACTTATGTCCGAAACGATCTCAGAACCTCACTTCATCTGAAAAGAAACCAATTGCCCGAGACCGGCTTTCGTTAATGTTAAGGCAAAACTTTTAGATCGTCCCGGACCACTTCGCTCGATGTGAGAGGTATATTGAAGGTTTGGAATAAAGTTCATATTGCTGAATCTATAAACATATTTTCTCTTATGCTCTTTGGTTTAAGTTCTACATTATATATTTTCATATTTCATTTAGAGTTACATAAAAGATTCAACTCTTCTTTACGGTTATTTCACAGTCAGAATTTAGATTAAAAATCGAAAAGTCTGTGATGCTGAGAAGATAAAATCTGTTGAATGAAACAGTGAAATCAGCGAACTTCCTGTCTCTTAGAATTGCAAATGGGTACTATGAGTACATACCATCAAAGTTAAACCGTATGCTAGCATCATAAATACAAATTTCCTGCAAATTAAATTACTCAAAGAATCCTCATTTCAATAACTCAGATGACTTTCTCTTTCTTAAAAAGAGATTTGGCTTGCTTATGAAAAGGGCAGCCAAATAATTTTCCTTCCTTAATAAATTTCTATTTACATTAATATGGCATGTAGATGCATCCGGTTTCTAATGATTTAAAAATTTTTTATATTCAAGAGTTGATAATAGAACGATAAAATATATTTCTTATTAGAATCATAAAAGGAGACAGAAATATATTTCACTATATGGATTAACAGTTTTAAGCTATAAAATATCTTAAATGTGAATACATTATATGGAGTGAATTGATGTTTTAATTTTTCAACTCTTTCTTAAGCAAATTTACCGATATTTCAAGTTGGAAAACTTAAACTATAGTATGATTTATTTTGTTTAAATTCAGACTTAGAGTGATATGAATGTTATGATTGAAATTTTGAGATTGATAAATGATTATTAAATGACTTAAAAAGCAAGATATAAAACTAATATTTAGGCTATTTTAAATTATTTTCAAATAATAAATTAAAATAAAAAACCTCATTATTCAGTCAATACTCTAATTACCACAAATTTTGTTACACTTTTGGTGAAACATCTTGTGTTTTTTAATATTGTAAAATGTAAATATTAAAAAACTGATCTTCATAAAGATTAAACGTTGGTGTTTTATCAATCTTTCTAGAATATTGCTATAAAATTCGATCTTTTTCCATTTTTACATAAAACATTGTATTAACGAAATATTCTCAATATAACACATACAATATTTTTTTCAATTAAAGTATGTTTTGTGAACTGGCTTTGCATTGTTGTAAAATCATTACATTTAAATCACGCTTCAAATTTTGAATATTTCTCGTAGCATCTTATAACACTTTATTTATTATTTTCCAACGCCAATTTTATTCAAATAAATAATCATCTAAAATAGAAACACTCGCGAAAATTAAGAGAACTTAATAAGCTAGAAATATTTAAACTACATATTTTATGTCACTTATCTCAATAAAGTGTTTCAACTTTGGTGTAATATTTTAGCCCTTAATAGAATACTACAGAAATTACCAGACTCCCAATTTACGTTCACCTCGACTTCCGAAGACAAGGTAGACAGGAAGAAAGAACATATTTAATTCCCAACAGAACAACTTTTACAACGAATTTATTTGTCAAAGCTAACGACGATGACAATTAATAACGTCATTAGTCTGAAACATGACTTTCCGCAGGATTCAGCATATTAATAATATGGTGTTCATAATGACCACATGACGACGCGGATATTGTTACCAGCATGCTTTGGAACAACCTGGTTTGAGAAATAAGATATTTTCTTCCCTCGTCCATTGTTCTTACATGAAAAACGACCACCTAAAGACCAAAATGGATGAAAATCCCGCGCCATTAACCTCATACTAATAAGAATGTAATAAAAGACACTATCAAAAGCTGATTTCTTCTTTTTGCAACCTAGAACGGCCTTTGTTGCACAGAAGTTTGTGCCTTCTTATTCGGTTCACTTCATTTGTGGCATGTGTTGTCATCAATCATTGGCTAGTGTTACTCGTGATAAAAAGGAATCTTGGAGAGTAGAACAGTTTCTGGTAAGATTTTCTTCCTTAGTAGATTTCAGAGACTTTTTATTGTTGCAGTCAATGTTGTTATCAATTAAAGTAAGAAGTCTGATATTTTGGTGAAAATTCTGAATATGCTAGATGTGATTTTTTTTGTTTAATGAAATAATTAGAATCAGAAATAAGAGAAAGGTTCTAGAGAGAGATTTTTTAAATTTAATTTATTTATATCGGCAAGACAAAGACGCCGATAAGTACTACCATACCCTAGTTTAAGTACTACCATAGTATTTAAATTTCAACTCATATCAACATATGCTATCAAATATCTCAAATATTATTTTTGTGTAACTATCGCAAATTTTATTGATTTTCATATCATAATAATTTTATTTATGAACAATCACCCAAAACTATGGTGCCCATAATTTTAATTGTTAGCATTATTCCAGAGGATAGTACGACTAGGTTCTTTTCCTTATCATTTTGAACCATTGATAAACAATATGTGACTGAAAGATGAACTCTTATTGGTCTGTTTTAAACAGTTCATCTTCTAAACTTCATCTTCCAAATAAAAGATACAAACGTAAAACGCTTAAATTCTAGAATATTATAAAAGTGTATTATAGTTAGAAAATTTCTCTAAATGCATAAAATATAAATTATTGGACAGACATTCTGAAAATTTATCATTACAAGGTCAAATGGCCAGGATTTTCCAGAAAATGAATTAAAACCCGATAATAAAATTTAATGGTCATGCACAACATTTTTCTTGTTGTTTCTAACAGAAGAAATATTTTTGAGTTTTAAAATTGATTCTAGAATTAAAACACTCTAATGAGCATTTTATTTTGAAATATGCCTTTGATGGAAAAAATAAATTAGCGCTTTCTCATTATTTTGAAGCCGTAAGAAACTAAAATAGGAAAAGTTTTCAGTTTCGTGGATTTGAAGAGTTTCTTTATTCTAATTAAAGCTAATCAATTTGGGAGTGTTCACTAATTATCAGCACAGTTAAGAACTTTTAACTTAAAAAAAGTTGAACTATTTTAAGTTCTAATTACTTTCCATAATTTGATGTCCATCATTAGCAATACTTATCAAGGGAATAAATGAAAGCATATTGTTGGTTGAAAAAGCGAAAATAAAGTGCTATGAACAGAAAGAATGTTAGTGATCCAAGGTAAAATAAGACATACTATTTGAAGAACACCAAGAATAGCTGTTTCTCAATAATTTTAAATTAAGCTATTAAAAATAATTCTTGGAAAATTGTTTTTGGCTTGACATATTGTTATTATTATTTTCATATTATTCACTATGCACAATCTTATCATGCTGTATGTTTCTTAAGTTTTAAGATTAGAAAAGGTATAAAGATTTCAAACACAAATAGAATCTTATTTTTATTAATAAGTTTGAAATTTTTTTTCTGTTTTTATATAATTTAAAATTGTTTGTTTAATATACAAAAATATCCTTCTGAGAAATTCGAAGAAAAGAAAATTTCCGAAATTCTGCATTTTCGTTAATATAATTTGTATACCAATTCATTTACTTTAAAAGTTTGTTTGTTAGTTTGATTGTGGTTAATTAATACATCGGCAAGATATGTGTAAATCCGTGTCATTTATATTAAAAAAACACATTATCAGAATGCACAGCAAGCCACCTTTCCTCTTCAGACTGATTGCAATTTAATTAGTATTGTAGATAAATACATGTTTGAATAGTATGTTTCTCTATCAATAAATAAGCTGCGACTGGACAATACCTCAGGTGGTAGACAGTTTATTTTAAAGAAATTGGTGTCTTGGGCTACTAGAAACCACTTAGCTTTTCTTACGGGGCCCATAAGAAACAGTGGTGACAAAAGTGGTTTTTGTCTCCTCCAGAACTATGAAAACGTTGGACACTTCTTTAAAGGTTGAAGATCAATGCCTCCATCAGAGGATTAGCTCCTCCACCAAGACAAGGGAAAATCGAAGACGCCGAACAAAGGTAAGAGGACATTAAAATAGAACTTTGCTATGGGAATTAGTCTTAATTTTTCCTCTTTTATTAAGTCTTAATTTTTGATCTTTTTAATAGAAACGTATTATATTCCTGCGGAACTATCAAACTCAGAGTCAGCGTTAATTTCAGCAAGTGGAATAAGATGTATTGCTGTCTTCCGTGTCGTATTTCAATATTTCAGACTAATTGTCTTTTTTAAGATGTCTTTATTCCTCCTCTTTCTCCTTACAATGATTTGTTTCGTCTAGTCATTTTTCTACTTTATAGAACTACTTTTATAAGAAACTACTTTTTATAAGAAATACATACTATATAACATTACGATATTAGTCTTACATTTTAATATTTTAAAAATTTTATCCACTCTACTTTTTGAAATAATTTAACTCATAATGCAGCAAATGTGTGTTCTTGTTGAACTTTATCCTAGTGTTTGGATAAAGATTAAATAGATTACTATATGATACAAAATGAAACATCTGATATAAAATATTATTTAGAATAAATTTGTGCGATATCTCATATTCAGATTAATTAATAAAACTTCGTATAGAAGTAATCAACTAACCATTCTCCCACAGGACGGAATGAATGAATTGTCCCACCCACGGATTTCAACCGAATGTATTTTTATAAGCTTTTATTCAACTTGACTGTCGTGTCCTCAAATCTTGAGATCGATTTTTTACCCACTTCCAATCGAGCTACAGCTTTGAAATTTAGCGCAGTGGTGGGTTTCCGGCGACAATACAATAGTATGCAAAAGAAATTGCAATCTATACCTATTTTAAACCTAACAAAATGATATTAAAATTTTCGCCTTATATTTGTCGATAGAGTTTGGAAGGTGGTAACCTCACATTACGTGGGGTTGTAACAACACCACGAAGCTAACATAGAATACGCTATACTTCCGGCGCTGCAAAGACGAATGAAGTAATAGCTCGTGTTTCTACATGTCTTGGGTTTACTTTCTATTAGAAATCGCCAACAACTAGTTTTTTTTTACTTCGTGTGCGCCAAACGTTTCGCACTCAAGCAAAAAGAGAAAGTTGTGTAGATCGATTCTCTTTTTTTTCTATTACATTGTTGATAATAATTGTAAGTTATCACGTAATATATTACGGATTTATATTTCAGGAAGTTACTGTCAACAAATAATTTTTAAAATATAATTGTATATATGTATATAATAATTTTAATATATGTGTTTTATATTGGAAAATTCAATAATTGAATTTGGTTTACTATGCCTAACAGGTCGTGTGTATTCGCGTCAGCCGTCACTAAAAAGTAGAAAAGAATTAAGGCATAAGCTTTTATTCAAGCGAAAAAATGAACGCAAAAGTTGAAAATAATTTTTCCGATTTCAATAAAATGCATGGTACGAATAAAAGCATGGGCGCCTTATATAGCACCTTATATTTTGTGTCTATTTCCTTAAACAAATGGAATATTCCTAGAAGGTAAAGGCGCACAATCTTTTATTCGAACCATGCATTTTATTGAAATGAAAAAATTATTTTCAACTTTTGCGTTCATTTTTTCGCACGAATAAAAGCTTATACATTAAATTTATCTTATTTTTTATAACAAAGTAAGCTGTCATTGGAAGTAAACAAAAAGTGCTTTGATAATGCAAACAAGTAAATTTCATTCTCTTTTGTAGAAAATAAAAATAAAATGTGTATAAAAATATTTTATAAATTTTTAATAATATACCATTAATTATTTGATTATATATTGGTTTGGAATCGTTTCTTCTTCTGGTTTCATATAGGGTTTCCAAATGACAGCACAGAATTATATTGTAACTATTGGTGCTCAACTTTAAGACCTATATATACATATGCATAAGAAATAAAGAATAACTAGAAGATATAATAAGAATAAGAATTGTTAGCCTAAATAGAACTTAACCAGTTTATCCTAAAGAAGAAAAATTTGTTTATGTGGTTTTTGAGATTATCGAGCCGGAAAAACCGTTACCTAGATTAGTTAGTGATTTACATCTTCAGAATCATTAATTTGTTGAAGTTTCAGAAGTTCACGATAAACTTCATATCTCAAAGAACAAAGGTTATGGATTATAAGAGCAGCTGAACTGTGGAAGAATTAGGGAATTATCGCACTAAAAGTGTAAAATTACAGTAATGACCAGTGAAAAGGCATCACTTGCATATTCTATAAATATGGCATTATAAATTTAATTTGGACAAATAATACTGTTGAAGAGAAAGTAATGTTGATCGGTTTGAAATACGAAACGCATAATTGCATAACTCTTTAAAAGTCTATGTTAGCTTACTGTTTAACATACGACAAAATCTAGGAGAGTGCTGTTTCAATAATTAGGCACAACAAGAGACGTTGTTTATGTTAAGTTAATGTTATCATAATTGGAAACCTCTATTGAAACAAGCTGTAACAGAAGAAAATGCAAATGCTAACTCTTATAATAATTGCTCATTCATGGTATGATTTATTTAGAAACAAATAATGAATATTTTAAAACTGTTGACGTACTGATAATTTTTCAGTATATATAAATTTAAACCTATAAATAGCAGAGTTTTAATTCAAAATATGCATTCGAAATATTTATACAACAAAACTGTACTTTGTTTGCTACTATTCTTCAGCACATTTGGCTTTAGAAAAGAAACATTGATATCTGCTATAATGAGTATTTGAATTGAAATAAAAGGAAACAAATGCAGAACAGATGAGACTTTTACGATCACAATCAGACATAAGGTCTGAAACGAGTTTGGAATTTATGTCCAATATGAAAGACAAAGTGGAGATGTTCGAAACAAACTGAAGAATAATAAGTTGACGGCAAGAATAACATAAACCTTTTGATACGTCGGCCTAAAACAATAGCTTGTCATAAAGGACGGCGATGAGAAGGAAAACGGTGTAAAACTGATTGCCGCATCATGAAAAAGCGTTTATGTGAAAGATAGCTATCATTAAGTCGTGACACGATACTTTGGTATAAATCATTACAAACACTATCGCATCTGTTTGATCAAATAATTCATAATTGAGATCGTCTTTCACAGCAATATAATATTGAAGCACTAGAAACTGCTCTCCCAAATAGCATTTTTAAAAAACGTTTCCCAGTAACAAGAAAAAAAGTACTTTTAATTTAAAACAATGCATCATATAATTCGTAAAGGATAATTTATTTTCCTCTTTGGATTCACAAGAGACAAATTTAAAAAGTTCAAAAAAGTACAAAAAGAAACAAGATCTATTTTATATAGTTTATATACACAGCCAAAATAACACATATAACTAAATTATACACTTATTAAATAGGAAGCAGAGTTTGGATTTTAAAATAAATCGTAATTGCACAGATGAATCCAGTTCTGCAATCTCGCAATCGATTTGCTTTTACAGGAACAACTGGTCATAGAGTTTCTATTAAGTTGCTGGTATGTAGATATTTTTCACTTCGTTTACCTTTTCAATACCTTTTCACTTAGACAATCACTTAGACAAGGAAATTTAACGATTTTTAACGTTCTTTAAAAAGTGAGAAAACTTCTTGCTGCCTTGATATTGCAAAACAATATGGAAATTTAGAGACGCAAATATGTAAAACTCTATCTGTATTTCGAAGAATCCATTGTCCAGCGAATTGTGAAATATCCACCAATTCTTCGCTCAGCATTAGTTCATTTTGGCTGATGAATGTATCACTGAAGATTGTATATCCCATTGATTCTTATGACTTTTGTAATTCAGGAACCTCAGAATACTTAAAGTTCTCGAGTTCCCCTTTCAAACGTAGGAGAAATTTCTACACACTTTTAAATTCACAATGACAGTTTACAATCTTAAGGGGTTTATATACAAAAGGGAACTCTATTTAGCTGATGACTATAAGGGAGATTTATTACAAAGAAATGGGTTAGGCAGAAATGAGAGTTATAAGAAATTCTCCTTGTCCCCGAAAGCCACCTGGATGAGCCACTCTAATGAACAAAGCGCGCATCTCAGATATTCAGTCAATCACACTTCACGAAAGGGAGTGGAAATTTCGCAGGGATGTTTGGGCTCTTCAGTCCCCCATTGTTCTTTGGATCAACTTGCGTTCAGGACTTTTCAATATTTAAAGAGATATAACGACCTAGTAAAAGAACTATACCATATGGTTTGTAATGAATGAGCGATTAATGTAAAACTATACCAAAGTTAAAGAATATTATTAAAAATTACATTATTAATTAAAAATGAAGGAAATAATGTTCATTTTACACTGAAGCATACATGTACATCTCCCGAACGCAGGTTCATGCAAAGAACGATGGGCGACTGAAGAGCTCAAACATCCCTGCGAAATTTCCAACCCCTTTTATGAAAGATAAGCAGCTTGGAAATTAAGTGTAGAATTTGATAATCCTTTTCTTGTCAGTTTTCTCAGAAATATCAGTAGTTTGATCTAAATTTCAAGCAAGAGATTCCTTTTTGGTTATAACTCCAATTCAAAGCACAGGATTAAATTTTCTTAAAAAAACGGACAAAAATACTAGATATGAATGGACCAGAAGTAGGGATTTAGTACAACACCCTGTATCTTAATAAACTTTCAGCAGTATCTCTTAAATTCATATTACTTATTCCCCTTATTTCGTGTGGTCGTACTATAATATTCTTTTCAATAATATCCATTGCATACAATCATAAAAAAGTATGATTTATTTCAAATAGTTTCGTAATTTTTACACACCTCGTATGTTCATTCTTCATTTCAACTAATTAAAAACTTTATCCGTTTGTAGAAAAAAAGTTTTTTTTAAAAAAAAATCGGTACACACTTTTCTTCTACTGCTGGAAATATACCTGAAATTAAATTTAATATTTGTTAAATAATGTTTTCAATATTATTTATTTTCTGATAAATGCTATCTTTAAAACAGAAACGAACGTTTTCAACATTGTACCATTTTAAACCGAATCCGTCTTCTATTCGAATGCATCCCTTGGAGTTCCGTGGTAAAAAGAGATAGCACCGAACTCGATACTAAAATAGACGATAAAAATCACTCATAAAAAGGAAGCAAAGTCTAAAAAGAGACAGCAAAGCGTAATTTTGGATGAATGTCTTCAGCCTAACACTGAAAACAAAGATAGAAGTAGGCAGAGGAAAGGGGGAAAATGAGCATCTTCTATCTAAGAAACGTCTCTTCTAGTGCATAGTGAATTCTCTTTTATGTATGACAGAATGAATTTCAACATATTCATGAGTTTCATAATTTAATTTGCAGCTCTTTTTGTAATTTGTTTACTGAAGTAAAATGTATTCATAGATGTAGGTAGAAATTTAAGAGGAGTTTTTTTTGGAAGTAGATGTAAATTCATAGTAAACAGCCCCCCCCCCCTTTTTTTCGCCATTTTCTCTTTATTTCTTTGAGAAATATGGTTTTAACTTGAAGAAATATGATGTTGGCAATAATAAACAGAGGATAAATTTCCTCGCATATGTTTTTAATTTTTAGACTCACGTTTTTATATACAAAATGTAAAAGAAGGAAATATTTTTGTTTTAAGCATGTTTTACAATTTAAACATAATACATATTTGATTATTTGTCTTTGTGTTGGTTCGGCTTCTGCCGGATTATTTTGCCATTTAGAATTCGAAATGCAGCAGTGGAGTAGAAATGAGTCTGGGTATGTTGATATTTTAATTTTCATTTTTTTCTCTTTTTCTTTCTTTTAAATGTATTCGGAGATATTTCTTTTCCAAATTTGTTCAATTAGTTTACAGGATTGTTTGGTCCTTAAAACCAAGATATATCTTTATTACGTGTTTTAAATACAAGTGGCGTTTTGAAGTTGTTGGGAGCTGCATAACAATTTCCTGCAGCGATTTAGTAATGTAATATTTATTTTATTCTGTTTTAATTTACAACTTTTGTTTTAATTACGTCCTTTTTTTATGATTATTAGAGTTACGTAAGATTAATAATTTAGCTTCACATTAATATATTGTGTTTTTAGATTTTCATATTTTAAGATAATATTTATACATTTTAAGACTGTAAATTTTGGCTCTTTATGGTGAATTTTTGTGCATTTTTTATTTGTGTATATTAAGAGATAATTTTGAATATTAAAAGTTAAATTTAACATGTCATTTTGATTTATTATATTTTTATCTCGTAAATATATATACTACGAGAAAAATTTAATAATATAAAACAGAAGAGAAATTTCTGAAAAATAGAAAAGTTTACACAAAAAAGAATAAAAATAAACGCAAGCATAAACACAATGTTAAGGGAAATCGGAAAAGCCAATGCCTCATCTATGCCTAATATTTGGTATAGATGAAACCTTATTTAAATGGATTCTCATAGATCTTTCCCACTACTGATATATCACTGGGCTTTTATTGCAATTTTATCCATTCTATTCCTTTAATTTTGGATTTACATTTAAATATATAGTGTACTTTTGCATGCCATCCAACATCTATCTGAAAATTGCTTTACACTGTGTTATGGTGTGATGTCCTTTCTTCTTCTGCAAAATGTGAAATTCCTAATTTATTAATAAGTAAATAAGAGTAGCATATTTCATGTGCATCACCTGGTCCCAACTAGTTGTCTTCTTGCTGCTTCCTGAAAGAACTTCATGGTCTGACAGACAAGCACATGAAAGGTACACACTTTTTGAAACACCCTGTTTATTTGAAATGAAATTTTCTATAACAGTAGAGGTGAAGTTTCTATGAAAATAGCAATAATTCCTTTTGCTCTCATCCACTCTCATTTCCCCCTTGACATAGGAATTTATTTCATCTCATATTTAGATGACACATCCTATTTAGGACATTTATTGTTATTTTAATCGATATTAAATAGCAAAAGTCACGAAAAGACACTTGGGCACGCTTAAGTGTGCTAGTCCAAGTGATTTACTACTACTACTTTGCTTAATTATGTATTTACTTTATCTTTTTAAAGATAGCTATATTGACTTAATTACATATTTAAACATCAAACATTCTGTAATTTTATGCACGAGTCGGACATGTCGTTGAATGTGAAGGGATTAATTTCAATAATTTTTTTATTTAAATTCCTACAAATATGCTCACCAATTTTCTTTATTAAAAACCAAAAAAATAACTGTTCTAAACATAAATTTTGAAACCTACTTCATAAACCGCGTGATTTACACCAGTGGTCTCCAACCCCCAGGCCGCCCAAGGAACATTAAATTATTTCCATTTTTATAAGCTTTTTTTCAACTTGACTGTCTTCCTTCAAATCTTGTGATCGATTTCTTACCCCCAGATGGAACCGTCTCGTTGCAAAGAAACAAGCTCAGGATTCTCATTGATTTAGCGTTCTAGTGAGTTAAATGTTAAATCACTTTATATTCATTTTTTTGGTGTAACTGTATTTTATTTTGAATATGCTTAATTATTTGTTTATTAAAAACCAATTATTAAACATGTTTTTTAATGTTTAAATACAATTAAATTAAAATTATTAAATCAAAACAATAAAAAAAACAATCAATGTTCCCCCCCCCAGCGGGCCGCGGTAAAATTATCAAACGTTGACCGGTCCGCGGCAATGAGAAGGTTGGGGAACACTGATTTAAACGACGTGATATTTTTAGCAAGATAAACTGGTAAAAAGGAAACTCCGAGAAAAAGTAATCCATTGATGTCTTCTCAATCTTCCAATTACTTGTTACTGCAGATGACAAGTTCTACTTTCTGAAAACTTGCAGTTTGCCGAAAAGTTTCTTTTAAAACACACTTAACCTCAAGGCACGTAGTGTATTGACCCTAAAATTTCTGCCAAAGCTTTTGAAAGCCTTAATTAAAGAGGGAAAGTTTTGGGAACTTTCATATCACGCAGTAGTCTTGTGCAATACATTTCTTAAGATAATTGTTTAAGACGTGATTTCTTTTTTAAACCAGCAGGATTGTTCTTCCCATGACAATCTCGCATATTTTGTAGCGTCAGACTAAGAAAATAGCCGATTTTATATCAAAAATAGATATATTTGGCTATTAACAAAATGAAGTCGTTTTTATCGTACAAGCAATTTGAAGAATTGACTTTCAAGCTTGAAAATATAAACAGCCACTAACATTCACATTACGTAAAGTCTGTGCCTCGAGAACAAATGCATAAGAAGACACTGGTAAATTGGTAATCAGTTAGGCCTTAGACTGAAAACATTCGTTACAATTTTCTCAACGGCGTGTTTGCCCTTAGCTGGACATTCACGTTTTTTTTTTCATTTGAGGAAAGAGCAAAATATTTGAAATTTTGGTGAAATGATTTCAAACATTCAGTAGTAGTTTTTGTCAAATAATTTCAAGAATTTATTTCTGTACATTTCTTTATAGAATTTTTCCATAGGGTGGAAACAAGCCAAGAGCTTCACAGAAAGATTCCTCCATTACAGTCGCATGAATTCCATCAAACAATACCGTATGCTTATAAAAAATATAATAGGATTGGTTAAAAGGGTTAGTGAGTATTTTAAATAGTCTTTTAAATACCTAGAATGATAATTTTCGTAAAAAAGAATTCTAGTAGATTTTAATATGTCCCGTTAAATCAACTTAATACAATGGTGTTGAAAAAGGTAAATGCTCTGTAGAGTCAGACTCAGAAAATAACCTATCTTTATATCAAAAATATTTATTTGGCTATTTACAAAAGAAATGTTTTTTGTCGTACAAGAAAGTTGAAGAACTATTTGAAATCTAAATCATTTACAATCGTTCACATTACGCACACAATCTGCGCCTCGAAAAACAATGGTAAAGCCGTAATCAGTACAGTATTTTAAATATAAGACTGGAGATTGAAAACAATCGTTACAGTTCCAAATAAGAGCAGGGGTCGATCCAGGTTCTTTTGGGGCCCATTTTTGTGAAAAAATATTTTTGTAAAAAAAAATATATATTTTTGTGAAAACTAAAAATATTTTTTGTAAAGAATTTTTTTATCATGCAAAACCTTCAATTTTAGAAGTTATATTTCTATATTTTACGTTTAATATCAAAAGTGTTTCATTGAACCAAATATATGCATTAATTTGATATAATACTGAAAATAAATATTCGTATATATATTTTTTGCAATGCCTCATTCAAACACTTTTAAAAAAGAAGTCAGATTAAAAAAATAATAGTGCTTTATTGTTAAAAGTATATTGAAACATTGGAACTTTCTGTTAACAAAACACTTAATTATGCAGAAATGCATCTTCACTTTTAAAATCGATTTGATATAGAAAAGTAAGAAAACCTAATACTATGCACATTTTTGAGCATCTTTGTTTGGCCGAGGAGCCATTTTAAAAAGGGATCATTTTTATAAAATAAAATTTTGTAAAAGAGCCGTTTTTATGAATTTGAATTTTGTGAAGGAGCCGTTTTTGTGAATTTGAATTTTGTGATGGAGCCGTTTTCATGAAGTGGAATTTTGTGAAGGGACTGCAAAACAGCCCCAATTTTCGCCTGGATCAACCCATGAAGAAAGAATAAAACGATGAAATTGTTAATTTTATGATGATTTAATGAAATTGTTATCTCCAAAATATTCTAAGAAATTTCATTACTCTCATTTAGAGATCAATGAATTGTTTGAATGTTTTTAACACGACTTGAAAACGGAACAAATTATCTATTTATACTCAAATGAGCGTCTAACAAGTAACAGACAAAATAAAAATTTAAAAAAATTACCCGAGCTAGATTCTGAGATAGTTTAGAATTTGTTCTCTTTATCGTTCTTCATTTTTCTTGTGTTAGCCAAAGGGCATTTTGTACTAGAAGTCCAAATTTGGAATTCGGAATCTTGAAACTGCGACTTGATTAAATGGAGCAATTATAAAATGTTTTTAATTAATTCTGAACTAAAGTAGCAACTCTTACCTAAAGGGAAACTAAACGTAATTAAACAATAGTAAACTAAAATGAAAACGGGAAATTCGTTCGAACAGAATAGAGTTCGAGTTTTATACAACTGAGCTGTCACGACTTCCAACGATGTTCGTGAACTAGGCACTAAAATGTAAATAATTAACGTTTTGAAGGGATGGTTTGAAACATTTTGTAAAATTGTAAACAACGATTATTTTGTTTAAATTCAGTGGAAAGAGACTAAGACTTTTGAAAAAAGAGGGTAAATAGTTTAGATTTTTCTATCGCCATTAATCCTCTAAGCATTTGAGACGCATTTTTCCGTTCTTCATGTTCAGTTCAAAAGCAGATTATTCATGTTTATGTTTATAATTTCTTAAATAAATGGATAAAATATTCTGAAGACTTGATTAAACGCAATAAAGATTCATATTCACTCTAAAAGCTTATTTTTATGGTTTTAAATCTATTAGATGAAAATAACTGACCACTTAGAGGGTTAAAGGCTGATTTTTAATATTGACCTTCTCTTCTTTGAGTAAAGACATCGGTTCAATAATTATACTTTCAGTAAACGGGTTCCCATCCCTTAAACATCTTTTGGCCCGTGGAAACTGAGGTAGGCGTGAACTTTTTCTGATTTATTGACTTTACGTCTAAATATGTTTTGACACATGAGCATTATTAAAATTATTGCGACGAAATCATTCAGATAGCTTAACTGATTTATTATTGATGTACGTTCGAATCAATCTTGCTTCTAATTTCACTTTATAGAAAGTAGTCATGCTGGATCGAATACGTTTTGACGTACAGTTTACAGTACGTGCAAAATAGAAAGAACAAAATTATAGAAAGAGAGTTTAAAAGAGGTGCAGAAATTTCACCATTCAGATTAACTTTACGAAGGTTTACAAAAGTCGGTATCATTACATTTCTAATGTTTCTTGAAATACTGGCCTGTATAGATAAATTTAGGAAAACAGAAATTAACGAATGGATAGAAAATATATGTTTGTGCCTCAAAAGTGTAGCTCAGCAATTCAAGGAGGAAAAGAAATGTGATGATACTGACAGCGAACAATTGTTGTAAACTCTCTCATAAAATCAACCTGGCTGCAGACATTTTAGCACTTTTTTTTAGACTGCTCTAACCTATACTACCTCACAGCCCGTTCTATTGTTGGTAAATGTGGAGTTTACAGTAAGCACCTGTTTCTTGCCACTTTTTCTTGGCGCAATTTCATTCGCCGTCGCCAAATACTGTTTTGGATGCGCAGTACGATTTTTATTGCTCTCTTGCGCACGCGTCACCTGAAAACGAGAGATTGGGCACGCAATGCTTGCGGCATTTTAAGTGTGTACCAGGCAATTTTTTTTTAACTTAAAAAAACGTCAGCGGCTTTACTTTCAGCATAGCAGGAAACTAGTTTCATTGAATGTTAGGAATCTAGGGTTTTTTTCAAAAGATTCCGAAAACTAGAATTCCCGCATGCAATGTCTCCGACATTTCAAGCGTGTACCGGGCAAATTTTTTAACTTAAAAAATATCATTGGCTTCGCTTTCAGCATAGCGTAATATTCATTGCTTCACTTATTCATTGAGAAACGAAACACACAGAATAACATACACGGTACTGAACCAATATTCAATCTGAAGAATTTCAAACGAAGTTTTATTCAAATTCGAATTTAACGACCAATCACATTGAAGAGTTGAACAAAACAGTCCAATCGAAACGTGGCGCAATATAGCTTGATAAGCAACACACCGATGTAAAGATCAATTTGTGCGCATGTGCGCGTGTCAAAAATATCTAGACGCATCCAAAACAAATGTTCTCTCATTGTCGTTCTTGGCGGCAAAGACTTGGTGATTCTAAGAGGAACGAAGTAAGTGGGTACCGTAAACTCCACATAAACCCTGTTGTTAGCTAACGAGTTGAATTATACGCCTACATCGTTCTCAGGGCGCCATATAGCGTTGCTGGAAAATACAGCTCCACTGATAGTTGTTTTGATACAATCTGTGTAAATAATTATACGATGTATTATTAAGTCCTGTCAGATATTTCCGAATATGATACAAATGCATTAATAGTAATTAACATATTTGAACTGAATAACAGATTTAAATATCATTCATCAATATTTCATGTAATCATACTATATTGTAAGCTAAAGTTATTTTATTTAATTGAGTATTTTCTAAAGCCTCCAAATCCAGTAAAATTTTGATGGCATTTATAATTAACAACTTCTTGGTGATCCTTTTGAGTTCTGAATATGCGATCCAGCTATTCTAAAACGCTTCCGAAAAGGCACTCTTTGATTAATTTTAAGCCCAGTGTAACTTGAAATCTAATTCCCTCACCGATCTTAAGAGTATCAACTTACTTTGATACATTCCTTTGTTGATGATCTTCTGTATGATGAAAGTTCCGTTTCGAGGATCCTCTCCCTCCGCCAAAGTTTGAGCAAGAGCTTCAGCGTACAGGATGACAGAATCATATAAATAAGCGGCAAATTCTGTGATATGCTGTCGAAAGAAAAAAATAGATATATATGTTCATTGTCAATCAAAACCATGCTGTGAGATAAAATTGATGGATTTGTCAATATATAATAAAGAAATCAATTCCACATTTAATTCGAATTACACGAGATCACACAAAAACCTCCACCATAAAAATTTACGCTGTTAAACTGTGTATTTTTACATTTAACATTGATATATCAAAGTCATTACATTGCAAACACATTCTTCTGCTGCGATATGTTGGCGATCTACAGAATTAGTCCTGGAAACTTTTGAAACATTTTTGCATAAAATTTGAAGTCCTCTAAACTTAATTTAAGAGCATGGAACATTTAAGTTATCTTGAACTTTGGAGAAAATCAGAAATAATATATAATCTAAAAGAAAAAATCGAAACCCTCACTGATTAATCTTAAATCTTCTTTTAGAATATAGAGCTTAAATTGCTAGATTCATATGTAAAAGTAAAAATTCTATCGGTATTATATAAATGAGTTCTAATTTGGAGATATTTGCAAATGTATGATCTCTAAATCCCTCTATAACAACTAATTATTTTAGCATAGCTATGCAGCTACGTTACTTGCTGCACTGCCTCATTTATGCTGCATATCAATATTATTGCAAATATATTACTATTCTGTGATTTGCTGACGTGCTACAAAACCAGCTCCATATTTGTAGGATACCTTATCAGTCACCTGCAAATATTTATTTAAATTTGAATTTATTTTGTGAATATCTACTGAATTATTTAATACAACAAAGAATACGTTCTGTCTTTTCAAGGTAGGACTATGTTCCTCCCATTGGGATCTCAGGAAGGAAATTGATTCACACTCCAAAACGCCACAAAACTTGGTATGGGAGATCGTCATTATCTCGGTAACTACATATGTTAAAGACACAACTAATGTCTTATTTTAGAGATAAAGGGTAACAACAGAAGTTACAAAAAAATTGAAAATCTGAAAAGAGTCACGCGAGTAAAGTAGTCCTACGCCTTTAACATAAGCGGTTGTTTGAAAAAGACAGCCTCCCGTCATTTGTTTTCAACAATATTCACTAATTAGAATCAATGCTTTGAAAATAAAATTACTTTCTCTTTTCTCAGAGCAATAAAAATCGTGAGAAAGTCAACTTTGAGTGATCATAGAAT
Organism: Araneus ventricosus; assembly: GCA_013235015.1. Classification (NCBI taxonomy): domain Eukaryota; kingdom Metazoa; phylum Arthropoda; class Arachnida; order Araneae; family Araneidae; genus Araneus; species Araneus ventricosus. Next base: position 272,236 of record BGPR01001186.1, on the reverse strand, counting down.
AGATCTGAGATCAACTACCTTCCCCCTTTAAGATATAAATTTGTAGTGATAAAGCCCATCGAAAGCACATTATTAAAGTGAAATTTTCATTCGTGATGTGTTACACTTAATGCACGAAACTCCAGCAATCTTCCACTGTAATGAAAGGAATGATGAACGATCTTCCAAAATGACAGTAATCACGTTCAGGTCTTCAGCAAATCGATTGAAAGGCTTTCTGGTAATAAAATACCTGAGTCACGATGTAGATATAGAAGATATCAGTAGCTGTAGACAAAAAGATTTGAAGGTAAGTTTGAAAGATCGACGTTTTCTACAGTAACCCAGATTGTTCTGAAACGATTTTTATTTATTTCGTCTATTCATCAAAGTAGACTGACAGTTATTGCGTTGTATTGAGTTTCCGGCAGGATACGCTATAGGGGACCATTTGTTATCAGTGGAGACTCTTTCGTTGTGTTCGGTAAGATGATATGCTTTTTCCCTTGGAGAATTATCAATCTTAAATACGTTTTATTCCACAAGCAGTGAAAAAAAATTGTATTCAAATATTAGTATAATATAAAATTGGTATCTTACGAATTTAAATGCAATGTTTGAATCAAGAAGGGAAAACTATAAATGAATGGTAATGAAGAATGGTTATGACTAGGGTTGCCATACGTCCCATATATACGGGACTGTCACTGTATTTCACTACTCAGTCCCGTATTACTATTTGCCCCGTTTTCTCCCTAAACTCTACCAAATTCCTGCATGGAAAGAAATAGAAATAATCTTGCATATGTACAAGTAAGAAACATCAATGTTGGAAGCACTGAGATTCTATTCAACTCGTTTGCATATCAAAGATTAATTAGAGAAAAATAATACCAGCAAAAACTGTGAAGCCACAATGAAATTGAGTACGGAAGAGAAATGGCTGAAGGTTTTTGCAGATATAAAGTATATTGATCAGATGTGATATATAATACTGATATCCGAATAGGCATTTGCCATTCCAGACCACAATGTAAATGTCGAGAGAATATTTCCATAATGTCAACTCAATGGTGGGACGAAAGAAACAGGTTTTCAGTGGAGACAACTGAAGCAATTTTGATTTGCCATTACAATTTTAAAATGTCCTGCCCCCAATTTTATAATTATGTGAAAGAGGAAAGTGATATAATTAAGAAAGTAAAATCAACTTTAAAATATGACTGGGCTAAAAATTATTAGCCTTGCATCATTTTTTATTATTCTACGTGTTCATTTTATTAGGTTGCATAAACTTTATTGATTTTTTATCAGCATAAAATTAAATATTACCTACCCACTTTTTTGCATGTTTTACTCATTTAGCATTTAAACGTCCCGTATCAATTCTTGGCAATTATGGTAACACTGTAAGCTATGACATAAAATAAAAATATGACCCATTTTAAAGTTTTGTAAATGAAACAAGATCAATGGTCGATATTATTTCCTTCGTTTTTGACATTTTAGACGCGAAAAGCTGAATTTCTTTATCCTTTTTTAATATGAAATTTCAGAATTTCGCGATGTTATTGCAATTTTTATGACATAAGATGAGGTTATGGGTCTTCTCAAAAAAAAAAAAAATAGAATCCAAGTCAATAAAAATTTTAAAAAATTAAGGCAATGGAATCAATCAGGCTCTCCTGACACACGTAAAATTTTAAGCTGAGAATCCATACTATCCCAGTGGTAGGGTAGTTGAATTCGGAATTAATTAGGGGAAAACTGAACATTTTTTAATCCCTTCAGTTTAGGTCTGGAATGAACATATAAAGTTTTCCCCCTCCTGATATGTGAGCTTTAGCCGCTGCGTGCAGATCTGTAGTCAGAAAATAGGACTTCAATCAATAATCGAGCAATATCTCAAAAGCAACTCGTAATATCAAAAACATTGAAATACAAAAATTATAGAGCTTGAAATTCTGAATACAATGAGTACCAACACTTATTGTATTCAAAGAAAATAAGCTCACAACTGCTCTTGAAAGTTTTGCCTAAATCGCTAATCAAGAACTTTAAGCGAGAACGGACCAAGTTATCGGTTCACCCTGCCTCCAATTATCATATATACATTTTAAATTTGTTCAGGGTGCTTTTATAATTATTACAAGGCAGGATTTATTTAGTATATTTTTAGAGAAGAAAGAAACCATTATATATTATTATGATTTAACAAAGGAAAATATAACACGAAAATTTCAACAATGGGTGAGAGTGTAATGAAAGACAATGACTTTCATTTTAGCCCTTATTATTTAATTACGCGTAATTGAAGTGATATTTAATAGATAAAATGTTTTAGATGAATTACAATTTTTTAGATGTTGAAGGTGAGTCATAATCATTAATGACGGTTTGATTACTGCCACTTTTCTCCACTTGCATTGTTTGACATTCTTCCTCCAAGTCCACTTCTGAAATTATCTCCTCCATCCTGATATCGATTTCAGCGTTTTGGTTAGCTGAGTTTGTAATGATGTTATCATCTTCTGGAGAATTCGTACACCCTTGCCTTTTGCAGTGATAGCAAATTGTAGATAATTTAATACCAGATTTCCTACAGGTGCAAGACAAATTACACCCTTTTGCGCACTTGCATATCATATAGAGAGAAAGGCTGGAGGAGCTGGTTCCTTGTGGGTGGTGACTGGGAACAATCCATGTTTGGTTTCTTTCCAACCCCAATCTAAGGGGCTTTTGGCAAATCCACTCCAAAGTTGAACCTGTAGGTATGCACGGACGGAGTGTTCACATGCAGCTGCTGTAGTGGGAGGGGGAGACGCTAAATTGAAATTATTTTTTATTAGTGATTTTTGAAAAAGTTTAGATCTCAGTTCTTTCACCGTTTTTCCCCCATACAGTACCATTAAAATTTTCTGTCCTGCTTCATCTATGTCATCCGGGCACGTATTTTCATCACGGAAAATGTTCACAACTTTTTGCAGTTCAGTGCTGTTCAGAATATTCATAAATTTCTTCTTCCCCTGCCTGAAAAGAGTAAATGTGGCATCGCAACCACTGAACGCATGAAGAAACAAAATATTGTCCCTTATTGTGTGGGGCAATGCTGAGGATTTCTTCAAAATACAAAGCATCTCCTGCCTTACCTTTCCCTGGCTTTAAGAAGAAAATTCTTTCGGAATTAGTGGATGATGTCATTATAAGCAAGAGGTCTATATCTTCATCAACAACCACAACAAATTGTGACCTTTTCCTATTTCCAAAACACTCTTGATTATTAGATAATCAGCATCTTCCTGAGCTTGCTTCACAACAAAACCTTCTTTTCGAAACTTAACACATAACATATTTATAAGCTTTTGCTTGTTCTTGTGATTTGATAAAAATATCTCTTGGGACATAGTGGCTGACATCGATTCATCAACATAACATAACCAGCTATGAGTTTATTTGTTCGTCTGATACGTTCTACTAATTTTGTACTTTTCTCTGCATCTTCAGGGTAACCATAAAAAATTATTGAAGCTCCTTCATTGAAGTGCTTTTTGGCGTAGTCAATATATTTCTTCAGGATGAAAGAAAATTATTCCTTTGCCTGCCACAACACACGATGCAACAAAAATACACCATCAACCACACAACATGCTGAAGTGAAATGCACGACAGTCGTAGTAGAAATTAAATCATAAAATACTGACTTGCAGGTCTTGCGCAGTCCTCCTTCATAACAGAGTGACAATGGAAAAGGAGGCAGCTCAAATTCAAAATATGTCTGTAACTCTCATCAGACTTTTTTAGGAGAGAGATTCTTCTGGTTATTGTGTCAGGGTTCACAGGAATTAATTCATTGTAAACTTTCACCTTGGAAGTGAAACCACGAATAGGCATTGCTCGGTTTTTCCGTTAAAATTAAATTCCGTTTAATTTCCCCTCTAGTTCGAAAGCTAAAGATTTAAAAAAGTTTATCTTCAAAGAAAATGTGATAAAGCTATTGTTTTAATGCATGGTTATGCTCTTCGCGGATGTTCGATGCATTTGAGAAATTTTGGAAGGCAAAAACAAATTATTTTCATTTATTTCCGAAAGATCCTGATGTTCGGAAACTTTGGATTTATAGATGCAAGAAAGATAGAAAAGATCTCTTTAATCTCTATCTTAAGTCCTTAAAGATCTCTTAAACATTCCATATTTGATTCTTTTTTGATGTGCGACTCTTTAACAACGTTTACACAAAAAGACAGCTTAGAAAAAGTTTTTCTGTTGCTAAAAGAGTTCTGAAACATGATATTTATTCCGTTACGTATCATTGGGACTAAGCGGTGTGCTCCCAAAGCGACGTCATCAACGCATCCGCTCTCTGTGTTTGTATTTTAACTATCGATAGATGATGGACACGTGTTTCTCATATGCCCAGATGGGTAAATATTCTGCAATCAGCAACAACAGTAGCAATGTCCCTTGTACAATGCAACATGCTTAATTGAAGGTGAACAGCGAACTCTCATTCGTTCAGGGTTTTTCTTAAAGTTAGTTGTATATTACTCTTCTCCGTTCGTGGTAATTTCGCTTCTGACACTTTCTTATTGAAATAATTTGTTTTTTTTTAATTTCAAGCTCAGTTTACAATTTTGGAAGATTTATTTTGCAAAACAACCGGTAATTTATTTAAAATGCCGTGCATATACCTGAATGCAGAATAAGCTTCGAGTTATTTTGAAGAACTCCCATAGGTTGAGAAATCTGTTGCTTCTAATTAATAAACACGCTCTCGACCATTTCTGAGGCTTTCGTGTGATGTTTCCCTCTGTTAAATCATAATAACAGTGCCCCTCAAAATATACTAAATAAAGCCTTGAAATAATTATAAAAGCATCCTGAACAAATTTAAAATGTATATATAATAATTGGAGGTAGGGTGAACCGATAACTTGGTCAGTTCTCGCTTAAAGCGCTTGATTAGCGATTTAGGCAAAACTGTGAAGCGCAGTTGTGAGCTTAATTTTTCTTGAATATAATAAGTGTTGGTACTCATTTTATTCAGAATCGCAAGCTCTACAACTTTTGTTTTTTTCTGGTTTTGATAGTATTCGTTGTTTTTGAGATATTGTTCGATTATTGAAAAAAGTTCTATTTTCTGACTACAAATCTGCACGCAGCTGCTACAGCTCACCTAGCAGGAGGGAGAAAAGTTAGTACGTTCATTCCTGACCTAAACTGATGGGATTAAAACAATTTCCAGCTTTCCCCTAATTAATTCCGAATTCGGCCTTTTTTTACGACCCAACCGCTGGGCTTTAGCCCATTTTGCAAATAGAAAATAGACGCGATTTCACAACACAGTTTACGACAAAGAGCAGTAAGATGACATGTGCAGTTACGCCTGTATTGTTGCTATGAAGTTATATGAATTTGTCCGTTACTTCCGCTTTTGAAACAGATATAGGATATTCAGCCTTAAAAAAACCTTATCTTAATCCGAGAGAACACGCGCCTCCTTACCGAACGTTAAGACTCCCGGGGATCATAGAATGACCCCAACCTGAAAGTCCCCTACACTGTTAAAAGCATTATATTTTTAGTTGGAAAAATAACTCTTTTCACTTTTAGACATTGAGAATACAGTGCTTAACACAAATCAAATCTACTCCATTATTATGCACTTATAAAGCACGAATTTCTAGAGGGTCCGTTTTTCTTGCATCTCTTTCACGTGGAAAGTTTGGTGCAGTTTCCTCGATAAATATATTTTTGAACTCTACAATTAACTGTATCGTGTTATCGTGGATGAATAACTCCCAACCCTTCACAGGGCTTGTCACATCTTTCCTGGCCCTTTTGTTCCAGGTAAGCACGTCACAATATTATACCAACGAGTACGAATATTCTGCCAGAATTTTGTTTTTCTCCACTGTACGTCATTTTTTGGTGAAAACTATTCCGAGTTATACACTTCTTCATTTCCAGAACCTCCGTCTTCTTCTGACTCCGTATCATGCTCTCGGAAACTCTCATGATCTAAAAATTATCTTCTAAAATATCCTCAGGTCCATTGTCTTCATTGTCAAAGTCTGAATCTTCAGCAGCTTCAACTTCAGCAAGAAGTTTATGTAAACGCTCCATTTCTTTTTCATATCGAGTAGGCATCGTGAGCAGCTGGTAAATACTTCAATTTGGAAAGGTCAGCAACGAACTGACGTTATCAGCCGCGTGATATAACTGGTCTGTGGAACAAACAGAAGGACGCGAGGGGTCATTCCATAACCCTAGTAACTGACAAAACGTGTATTAGAGGACGAAAAATTCCGGAAATACTTTCTAAATTCTCTGAAAAGGCACAGGGGGTAACTAACTTAACTACTGATAAGAAAGAATTGAACAGGTGGCTATTTTTCTAGGAATCGGAGTTTGCCGGGGCTTGGGGTCAGGAAATCACCCCCCGCGCGTTCTCCCGGGTTAATGCAGTTTTAAATAAAAGAAATGTTTATTTTTTATTTATCAACAAAGGATAAAAAATGTTTTTCTTCCTCTTTTTTATACTTATTGACCCTTATTTATTTATATAAACATATAAAGCGGAAAGATTATTTCTAGAATTTTAAGGCAGTGTAAAAATATAATTTTTGCGTCACCATTCGGAAGTCATTGCAGACAAACACCAAGTTTTGCTGAATTTTCATTCATTACAATTAAACTTTTGAAAAAAACCGCTGTGAAACGCACCTTCCACCCATTAAAGCATATTTATGCCAAATTTGGTTGTTCTAGGTCCACAGACCTGCTTTGTAGCGTTAAAATCAAACACCCACATTAGCTTTTATTATTATTAGAGATTAATTCCCCAACGTATCTCCAAAGTAATGCATTTTATTTTTGGTGATAACTGATTTGGCTTGAAAGACTGTAAGGAAAATCTTTCAACTCATCTGCAACTTCAACCGAAAGTTATTTCAGGTGCAAACCAGTTTTATTTACAGTGAAATACTAAACAGTCCACTGTTCTTCAAAACATGGAGATATCCCCCCATTCGGAAATAAATCGTTTGCTTTTTCTTACCGGCTTTGACTCAAGACCTTCACGAAGGAGCGCCATTTGTAAAATTTCCGTTCTGTCAACTCATTTTAACTTCAAGAGCCTGTTTGCCAGAACAAAACGTATCGTTTCTCAGCTCTTAAACTTTCTTTTTTGCCACGTCGATGTCTTCGGCGCAAACATGAAGTCGTCTCATAGAATTACTCGCTCAAAACTCTCTGTTTATTTTACAGCGTGATTCCTTTTTTTTAAGGCCCACTCAGAAGTGAGATGTCATTTCGTTGGCAGTAAAAAGGAAAAGTTCATAAAAAGTGAAAATGTTGGAAATGTCTCCAAATGTCTGTCAGTTAGTTTCGCTTCCTTGTCAAATGCTATAAATGGAACAGGTCTGAAAGAATCTAATGAAGATTTCTAATG
>BGPR01001186.1:243981-264797 GCA_013235015.1 Araneus ventricosus | reverse complement strand
TAATACTTCGCTTTGTTTGCATCCTCCTCATGAAGAGTCTGCAGTGATTCATTGAATTGATTTTAATACTTCGTTTTGTTTGCATCCTCCTCATGAAGAGTCTGCAGTGACTCTTCATGAGGAGGACAATGGGCGCACAGATAGTGAAACTGTGGCTCAAGCGGCGTTATCGTACCTGGTAGAACTTTGAGATTTCTCTGGTAGATGGCTGTGTATGTCAAGAAGTGCAGTTTTTCGGTGATGCATTGATTCTTTCTCTAATGACTGTAAATGACTTGGTTGTAGCATGTCAGTTGTGCTTACATGTCTACGATCAGAATATCTCCACTGTCGGAAGACTGCAGAAAGATATATACACTCAGTTTCGTAAACATTAGACTAAAAATGACGGTTGCAGTAACACCCTCTGCTAACCTAAATTGGATTACAGCGTGCTGAGTCTGTTTCAAGGAATCCATGACACTACGTTACTGCATTTGTTGCTTCTGGTTCACTCAACGACACACCGTCACTAACCGTTTTATACCAGATTTCTCCAGATATACAAAGTCATCTGCCAGAGAAATCTGAAACTTCTACCCCTTGGATTAATGCTGCTAGATGTCTCAGCCCCACTTTTATTTAGGAGTGCCTTATAAAAGGTATAGATTATATATAGCTCATTTTGTCGGGCCTTTATACATAAAACACAGGAGGTCATAATTTAATCATTGATTTAAAGTCGGAGGATCGTGGGATACAGACCGATGCCACCGAAGATCTTCTATACATGTGGGTCTGATGTGCAATATATCATCATGTATGCGGGTTTGATATTCAAATCTGTTGTGGATAAAATGTCCTCATCTTGGTTTGGCGTAGAAGTCTGTAGAGAGGTGTCCGGGTCAGGTGCCGTCAGCTTCATTTGACCACGGTTCAAAATTAGATCTTGTGCAGCTTTTAAATGGCACATAAATCTAATAAATAAACCCATATGAATCACACGGGGTTTGAAATAATATACATAGTCAGAGAGTTGAAAGAATCATTTTCTGTGTTGGTAAATGCGCATAAGCTTAACAATTAATTTTGTAATAACGTCGTACCAGCAATATTGTGGCGAAAACGAGTATATTTACCAAATAGACTTTTAAACAGTTAAGTTTAGTTTACCTATATTTATGTCTTTTTTGTAGCTAAATGAGGGCTATTTGGAGGTCAATCTTTTAATTTTGAACCACAGTCAGATGACGAGAAGAACATCTGAACCATCACCCTGATCTCGAAATTGCCATTCCATATAATCGGTAGGAAGTTTGATCTTGATAATGGCTTTAACTTGTTCCAGGTCCGCACACACGACGTGTGATAAAGAAACGCATGACAAAACTTTGTTCGAATAAGTCAAGTGGTGTGGCAATACATGGCTTTCAAATTCACGGGATTTCAGTTGTATAATTTAGATTCACAAACTTAAACCAACACTAGTATTTCCATTAATTATTTGATTAAAGCCAAAAGGCATTGCTAAATATCTGTGAGCAGTCTCCCGTGGTTTTATAAATCTCATTGCATAAACGTCTCAAAAATGTTTTCTGTTAAATAATCCTGATGCATCAGACGACATTGATGTTAGTACTTTTATCAAAATTCTTCGAGTTGTTCTGCTTCGCATAAGCGTCGAATATTTTAAATTGCTCCCATTCCCCAATGCCCTGCTTTAATTACATTCCTTTTACTAACTTGACAATCTAATGCTTCTGCGACTCGTTTGAAGCCAGCGTCTTGAATTAAAACTGTTTCCCTGTGCAAACTTTCTGTCCATTTAATAGAAAGCCAGTTGGAATTCATGAATCAAATAACACACATTTAGATTGTCTTTAGAGATCAGTTAATGAAAACTGTGTGCCTATGGAAAGGCTTTCTATTGTTAACAAAAATTATACGTGCTTAACTGAATTATATTAGTTAATTATGAATGAAAATCTAGATAGAATAACGGCCACGTGTGAATTTGTGAATTTCGGAAAAAAAATATAAAAATTGTCACTCATCACATACAGATTTCTATTAGATATAATAAGGAGAAGACTGTTCATTGACGTTTGAATTTTATTTTTTGCTTGTATCTTGCCCTTCAGAAGGTTTTCGAACCTCACAAGGTATTTATGTATAACAGATGATGAGGAGAAACATGTATTATCGCTTTATGAAAGATTCCATTTTCAAATGAACTTTCGAACTAATTTGACACAAATGTAATAACTAAGATGTAGAAACAGATAAATTTTCATCTTGTATGTAATTTTTAGCTTGATTTCTCAGAGTCGCATTTTGGAGAGGTACACTTTTCACAGACATAGAAGTAATTTTCAGCTGCTTGAACTTTATGCACTCAGCATACACTTTAAAAGTCACTCCAAATTTTTACGTCTGTGGAGGTTTGAGATTCCACGGTTAAAATTACACCAATAATCTGCAGTAGACCCAAGGGGCAAGAACTTGCTATTTCCAAACACAAAGGCGAGGCTACTAGGAGATTTCACTTTTCACTACGACACACCCCTGACCCCAGAGATAAAAATCTCCGGTTTGCAGTTTGGATGAGTGTGCGTAGAAACTTCATTGAACAAAAAAAGAAAAAAAAAGTTTACATACAGTGTTTTCACATCGACGAAAAACATGTGAAAATTATGAAAACGATGAAAAATGACTTCTAGGAGACTGCCGAGACTGATTCATTGGTTTAGCATGTGATAAATCCATGATTTGAAATATTTTACAAAGCATTTCACATGTCTTTATTTATAATTCCCTTTTTACTATCTCGTATATGTAGCATAGAGTGAGAACGTATTGTAATAGTCGAAAAATTTGTCCTCGAGATTTTGATGAATCTTCAAGTTTTAAACCTCCCCGAGTCCAATATATATATATATATATATATATATATATATATATATATATATAAATAAAACGTTTTTAATATTATGCCTGTCTGTGTGTGAATACTTTAACTCAGCAAGCTGTGAATATAATACAACAGTGGTCGGCAAACTCATTAGTCAAAATAGCCAAAGATCAGCAGTACGACGATTAAGATTTCTTTTGACAGCTAAATTCTTTTGAAGAGCCGTGTTTTCAAGAGTCAATACAAACTAGTTACTAACATTAAATAAAACCAGATATTATAATAATCGCACGTAGTCGAAATCGATTCGTGGCAGAGACCCACTAAAGTGGCCACAGAGCCGCGGTTTGCCGACCACTGCAATAAAGCAAAAAGCTAAATGGATGAAATTTAGCATATGATTTCTACTCAAAACGTGTAGTATTCTGTCAAATTGTGGAATAAATCCATCGAAAGCAATAACTCAAATATACAACAAATTGGATAAATAAAATTCGATATACAATCTTGATACCAAAATTGTAGGTATATACCTAATTTTGGATACAAGCGGGCAAGAGGAAGAGTGCAAAGAACGTACTCGCTTTTCTTCGCTGCAGTACGAAGCTTAACATAAAACGAGCCTTATTATGAAAGTATCCGCGAAAGCCGAGAGGTGGACACTCCAGATGGTTTGTGTAAATGGGTCTGCCTGATTTTTAATACCGATCCTATAGAATCTATGTAAGAACATGAGTATATTAGTGTTCGAATCTACGCCGGTGACAGAAATGTATGGCTCTTACAGATTTTGAGACATTTACTTAACTTAACACCACAGTATACCCCCGAACTCGGAGCCAGGATGGCTCCCTATCGGTTGGGTGGGTATACGTGAGCATTTATTGAAAGAAAGGATTTAATAAAAGTTATAAACTTATATAACTAAATACAAATCCAAAACATTGGTTTACAAAAACAGTTTGAACAGAGACAGATACTGCATGCAAGCTCTTATACAAGAAAATGTTTCATTCGGTTTTGTTTCAAAAAATAGCTTGTTATCGTGACTTTAATTATAATCCAGATAGAAGCAGTTCAAATAAAGTAAAGATAATAATATTATGAAAATTTCCCATCTATATTGTGTACGGTTATCACTGAGAGACAGCTAAATAAAGTTAGCTTCATTGTTGCACAAAAAAATAAAGAACATGCACACAAGAAAAAGGGTCTCTGTGATATTTTAAAATTGTCACTTTTGTCATTATTAGCATGGTAATTCTTTCATTTAGATCGATGTCTCAAATGTTAGATTTATATTCTTTTATTTAATAGTTGCGTTACTTACGCCAGAAGTACCTGTATGATGCGGATTCAGAGTAGGCTTCCAAATCTATATAAATAATCACGTATTCTCTCGTATCCAGCAATTTTCGCATCTGCAATTTCGTCATCAATTCGATGAGGTCAAAAATCCGTCCAAAAAAGACATACACTGCGAAAAAGAAATTCAAAACACTGCAAATTAGAAAATATAATTTCAAGTGAAAAACTAAACAAACACAGAAACACAAACACACATACAATGTAACTACTATGAAAAGAACTTAAATAATGACATATGTAGTATTATTAGAGAAATCAATACTTAAGCAATTTCATTACATTTTTATATGTTTCAGTAAAAAGCCTAACTTTTTTGTCACTTATGTTATTAAAAGTTTGGCAAGTTATTTAGAATTATTTATGCTGATTAAATTATTAATAGTTTTTGTTGTAATTATAGAAGAATGGAATTTCCCATGCAGCTAAAGCGTCTTGCGATATAAAAAGAATATTTTAGCAAGAGTTTGCAATATTTTCCGAAATTTAGCACTGAACATATTGAAAGAATTTTTTATTTTGCTCTGAAGCGAAAAGTTTTGGATTAATAAAATTAAGTAGTACACTTGATATTTTGGGGAAATATCTGAGTATGACCTGTACACTTTACCTATACATTTAGGTTCCTAAACCTTTAAATGGACAAAAAGGAAGAAACCAAGCATTCGAGAATTTTTTCTCATACTAAAACATATATTGTGATAAGAAATACGACTTCCTTGGAATAAAATTGTAGACGAAATTGTTTTCATGTAATGCAACATGAAAGGGAAACAAATCCATTTTATCTTATAGAGAAATATAACATCAATAAAGTCAAATAAATCAAAATCTATTTTGAAAGCTGAAAATAAATCCTATCTCATATGTTTGATACAATGCAGACTGCAAGCTAAAAAGAAAAAAAAATCTGCCATCCTCTATTTGATGTCTACAAAAGCACGAATATGCGATCGGATAGAAAGCTAAAAAAAGGCATCGAATATGTAGCAGACATTTATAATATGCAAGTATAAACTTAGTCAAAATGTAGGTGGCAGTCAATACTTCCAGTATGAATGTATAATTATCTCATAGAATATAGTTTCTTCATTATTGAATATAGTTTCTTCATTATAGAATATAGTTTCTAAACAAAAATTACCGGACCGAAATATACTTTTTTTTGTAAGAATTTAACTTTTACCGCGTTTGTGATGTTTGGGAAATCTTTATACGCAGTGTCTTTTCAATGGACACTTGTTTTCAATACCATCTTTTCAAAACAATAGATATAGTAGATATCTCTATACAGGGTGATTCAAAAATGATGTATCAAGAGACGGTAGTATATGACAGACGAATCAAGTTTCGTAATTGTTTACGGGTAGGAGACGAAACAGAAAGGCGGTAGAGAATGCTGACACGTGAGAAAGAAATCTCTCTTGAAGTAAGTATCACTCCTTTCCTTACTTGTCGGCTGAAGAAATCGTCGTACGCAAATGCATCAGGAAAAGAAGAAACACTCCAAATTTGTTGTAGCGATAAAAGTAAGCTGCTTTCATGTCGGAGCTACTCATTGCAGCTGCAATTGTCGCACACGATTTCGACATGTTCGAGAGAGTTCGACAATCTCTGCATTGTCGTTGCGTGATGTATTGATGTTCGAGATTGCACCAATGATAATTATGACCTAATAAATGTGAGTTTATTGCTTCTGTGTTATTTTTGTGTTTTGGTTCATCCCATTCCGCTCAAGTTATGCGCCCTGTATCGGCTGTAATTTTCTTCTTCGATCTGGAAAAATATTATGAAGCGTGCTTGGTTCGTGATGAGCACTTCCACATCTTCAAGTTTTATCCATTTGTTTATTCATCCTTTATAATTAATTACTGCCTGTGTCCCATAATAATAGTAGCAGTTGATGAATTTAATTTGTCCCATAATAATAGTAGCAAAAGAAAATAAATATATATAACGCAACATTTATTATCAAAAATCTAGATTAAATTAAACGTAAATTAAAAATATTGCTCCTAATTTTTATTTTGAGTGTTCAGATACTTTCTGCTTCTATCAATTCATCTATATTATTGGGCGAGGCTTAATGTTGCAGTGAATGCAGTACTACACTAATACTGATAGTGAACTGATGTGTAGTGTTGTAGGACAATCGCAATTCGATCTTTGCTGGAAACTCTCTTTTTTCATCTTACTTTTACAATGGGCTGATATAAAACTGAAGTCAAACAGTTAATTTCGATCAGCGGATGAAATTAGAAAAATAGTTATAATCCGTAATAATTAGGTTAACCTAAAAATTGAAAGATGTGTCGAAACAAATGGCAGATGTCATGAAACGTTGATTTTGATTGACGGCTTCGCAATTTTGTGCTACAACATAACTTACAAATGCATTCGCCAATAATTCCCGTTTAAATATTCACTTGCTACTATTATTACGGGACAGAGGTAGTATAAACCATAAAAAAGTTACATTTTTTTATTGATATTCCATTTTTATTACATAGTATATACAAGTAAAACTCATCTTCGCGGTTTTCAGCTGTGATAAGTCTCCCCATCAAGATTTCCACACCACATCAAAGTTCTATTGGTTCATACAAGACGACAGGATTAGCGTGCACACTGAAACTTTATTTTTATTAAAAAATGGGAAAAAAGCTTACATTATATATTCTTGGACATTAAAAATAACCGATGTATGAGGCATAAGGGGCATAGAAATAAACCCTTTTTTCTACAGCGTAATACTTGTATAAAAATGCATTCGTATGCAAAAATGAATTTACCAAATGTATTTACAAAACTAATACATGGATAAAAAAAGAATTTACGTACGAGAGTGATTTTAAAAGATTTAGCAGTAGGAGATTAATTTTTATTTCGAAAGTCCCAAATGTGGAAAGCGGCAAGAAAACCGTTGATGCTGTCTTCAGAAGTGCAGATAATGGGTTCATCTGTTGTGGTTATTTCATGGATTTGCTATCTGAAATACATGGCGTTCCTCTTAAAGGAATGGTTTAAGATTGGCTATGATATTGAGATATATTTTGATATTAAAAAAATCGTATCGTTTTTCAAGCATTTATTGGAGTTTAAAGACCTTCTACCAATTCGATTTTCTTTCACAAAGTTTCGAATTTTTCAGACATTCGAGTTTTACTTACTTGAATGCATATATTTCTAAATAAATGGAAAATGATGTTTTTTTGTGGGTTTATAATTGTGATTTTATATTTTAATCCCCATTATAGTCTGTGTCCCCTTCGATAATTTTAGCACTTAAGTTTTTCAAAAAATATATATTTGATTCCACACAGATAAACAATGTCTGCAGAGATTTCATTTCTTTAATTTTGTTATGAAAATATTTGTTTATTGGATATTATTTTAACCTTCCGAGCGATGCAAATGTCTTTATACGTTTTTCATGTTAGCTCGTATTTATATGTATATTCTCTTTAAAAATCATGGATGAAGTATTCTTAAGATTTTAGAGATTTAATTAAATACGAAAAAGAGTGGATCATTTTCTTTAAAAGCTAAGTTTTCTAACCTGACAGCTAAAAGTTCAAAATAAATGGGTGCTTAGAGGGTTAACGATCAATGGGTAACGGATACCATTCCCATGTTAGCTCCTCTATAACATAGCGCCCATTTGCAGACACCATATCAATACGTCCAGTCTTCACGGAATTTCTTGTTACATGAAAATAATGATGTTTCCATGTCAAATGCGTCAAGTTTGTTGTGGCAGAGTGTCGGGATGGGAGGATCATGAGTTCGAAATCACTGTCCACCGTAGTCCCGCTAAGCCTTGTGTTCACGAAACCTGACCATTGTGGATCAAAGGTCCAGAGATTGATCTTTTGTTGAAATGAAAGGAGGGTGAAGACCTGTTTAGATTTGGGTGCCGACTTCCTCTAGGGTCACTTATTGGATATTATGCAATATTTTGACGATATTTCTCAATATTAAGAATATTGTTGCATATCATGAAAATGATATCTTAGCAGTCTTATAGAATGCCATATGCTACTCGGGTCTTCATCTAGACTTTATCCACAAGCAACAGATCGTTCCCTAATGACCTCAATAATTTTAAAGCGAAATATGAATTAACGAATTTAATTGCCAAGGGAGCTGGTTTTCGTTTCGAAAAAGTAAATTTAAGGGATTACGATTTATGATTACAGAATGAGATGAAAAAATAGCATATAATATAATATATTAGTATGTAATAGATACAGGGTGTCCAACAAAGGTCTCCCTGATTTTAAAACTAAATATCTCGGCAGCGGAGATCGATAGAAGAATGGAACCAATGGTATGTTTATTTTGAAAGCCATAAAAATCTAATACCGAAGTTTCAGAATTATTACAAATGTTGCCAGCAGATGGCGCTGTAAGCTGTAGTCGTAGCACGAAGTCGGGAAAAAGGCTATAAACAGTTCTTCGCAAGCAATCGTTGCAATGCCATCACAATCAATTCAAAATCTACATCTTTCGCAGCACAGATATGGCGCATACCAAGAATGAAATTTGCAGCCACCCTCTGCAGTGTGTCATAGGAAATGCAGGCACATGCACCACAGATCAACTTTTCAAGCTCGTGCAGTGTTGCAGGATTGTCTGGAAAACAGTATGTCACCCTGTGCCCTACAAGAAGTAATCACATGGAGTGAGATCGGGTGTTATGGAGGCCAATCAATATCTGTTCCAGTAAATGTGGAAAAGTTCAACGCAATTACTCTATTCTGGAAAGTCTCAAATTTAATTACCATTCGCTGCCACCGTTTCCGTTGACACACTACAGAGGGTGGCTGAACATTTCATTCTTAGTATGCGCCATCTCTGTGCCCATTTTGAATCGATTGCGTTATGATTACAACGATTGCTTGCAAAAGACTGTTTATAGCTTTTTTTTCTGACTCCGTGCTACGACTACAGCGTACAGCGCCACCTGCTGGCAACATTTGTAACTAATTCTGAAACATCTGTATCAGATTTTTATGGCTTTCAAAATACACATACCATTGGTTTTTTTATTCTTCTATCTATCTCCGTTTCCGAGTTATTTAATTTTAAAATCAGGGAGTCCTTTGTTGGACACCCTGTATGTTAACTATATAGTATTTGGTGGTATTATATATGTAGTATGTATAGTATGTAGTATTATAGTATGTAATAGATATTTTATATATAAATATCGCCTGGATTCAATTTAATTTTAAGAAAATAAAAAAAGTTATACCGATTTTAATTCATACAGATATATAGTTTAAAATAAATTTAATAAAAAATGTTTTTAAAACCAAACTGTCATTAATATACTGAAAATTAGAACTTTTCATTTTGACCGTTTTCTGCATTTTAGACCTCAATTTATAAGTCATTATTATAAATATTATGAAACCATAAAATCTATTTTTTCCTCAAACTCATTACCTGGTGACGCCGCTCATATGGAATCAAAACTTAATTGAAATAACTGAAATGACAATGAATTGACAATAATTGAAATAAAACTAATTAAATTAATTGACTTATCCATAGCTGAGTTCTTAAAACATTTAGATAGTATATTGTCATTAACAACATTCAAGTTGACAGGATTTAAAAATCCTAGCACATCAGGAAGAGAGTGAATAATCAATAAAGAATTCCAACTTTACAAACATGTAGCAAGTGAAGCTAAATGAAAATGTGTACTAATAATAATAAAAACATGCTGTTGTAAAAAGCAATGTATTGTTATAGAAAGGCAACACCGCAGAAAGTCAGGATAAACATGTTGATAAGCAAAGTTAGCCAATATAAAATACATATTTAGATGCTGAAAAACTGGAAAACAACGCCTATTGTATAATGATTATAGAATAAATTATTTTTATCCATGATTTCTTTTCAAAAACTCGAAAATTAAAAAAAAATTAGTTTACTTCTCTCCTGTAATGTTTAATTTCGCTTTAACTAATTAGACTCGTTATAAACAAATTAATCATCATAATTATACGTTATCAATAAATAAATAAGATGATTAATTACCTTCTTGTGGGATAATTTAAGCAGAAAAGTTTATAGTAGCGAATTACTTATCGCTTTAATAGGATTAATTTAATTATAACATTAAGAAATTAATAGTTATTTCTCATTAATTGATTTTTAAAAATTATTTATAGTCTCATATAATCGTCATAATTTAATATATAAAAGAATTAGGAAGGTCCATTTTTTAGATTCATAAATATTTTTATTTAATAGTCCCTTGATTTTAATTAAATTATGATGTACTCATCATTACAATAATTAATGACACGCTCATGACACCATTTATTGATGTTGAAATTTTTAACTGCAATTAACTCTGTTTCAATTAATTTTGAAAAAACACAAATTTTGCATTTTTAGTTTATATTTCGTACATCACTTCAGCCATGTCATTCTTTTGCATTTAATTTTACGGTGAAAGCTTTCATTAAATATTTTCTATAAAAAATAATTTATCTAATTAATTAAACGACATAAAATTAAATGTTAAAAGCACTTCTACAAGTCTTTTGTGTGGGTTTCTGAATACTGATAAAAATATAATTCGTCGATGTAAAAAAAAGATAGTAATAGTTTTGGCGCGTACTGAAGTTATACTGATTATACAAGAATTAAAACAATACTAAGATCTCAATTATTAATCGTTTTGCAATCCAGAAGTTGCGTTATAGAAAATTTGGTATTGTACATTAAAACCACTAGGCACAAAAATGTAAAGGAAACCGCATAGCTGAACGAAATAGGATTTTTCAAAAATATATTAAACTAGCCACCTTCGGCGACCAGCTTGCTCCCCGGGAAAAATGGTTCGTTTTAACTTCAGTTAAATACGTTATGTATAATTTGATAGTCATGGTTCCCTAAACAAAGTAATTTTTTTATTTCTAATTTACTTAATATCTTAGAGGACTTTATTTATAAATTTCACAAAAAAATGATGCATGAAAAATGTATTATACTGTTAATAAAAAAGTAGAAAAAAATAAGCAGAATCTTCATTCCTTATCTTTCAACAATCAAAGAGAAACACGTAATTAAATATTTGTATAAAGAATGAAAATGGTCTGAATTTCATTGCAACATTGAAAAATATTGTTGTAAATTATGCAGAAAAAATATTTTTAAAAATCTGTTTAAATTAGGGAAAAACTCGTACGGCAGTTATAATGATATCATTGAAAAAACAATTTTGTTTGAATTCCAAAGTGGTATAAAAACTGTTTTTGAGCTTATATTTTCGAAAGTTATTTCCGAAAAAATGCAAAAATTAAAATTTCGAAAAATTCGTTCCGAGGTGCACATTCCCACCCTCCAAAATATATATGACAAATTTCGTAGCTACGATTTAAGCGGTCTGTCTTGTAAACCGCCTTGTAGGACGCACACACATTCTCCTTTATTATTAGTAGAGACAAAAATTATTATTTCATTCTGCAGTATTAATTATATAAGAATCAATATGTTCGTCACTGAAAATAATTGTTATTTAATAATTTTAAATAACGCACCAGTTAATTGTGTTAAACAATGTAAACTTATAAATAATGAGAAACTTTGATTGAGACTTTGAAATAATGAGAAATCAACAATTTGTCAAATATTAACTGTTGATATTGTTGCTTCACTAATCTTGAATGGCCGACTACCACGTATCATAAATTGGGGCTCTGTGTTTTTTTAAAATAATCCTCATTGTGGTATACTCTCATCGCGCAACCATGAATATGATTAATAGTACACCGACATATTCTTTTCTTGTTGTTGGTGGCCTATGGAAAAATGCAGTAAAGGTATAAAAGAAATTCAATTTCTTTATGCACATATTTATTGCTTAAGACTCTTTTAATTGTATATAATAAAGGGATTTTTATTGCAAATTTATTAATTTAAGTTTTATAAAAGAATAGAAATACCAGCATATCCCTTAATCGTCTGCCATAAATTGTATAATGGCTTCCTTTTAGTTTGTTGCAATGTTTTTAGAATGTGTGTGTGAGAGCGCTAAATATTAAGCTTCTTTACTTTTATGCATTTTTTTTGTAGTTTACGTATTTTAAAGTTCACCCTAATTAATATAAGCCGTTGATTTTGCGACAAAAGATGTATACATATTGAGTTCGACAAAATATGTATACACGTTTTAAAAGACGGTATCTGCGTATTGTTTTCGAAGTTGAATTGAATTACCATTACAATATTCATAAAGCTTTCTGAACAGTTGTCAGCATTCTCATGACTGTAACATGTGACATATGATAATGAAACAAAATGGCCAAAGTACGGTTGACATTTGAGGAACAGAAATCCATTTTAAAGTGCAATGTCAAGTTTGAAAATTAGCTGAAGCTCAATGTCAGCGGGGGAGCGAATTTGAAATACAACTTTCAACATGTTTGAGATTTACACGGCTTTCTGACAAGTTTGTGACGCATGTTTCATTTCTGGTGTGTACAAGAGAAAGTCGGGAAGGCATCGTACAACCACAAGTCTTACTTCTTCAGCTATGGTTTTAGAAAGATTTGTAACTACGATATGTATGGTTATATTTTACTTTCAACTAAGTTTAGAATTAATACACAATAAAAAAATTAAGTTGGTATAACTTTTTTGACGATTTCTGAATGTTGATTTTGTGTGCCTCTTCGGTAGAAAAGAAAAAAAAAACTTCAAAGCAAATAATTAGAAAACATACACCATATATAACATTACGGGTCTTTTTTGTCTTCGCAGAAGATTGGGATAGTGTTTCATAGCGCTGTGATCGATAGTGAAATTTAAAAATGAGGCACATGGACATGATCACATATACATGCTGGATGTTTGTTAGTTTGAAAAAAATATTATCATTAGTAAAAGGTATTTTCTGTCCAACTTTGAGCATTATTAATATAACAGCCCAGATCTGTCTCTAACTGATACGGTAACGCTCTGACTTCACCAACAATAAAATTCACTCCATAGTACTGCGAGACGTTAAACAGCATTATTTCATTGTTAGAGCGCATAAATGTCAGTAATTTTAAATTTAAAAAAGTAATTGTCGTTTAATTTCAAATTTAATAGCTCTAAAATAGTGAAATAAAATTTTCTCTCGATTGATATAAAATTTATCTCGCTATGATGAATAGTTCCCGAGAAGTTTTAAATTTTATTAATAATATATTTCAAATTAATTTCCTTTTTTAATAGAAAGTAGTAAATCACGTCAGTTGTTTATCATGCGCGTGATATAGTTTGGACGCCACGATATATCTGATTATTTATTGCAATCGTCATGATATAATTTGAAAATATTTTTTGGCAACGTTTGACAAGCAGAGAAGTGCCTTGCTTTGATTAGAATTTCGAAAAAGAAATTCTTTGAAATTTTAACTTTCGTTTGACAAGCTGAGAATTTTATAGTTATTGAATTATTATGTACACATTTTGTATATATTTTTTTATAATTTGATACTTTACAATCATGAATTTGTTTACTATATTTTTAATGATGAATACCGACGAAGAACACATCGCAAAGAGGCGGCGGATGACAAAGGAAAGGAAAGCAATATGGTTAGCGAGGCAAAGCCAGGAATCGCTGGACAGGATTCGTGCAATAGATGCAGTCGCTTATAGAAGCCAAAACTCCATCACAAGTTGTCATAAAGCATGTGTTTGTTTTATTTGCTTTCAATCAATGTTAAACATTTCTCTCGCTTATATATGTATTTAAACACTCAAATTTGACGGGAAATCTCTCGAATGAAGAGGCAATTTGAACCCGTCATACTATAACGGGTGATTTTTTTGATGTTCTAGCTTTAAAGTCTTAAAAAGTATTTGCTTTTAAATTGAATAATTGGATCTTTTTCGCGTTCAATCAAGTCTCTGAAATCTTAAGAATATTTTATCCATGGTTTTTTAAGAAATTATTCACATATACAAGAATGATCTGCTTTTGAAGTCAATATAAGAAACGGAAAAATACGTGTGAAACGCTCAGAGGGTTAATAATACAAATAAATAAGCGGTCGCTACAAATGAGAATAATCTTCATGATACTGTAAGAACCGGGATATCATTTCACACAAATCAACGAACTCTCAAAAAACATGCAGTAAAATTACACAGCATTTATTACCTCTGGTTGACTTGTACGTCTCTTCGACAACCTCAGAAAAAATATCTTTACAGCAGGGTTTTTTGTCTTCGCAGCAGATGTGCAGATTGGGAAAGTATTTGATGCCGTTGTGATTGATGGTGAAATTTGTGTTGTTGGACACTTGCTTCTCCAGGCTTTGAGCAACTGACATGTAAGGGTTGTTCCCTTCGGATATGATTGAAAATTTACTCCACCGGTAATACTTGAGCAGGACTAGCAAGGACCGCACTACCTGAAAAAATGCGTCATTAGTCACAATGATTATTTATGATGTTCAAAGTTATTTTCAGCAATTTTTATTCTCTTTCGCAAACTACCTATAATATGTAAAATAAATAATAAATGAGTTTTACTAATTATATTCTCATGAATTAAAGAATTACAAGAGAATATATATTTTAGATTGAATGTTAGGAATTCCAACATTTAAGAGTAAAATGTGCACATATGCGAGAGTGCGAAAATAAATGACATGAAAGGCATTGGAAAGTTCGATTGCTTGGTGTCGCGGCGCAGAGTAGAAAATAGAGATATGGTGCAACATAGAACAGTTAGCGCGCAATTACGTTGCTAGATTGACCAACCCGATCCCTCATGATGTCGACGGGGACAACGAGATAATTAATGAAGCTCCAAAATATGTTTTCAGAGAAATGGTAAATCAACAGTAAAAATATTTATACAATAATTTTGTATATAATCTGCTGTATTAAATAGATTAGCTATTAAAAATGCATCATTCATAAAATGAACCCTCCATCCACTCCTTTCCTTTTTCATGGTTATGCGTATTCACTTAATGTATTGTTTTTTCATCAATTCAGTTTCCGGTTTTCAATATTTTTGTTAAAAGATCGATTCTTTATAGATTTGGAACATCATCTTGTGAGTCAAATCAGAAACTGCAATTGTTTCTCGTTTTGAAATTCATTTTAATGGTATCAATTATTTAGAAAATCCACTATATACAGACCCAGAACCGTGACTGCTGAAGTCTATACAGATGACATCTTCATTGTTATCTGCCTAATTCTTTATGCCTGTGTAATAGATGATAATTTTATACTACACGACTAACACATTAGACAAATCAGAGCTTTTATCGTGGAATATTATCCTCAAGAACAAAAAGAATCCCAATCGGCAAGCCGGAAGGAAAATGTAGATTCTTTTTTTTTTGCAGATATAAGGAAAAGAACAAAACATATATACATATACTGTGCGTGTGTGCGCGCGTGTGCTAATTTAGAAATTCTTCCATCTTTAAAATAAATCCTTTTTAACGACAGTTCATTTTTAATTACGAAGGAAATACTTCTACTTCAATCCCATGATAAGAGACTCCTACTTTAACTAGAGTCGCACTATTTCTCGAGCCTCAACTTCGGTACTTTTCCCCTTTTAGGTGTTATAAAAACTCGCCGCGTCTGTTTTACTTCGACTTTTGTAATCGTGTGACGCACTAAGAAACTCACGCCGTTTTAGGCGTAATTCTTTGCTCCTGACCATGGCTTTAATGTTCCCATAATCTTTAAAAAGACTAATATATTATTGAGTACTTGAGTACTCTATAACTAATTTAATTTTTCCCATTTTCGAAATTCAATAAATTGCTTTGGACTTGAACGACTGCAATCTTCTTCGACTGCGTCTACACTTCACTTAAAGGGATAACATTATATATATATATTTTTTGAACGAAGGGTGGTTTTGGGTTCTAGGAGTGATGATCAGTGAATATATGCAGAAATTTTCTGGAAGTCGTGTCATGAAAACCATTGGAATAGGTAGACTTCCTATAAGGAATCTACCTAAAAATAAAACGAATGAAGGTGATAATTGGAACGTCGGTTTAAATCACATCAAGCACGCTTGGTATGCTCTAAGAAAACATGTTGGTTCACTGAATTCTCCTCTTTGGAATTTTTTGTCCCATTGAGCAGCTTTGCAAGTATCAGGGCTCTCGCTTCCTTCTGATAACTAAGACTACTTAATAAATGCTATCAAATATTACGACATGTGATGTATTGTTAATCTGGGTGATAATAATTCATATTGAAAATTTTCCTCCCATACTACACCAAGGCTTACAATTTATCAACTTCCTACATGTACATACATGGCAGGTGCGACTGATATGGAAATTTGGACCTGAAATATTAAAGACAGAATGATCAGCTGGGAATGTTTTTCAATATACCGAAAATTAACGGGTGCAGATATTACAGTTTTTAAAATAAATAAGTGAATAGAACAGATAAATGAAATTAATTTTTTCATTTTGCTGTTACCCTATAATACTAGGAACTACGTTTCAATGCAGATGTTTTCTTTTCCATAAATACTTTCCTTATAATTTTAGTGCGCAACAAAATAATATTTCATTAAAGATGAGAGTTTCATACCAGAAAATTAAACTAACGAAGTTATAAATAAAGGCTTTATTTCTTAGAACATACGACAAAAGTCAGAGACAGGGAGAAAATTAATTATTTCTGCAAGGGTGAGTTTCCTTTTAATGATCAATAAGGACTAACTTTAATAATTGCATTAAGGGCTTATCTCAGACACATTCAAAAAGGATTAGCAAAAACGAAAACCTAGCGGGATTAATTATTTCCTTTCAGAATGCCCTGACTCAGCTAGCGAGAAGTCGTATAGAAAATGACCGTTCTGAACGTTAATTATAGAAAATGAGATAAGTTATAATGATATTGCATATTATTAGTATTAGATTAAATTAAGTCAAAACCAGTGTTCCATAGTTCAAAAACTATTTAAGTATATTATAAATCTAGAAATCAAATAAATGCATCTTTAATAAAAAAATTCTTAATCATTTTTTGAAACTTTGATGTAAATCTCTAAATCAAACACACAAATGATATTTTCATGCAAATAGCTGCCTTAACATATGAATATTTATTATGCAAACTTGATACACTGTAATTATTATCAACTTGTTTACTTTAAAAGTTAAATCCGATGGGACCCATTCGAAATCTTTGAAGAGTTTTAATTGTGTTCGTTGCAATTCAACTATTATAATTATTATAAGCCTTAATTATAAATACCTCGTACAAATTTGTTATTATCAACTTGTTTCCATTAAAAATTCAAAATGTTGGATCTCTCAGTATATTTGTTGCAATTAGGGTTTTAATCCATAAGTATTTAAGCTTTAAACTTTCCGGTAGCATTTCAGGTTGTTATCTGTATTTAAATTGTGCATTTGCATAAATATTTCCCCTAGGATGGCATATTGATTATTTTCTGCTTTAGTAATTTTTCCAGTTTATTACGGAATTTTTTTAGTTTTTTTTTTACTTTTTAATTCAAAGGGAGTAGAAAATTGTGTTACTTTTATTATAATTACGAAAAAGTAAAATATTCAATATTGCCCTTATTTTAAAAATTGAAAATATCCCAGATCTCAGGATCAATGCAAATTAAAATGAAAATTATCAGCAAAATGATTCTAATCTATCAACGGTGATTGTTTTTCATACATGTTTTTATTTAACTTGACATGTTTAATGCTTGTAAGGATGAAATTTTACAACTTTCACTTCACTTCCGGACGCACGAGCTGTGAAATTCTGTGCATTTGCGTGATCTGAACGACAATTCATTATTATAATATTGTAAGAACGTGGTTATAAGGCAACCAATTGATTCAACAAAATTTTGATTCTATTCGGTTGGCGCCAACTGGTTGTGAATTTGAGATAAAGATGATTTCAAGATTCCACAACATTTAATAAATTATAAATTGAAGTCTGAAAATTAGAAAATAATTGAATGATAAAAAAAATCTTACTTTTTAGCTCATCAAGCAAAGGGGCGTTCTTTTACAAACTATTTTTATTAAATTTATTGTCGTGCGGGCGGTTTAGATAATGTACCTCTGCGTATAGGCTGATGCTACAAATGCTTCTCCACTAAACCGTTGATTTCTTTTCCCACACAAGCCGGTATCTAATCATCCCATAGAGAGCATTATTTCGCTGTCCTATCTGTTAATCACTGTTGTAATATTCGTAACGAATAAAAAATATATTTGTAGAATTATTAAAATACTAGCTGTTACCCGCGACTTCGTGCGCGAAGAATTTGAATTAGTATTTTTTTTTAATTCACGTATGTAAATGTTTCGTTGCATTTTGAAAGGGAAAAGTAAAAGTTCTGACGGTTGATAATACTTAATTTCACGGTTCACAGGAGTGTACTGTACATGTATGCTGATATAGTTATGTAAATTGTTTATCCATGCTAATACACTTTTGTATACCACGTTATTTGCACGGATGTAGAGGTTGTGTGGGCTGTACACACGTGAACAGGCCACATATAGTTGCCCACGGGAAAAATATGGTTTGTTATAATTCAAATGTACGCCTGCCACTTTCAGTGTCTGGCCCTGAGCCTCGCAAATGATATTTTTACAGGGATTTGTTACCTTTTGAACTGAGATGATAAATCCTTCGGTGTTATCGGAAGGCGTGGAATTAAAACACTCTCTCTTCTCCCTATATCAGTCATAACAGTAGCTTTCACGACGTTTGTACCTAGGTGTGTAATTTTTAACCGTATGCCATTGCGCAGTCTCGGTATGTCGAGGTTACGTATTAGTAGTACTGGCACACCGACTATCATTCTAGGCTTCTCGGAAGGTGCCCCTGACAATTCTAAGATCTTGAAGAGCTCTACAGAATATGATGCTCCCTGTTAATGACCGTTACCGTATCTACAGAAGGATATTCTGTAATATCTCACTGTTAAAATTAAACAGAACATCGAGAAAATAATTCACTAACGTCATTGGATCACTGTGTAACCATATTAAA
The DNA here is from genome assembly GCA_013235015.1 of Araneus ventricosus. Lineage (NCBI taxonomy): Eukaryota > Metazoa > Arthropoda > Arachnida > Araneae > Araneidae > Araneus > Araneus ventricosus. The sequence continues at coordinate 245,497 of BGPR01001186.1, read as the reverse complement.
AGCTGTAAATGCTACCACAACAGAAAACCGGAAGTGTAAAGTCTCCTTTGTTGTTTATGGTCAAGGAAGGCAATATTTTCTTATATTAACTTTAACACTGGCAAACGCCCGTGCGCGAAACAGTAATTTGGCTTGAATTTATTTCTATAAGAATAAAAAGAATTGTTAGAAATTACGTTGCAAAAATATTTTTAAACTTTAATAACAATCAGAGAAAACATTTCATCGCAATGGAATTAAAAGCATTAAAAAGATCAATTTCTGGTCTTTAAAATGGCATAAAAGTAATTGTTGTCTAATAAATAGTTCAGAAGTTATTGACAAAAAACGTCTAAGCATAAGGCTTAAAAGCGACTAATTTTCGTTATTTAATTAAATATCTTAAGAATGAATTAACTCCGAAAGTTGAAAATAGGATCTTTGACGTAGAAATATGCTGTAGAATGTCGTGTGTAAATTTCATGTCGCTACCGTTCACCGTTTAGGAATTGTTCTTGTGACCGACCGACAGACAGACAGATACATGTAATTTTTGCCTTATTTTATGGATATTTATAAAGATAAGCAAAATTTTCAGAAACAAAGGTAAATTAGTTCAAAGTCTAACCATTTCCTAGCAACTGAGTAGCTATAAATTTGCGTTATTTCAAAATCGTCTGCACGTAAAACTTTAAAAAATTAATAAAAATTGAAGGAAAAATGTCACAGTAAATAATTGGTATCATTGAAAAGGTAAAATGTTGCACTTTAAGATGGTATAAAAATAATTTGTATCGGACAATTTGTTCCGAAGTTACAGCCGAAAAAAGGATTTCGTGATAGTTGATTTTAAAAATAATTTATTCCACATGTTTTCGCATTCCTGAAGGATCACGTGATAGTTGATTGAAAAATAAAATAATCTTCATCGAGAATGGCTGAGTCAATGGGCTTTGTTAATTATTTAATTGTTGTCTGTAGTCAAAAATAATTAATTTAACGTGATTTCACCTAGCCTATGTCCGTTCTTGGGTTTCAAGCTACAACTCTGCCAATTTTCATCCAAATCGGTTTTGTAGTTTGGTCGTGAAAGCTTAACAAACAGACAGACAGACACACTTTCGCATTTATTATATTACTAGCTGTTACCCGCGACTTCGTGCGCGAAGAATTTGAATTAATCTTTTTTTTAATTCACGAATGTAAATGTTTTGTTGCATTTTGAAAGGGGAAAGGAAAAGTTCTGACGGTTGATAATACTTAATTCGACGGCTGACAGGAGTGTACTGTACATGTATGCTGATATAGTTATGTAAATTGTTTATCTATTCTAATATACTTTTGTATATCACATTATTTACACGGATGTAGAGGTTGTGTGGGCTGGACACACGTGAACACGCCATGTATAGTTGCCCATGCGAAAAATATGGTTTTCCATATGTACATCTGCCACTTTCAGTATCTGGCCCTGAGCCTGGCAAATGACATTTTGAAAGGGATTTGTTGCCTTCTGAACTGAGATGATAAATCCTTC
>BGPR01001186.1:180676-198981 GCA_013235015.1 Araneus ventricosus | reverse complement strand
TAGTTGCGTTACTTACGCCAGAAGTACCTGTATGATGCGGATTCAGAGTAGGCTTCCAAATCTATATAAATAATCACGTATTCTCTCGTATCCAGCAATTTTCGCATCTGCAATTTCGTCATCAATTCGATGAGGTCAAAAATCCGTCCAAAAAAGACATACACTGCGAAAAAGAAATTCAAAACACTGCAAATTAGAAAATATAATTTCAAGTGAAAAACTAAACAAACACAGAAACACAAACACACATACAATGTAACAACTATGAAAAGAACTTAAATAATGACATATGTAGTATTATTAGAGAAATCAATACTTAAGCGATTTCATTACATTTTTATATGTTTCGGTAAAAGGCCTAACTTTTTTGTCACTTATGTTATTAAAAGTTTGGCAAGTTATTTATAATTATTTATGCTGATTAAATTATTAATAGTTTTTGTTGTAATTATAGAAAGAATGGAATTTCCCATGCAGCTAAAGCGTCTTGCGATATAAAAAGAATATTTTAGCAAGAGTTTGCAATATTTTCCGAAATTTAGCACTGAACATATTGAAAGTATTTTTTATTTTGCTATGAAACGAAAAGTTTTGGATTAATAAAATTAAGTAGTACATTTGATATTGTGGGGAAATATTTGAGTATGACCTGTACACTTTACCTATACATTTAGGTTCCTAAACCTTTGAATGGACAAAAAGGAAGAAACCAAACATTCGAGAATTTTTTCTCATACTAAAACATATATTGTGATAAGAAATACGACTTCCTTGGAATAAAATTGTAGACGAAATTGTTTTCATGTAATGCAACATGAAAGGGAAACAAATCCATTTTGTCTTATAAAGAAATAGAACATCAATAAAGTCAAATAAATCAAAATCTATTTTGAAAGCTGAAAATAAATCCTATCTCATATGTTTGATACAATGCAGACTGCAAGCTAAAAAGAAAAAAAAAATCTGCCATCCTCTATTTGATGTCTACAAAAGCACGAATATGCGATCGGATAGAAAGCTTAAAAAAGGCATCGAATATGTAGCAGACATTTATAATATGCAAGTATAAACTTAGTCAAAATGTAGGTGACAGTCAATACTTCCAATATGAATGTATAATTATCTCATAGAATATAGTTTCTTCATTATGGAATATAGTCTCTTCATTATGGAATATAGTTTCTTCATTATAGAATATAGTTTCTAAACAAAAAATACCGGCACCGAAATATACTTTTTTTTGTAAAAATTTAACTTTTACCGCTTTGTGATGGTTGGGAAATCTTTATACGCAGTGTCTTTTCAATGGACACTTGTTTTCAATACCATTTTTTCAAAACAATAAATATAGTAGATATCTCTATACAGGGTGATTCAAAAATGATGTGTCAAGAGATGGTAGTATATGACAAACGAATCAAGTTTCGTAATTGTTTACGGGTCGGAGACGAAACAGAAAGGCGGTAGAGAATGCTGACACGTGAGAAAGAAATCTCTCTTGAAGTAAGTATCACTCCTTTCCTTACTTGTCGGCTGAAGAAATCGTCGTACGCAAATGCATCAGGAAAAGAAGAAACACTGTCCAAATTTGTTGTAGCGATAAAAGTAAGCTGCTTTCATGTCGGAGCTTCTCATTGCAGCTGCAATGTCGCACACGATTTTGAGATGTTCGAGAGCGTTCGACAATCTCTGCATTGTCGTTGCGTGATGTATTGACATTCGAGATTGCACCAATGATAATTATGACCTAATAAATGTGAGTTTATTGCTTCTGTGTTATTTTTGTGTTTTGGTTCGTCCCATTCCGTTCAAGTTATGCGCCCTGTATATGCTGTAATTTTCATCTTCGATCTGGAAAAATGTTATGAAGCGTGCTTGGTTTGTGATGAGCACTTCCACCTCTTCAAGTTTTATCCATTTGTTTATTCATCCTTTATAATTAATTACTGCCTGTGTCCCATAATAATAGTAGCAGTTGATGAATTTAATTTGTCCCATAATAATAGTAGCAAAAGAAAATAAATATATATAACGCAAAATTTATTATCAAAAATCTAGATTAAATTAAACGTAAATTAAAAATATTGCTCCTAATTTTTATTTTGAGTGTTCAGATACTTTCTGCTTCTATCAATTCATCTATATTATTGGGCGAGGCTTAATGTTGCAATGAATGCAGTACTACACTAATACTGACAGTGAACTGATGTGTAGTGTTGTAGGACAATCGCAACTCGATCTTTGCTGGAAACTCTCTTTTTTCATCTTACTTTTACAATGGGTTGATATAAAACTGAAGTCAAACAGTTGATTTCGAACAGCGGATGAAATTAGAAAAATAGTTATAATTCGTAATAATTAGGTTAACCTAAAAATTGAAAGATGTGTCGAAACAAATGGCAGATGTCATGAAACGTTGAGTTTGATTGACGGCTTCGCAATTTTGCGCTACAACATAACTTACAAATGCATTGGCCAATAATTCCCGTTTAAATATTCACTTGCTACTATTACTATGGGACAGAGGTAGTATAAACCATAAAAAAGTTACATTTTTTTATTGATATTCCATTTTTATTACATCGTATATACAAGTAAAGCTCATCCTCGCAGTTTTCAGCTGTGATAAGTCTCCCCATCAAGATTTCCACACCACATCAAAGTTCTATTGGTTCATACAAGACGACAGGATTAGCGTGCACACTAAAACTTTATTTTTATTAAAAAATGGGAAAAAAAGCTTACATTATATATTCTTGGACATTAAAAATAACCGATGTATGAGGCATAAGGGGCATAGAAATAAATCCTTTTTCTACAGCGTAATACTCGGATAAAAATGCATTCGTATGCAAAAATGAATTTACCAAATGTATTTACAAAACTAATACATGGATAAAAAAGAATTTACGTATGAGAGTGGTTTTAAAAGATTTAGCAGTAGGAGATTAATTTTTATTTCGGAAGTCCCAAATGTGGAAAGCGGCAAGAAAACCGTTGATGCTGTCTTCAGGAGTGCAGATAATGGATTCATCGATTGTGGTTATTTCATTGCTATCTGAAATACATGAGCGTTCCTCTTAAAGAAATGGTTTAAGATTGGCTATGATATTGAGATATATTTTGATACTAAAAAAAATCGTATCGTTTTTCAAGCATTTATTGGAGTTTATCAAGCATTTATTGGAGTTTAAAGACTTTCTACCAATTCGATTTTCTTTCACAAAGTTTCGAATTTTTCAAAGATTCGAGTTTTACTTACTTGAATGCATATATTTCTAAATAAATGGAAAATATTTTTCTTTGTGGGTTTATAATTGTGATTTTATATTTTAATCACCATTATAGTCTGTGTCCCTTTCGATAATTTTAGCACTTAAGTTTTTCAAAAAATATATATTTGATTTCACACAGATAAACAATGTCTACAGAGATTTCATTTATTTAATTTTGTTATGAAAATATTTTTTATTGGATATTACTTTAACCTTCCGAGCGGCGCAAACGTCTTTTTACGTTTGCTCGTATTTATATGTATATTTTCTTTAAAAATCATGGATGAAGTATTCTTAAGATTTTAGAGATATAATTAAATACAAAAAAGAGTGGATCATTTTCTTTAAAAGCTAAGTTTTCTAACCTGACAGCTAAAAGTTCAAAATAATCGGGTGCTAAGAGGGTTAACGATCAATGGGTAACGGATACCATTCCCATGTTAGCTCCTCTATAACATAGAGCCCATTTGCAGACACCATATCAATACGTCCAGTCTTCACGGAATTTCTTGTTACATGAAAATAATGATGTTTCCATGTCAAATGCGTCAAGTTTGTTGTGGCAGAGTGTCGGGATGGGAGGATCATGAGTTCGAAACCACTGTCCACCGTAGTCCCGCTAAGCCTAGTGCTCACGAAACCTCACCATTGTGGATCAAAGGTCCAGAGATTGATCTTTTGTTGAAATGAAAGGAGGGTGAAGACCTGTTTAGATTTGGGTGCCGACTTCCTCTAGGGTCACTTATTAGATATTATGCAATATTTTGACGATATTCTCAATATTAAGAATATTGCTCAATATCATGAAAATGATATCTTAGCAGTCTTATAGAATGCCATATGCTACTCGGGTCTTCATCTAGACTTTATCCACAAGCAACAGATCGTTCCCTAATGACCTCAATAATTTTAAAGCGAAATATGAATTTACGAATTTAATTGCCAAGGAAGCTGGTTTTCGTTTCGAAAAAGTAAATTTAAGGGATTACGATTTATGATTACAGAATGAGATGAAAAAATAGCATATGATATAATATATTAGTACGTAATAGATATGTATAGTATATAGTATTTGGTGGTATTATATATGTAGTATGTATAGTATGTAGTATTATAGTATGTAATAGATATTTTATATATAAATATCGCCTGGATTCAATTTAATTTTAAGAAGATAAAAAATTATACCGATTTTAATTCATACAGATATATAGTTTAAAATAAATTTAATAAAAAATGTTTTTAAAACCAAACTGTCATTAATACACTGAAAATTAGAACTTTTCATTTCGACCATTTTCTGCATTTTAGACCTCAATTTATAAGTCATTATTATAAATATTATGAAACCATAAAATCTATTTTCCCCTCAAACTCATTACCTGGTGACGCCGCTCGTATGGAATCAAAACTTAATTAAATTAATTGAAATGACAATGAATTGACAATAATTGAAATAGAACTAATTAAATTAATTGACTCATCCATAACTGAGTTCTTAAAACATTTAGATAGTATATTGTCATTAACAACATTCAAGTTGACAGGATATAAAAATCCTAGCACATCAGGAAGAGAATGAATAATCAATAAAGAATCCAACTTTACATACATGTAGCAAGTGAAGCTAAATGAAAATGTATACTAATAATAATAAAAACATGCTGTTGAAAAAAAGCAATGTATTGTTACAGAAAGGCAACACCGCAAAAAGTCAGGATAAACATGTTGATAAGCAAAGTTAGCCAATATAAAATACATATTTAAATGCTGAAAAACTGGAAAACAACGCCTATTGTATAATGATTATAGAATAAATTATTTTTATCTATGATTTCTTTTCAAAAACTCGAAAATTAAAAAAAAAATAGTTTACTTCTCTCCTGTAATGTTTAATTTCGCTTTAACTAATTAGACTCGTTATAAACAAATTAATCATCATAATTATACGTTATCAATAATAAATAAGATGATTAATTACCTTCTTGTGGGATAATTTAAGCAGAAAAATTTATAGTAGCGAATTACTTATCGCTTTAATAGGATTAATTTAATTATAACATTAAGAAATTAATAGTTATTTCTCATTAATTGATTTTTAAAAATTATTTATATTCTCATATAATCGTCACAATTTAATATATAAAAGAAATAGGAAGGTCCATTTTTTAGATTCATAAATATTTTTATTTAATAGCTCCTTGATTTTAATTAAATTATGATGTACTCATCATTACAATAATTAATGACACCATTTATTGATGTTGAAATTTTTTTAACTGCAATTAACTCTGTTTTAATTAATTTTGAAAAAAACACAAATTTTGCATTTTTAGTTTATATTTCGTACATCACTTCAGCCATGTCATTCTTTTGCATTTAATTTTACGGTGAAAGCTTTCATTAAATATTTTCCATAAAAATAATTTATCTAATTAATTAAAAACGACAAAAAATTAAAAGTTAAAAGCACTTCTACAAGTCTTTTGTGTGGGTTTCTGAATACTGATAAAAATATAATTCGTCGATGTAAAAAAAAGATAGTAATAGTAATAATTTGGCGCGTACTGAAGTTATACTGATTATACAAGAATTAAAACAATACTAAGATCTCAATTATTAATCGTTTTGCAATCCAAAAGTTGCGTTATAGAAAATTTGGTATTGTACATTAAAACCACTAGGCACAAAAATGTAAAGGAAACCGCATAGCTGAACTAAATAGGATTTTTCAAAAATATATTAAACTACCTTCGGCGATCAGCTTGCTCCCCGGGAAAAATGGTTCGTTTTAACTTCAGTTAAATACGTTATTTATAATTTTATAGTCATGGTTCCCTAAACAAAGTAATTTTTTTATTTCTAATTTACTTAATATCTTAGAGGACTTTACTGGGACGGAATTATACTGTTATCAAAAAGTAGAAAAAAAATAAGCAGAATCTTCATTCCTTATCTTTCAACAATCAAAGAGAAACACGTAATTAAATATTTGTATAAAGAATGAAAACGGTCTGAATTTCATTGCAACATCGAAAAATATTGTTGTAAATTATGCATAAAAAATATTTTTAAAAATCTGCTTAAATTAGGGAAAAACTCGTACAGCAGTTATAATGATTTCATTGAAAAAACAATTTTTTTAAATTCCAAAGTGGTATAAAAGGTATAAAAACTATTTTTGAGCTTATATTTTCGAAAGTTATTGCCGAAAAATGCAAAAATTTCGCTTAGTTTTTAATTGACTAAAATTCAAATTAAAATTTCGAAAGATTTGTTCCGAGGTGCACATTCCAACCCTCCAAAATATATATGACAAATTTCGTAGCTCCGATTTAAGCGATCTGTCTTGTAGGACACGCACAGACGCACACACATTCTCCTTTATTATTAGTAGAGACATAAACTATTATTTAATTCTGCAGTATTAATTATATAAGAATCCCTACGTTCGTCACTGAAAATAATTGTTATTTAATAATTTTAAATAACGCACCAATTAATTGTGTTAAACAATGTAAACTTATAAATAATGAGAAACTTTGATTGAGACTTTGAAATAATGAGAAATCAACAATTTGTCAAATATTAACTGTTGATATTGTTGCTTCACTAATCTTGAATGGCCGACTACCACGTATCATAAATTGGGGCTCTGTGTCTTTTAAAATAATCCTCATTGTGGCATACTCTCATCGAGCAACTGTGAATGTGATTAATAGTACACCGACATATTCTTTTCTTGTTGGTGGTGGCCTATGGAAAAATGCAGTAAAGGTATAAAAGAAATTCAATTTCTTTATGCACATAATTAACTGTATATAATAAAGGGATTTTTTATTGCAAATTTATTAATTTAAGTCTTATAAAAGAATAGAAATAACAGCATATCCCTAAATCGTCTGCTATAAATTGTATAATGGTTTCTTTTTAGTTTGTTGCAATGTTTTTAGAATGTGTGTGTGAGCGCTAAATATTAAGCTTCTTTACTTTTATGCATTTTTTTGTAGTTTACGTATTTTAAAGTTCACCCTAATTAATATAAGCCCGTTGATTTTCCGACAAAAGATGTATACATATTGAGTCCGACAAAATATGTATACACGTTTTAAAAGACGGTATCTGCGTATTGTTTTCGAAGTTGAATTGAATTACCATTACAATATTCATAATGCTTTCTCAACAGTTGTCAGCATTCTCATGACTGTAACATGTGACATATGATAATGAAACAAAATGGCCAAAGTACGGTTGACATTTGAGGAACAGAAACCCATTTTAAAGTGAAATGTCAAGTTTGAAAATTAGATGAAGCTCAATGTCAGCGGGGGAGAGAATTTTAAATACAACTTTCAACATGTTTGAGATTTACACGGCTTTCTGAGAAGTTTGAGACGCATGTTTCATTTCTGGTGTGTACAAGAGAAAGTCCGGAAGGCATCGTACAACTACAAGTCTTACTTCTTCAGTTATGGTTTTAGAAAGATTTGTAACTACGATATGTGTGGTTATATTTTACTTTTAACTAAGTTTAGAATTAATGCACAATAAAAAAATTAAGTTCGTATAACTTTTTTGACGATTTCCGAATGTTGATTTTGTGTGCCTCTTCAGTAGAAAAGAAAAAACTTCAAAGTAAATAATTAGAAAACATACACCATATATAACATTACAGGTCTTTTTTGTTTTCGCAGAAGATTGGGATAGTGTTTCATAGCGTTGTGATTGATGGTGAAATTTAAAAATGAGACACATGGACATGATCACATATACATGCTGGATGTTTGTTAGTTTGAAAAAAATATTGTCATTAATAAAAGGTATTTTCTGTCCAACTTTGAGCATTACTAATACAATAGCCCAGATCTGTCTCTAACTGATACGGTAACGCTCTGACTTCACCAACAATAACATTCACTCTATAGCACTGCGAGACGTTAAACAGCATTATTTCATTGTTAGAGCACATAAATGTCAGTAATTTTAAATTTAAAAAAGTAATTGTCGTTCTAATTTCAAATTTAATAGCTCTAAAATAGTGAAATAAAATTTGCTATAGGATTGATATAAAATTTATCTCGCTATGATTAATAGTTCCCGAGAAGTTTTAAATTTTATTAATAATATATTTCAAATTAATTTTCTTTTCTAATAGAAAGTAGTAAATAACGTCAGTTGTTTATCATGCGCGTGATATAGTTTGAACGCCACGATTCATCTGATTATTTATTGCAATCGTCCTGATATAATTTGAAAATATTTTTTGGCAACGTTCGACAAGCAGGGAAGTGTCTTGCTTTGATTAGAATTTCGAAAAATAATTTCTTTGAAATTTTAACTTTCGTTTGACAAGCTGAGAATTTTATAGTTATTGAATTATTATGTACATATTTTGTATCTATTTTTTACTATAATTTGATAATTAAGAATTATGAATTAGGTTACTGTATTTTTAACGATGAATACCGACGAAGAACCCATCGCAAAAAGGCGGCTGATGACAAAGGAAAAGAAAGCAAGATGGTTAGCGAGGCAAAGCCAGGAATCGCTGGACAGGATTCATGCAGTAGATGCAGCCTTATAGAAGAAGCATCGAAGCCAAAACTCCATCACAAGATGTCATAAAGCATGTGTTTATTTTATTTGCTCTCAATAAATGTTAAACATTTCTCTCGCATATATATCCATTTAAACACGTCAAATTTGACGGGAAATCTCTCGAATGAAGAGGCAATTTGCACCCGTCATACCATTTTCTAGTTAATAATACAAATAAATAAGCGATCTCTACAAATGACAATAATCTCATGATACTGTAAGAACCGGAATATCATTTCACACAAATCAACGAACTCTTAAAAAACATGCAGTAAAATTACACAGCATTATTACCTCTGGTTGACTTGTACGTCTCTTCGACAACCTCAGAAAAAATATCTTTACAGCAGGGTTTTTTGTCTTCGCAGCAGATGTGCAGATTGGGAAAGTATTTGATGCCGTTGTGATTGATGGTGAAATTTGTGTTGTTGGACACTTGCTTCTCCAGGCTTTGAGCAACTGACATGTAAGGGTTGTTCCCTTCGGATATGATTGAAAATTTACTCCACCGGTAATACTTGAGCAGGACTAGCAAGGACCGCACTACCTGAAAAAATGCGTCATTAGTCACAATGATTATTTATGGTGTTCAAAGTTATTTTCAGCAATTTTTATTCTCTTTCGCAAACTACCTAAAATATGTAAAATAAATAATAAATTAGTTTTACCAATTATATTCTCACGAATTAAAGAATTACAAGATAATATATATTTTAGATTAAATGTTAGAAATTCCAACATTTAAGAGTAAAATGTGCAGATATGTGAGAGTGCAAAAATAAATGACACGAAACACATTGGAAGGTTCGATTGCCTGTTGTCGTGGCGCAGAGTAGAAAATAGAGATATGGTGCAACATAGAACAGTTAGCGCGCAATTGCGTTGCTAGATTGACCAACACGACCCCTAATGATGTTGACGGGGGCAACGAAATAATTAACGAAGTTCCAAAATATGTTGTCAGAGAAATGGTACCTCAACAGTAAAATATTTATATATAATTTTGTATATAATCTGCTGTATTAAATAGATTAGCTATTAAAAATGCATCATTCATAAAGTGAACCCTCCATCCACTCCTTTCCTTTTTCATGTTTATGCGTATTCACTTAATGTATTGTTTTTTATGAATTCAGTTTCCGGTTTCCAATATTTTTGTTAAAAGATTGATTCTTTATAGATTCGGAACAGCATCTTGTGAGTCGTAAATCAGAAAGTGCAATTGTTTCTCGTTTTGAAATTCATTTTAATGGTATCAATTATTTAGAAAACCCACCCAGAACCGTGACTGCTGAAGTCTATACAGATGACATCTTCATTGTTATCTGCCTGCCTCTTTATGCCTGTGTAATAGATGATAATTTTATACTACATGACGAACACATTAGACAAATCAGAGCTATATATATATAACTTTTATATACTTTATATATATATAAGCTTTTGGGTTCTAGGAGTGATGATCGGTGAAGATATGCAGAAATTTTCTGGAAGTCGTCGTGTCATGAGAACCATTGCAATAGGTAGACTTCCTATAAGGAATCTACTTAAAAATAAAACGAATGAAGGTGTTAATTGGAAATTCGGTTTTAAATCACATCAAGCACGCTTAGTATGCTCTAAGAAAACATGTTGGTTCACTGAGTTCCCCTCTTTGGAATTTTTTTGTCCCATAGAGCAGCTTTGCATGTATCATGGCTCTCGCTTCTTTCTGATAACTAAGACTACTTAATAAATACTATCAAATATTACGACATGTAATGTATTATTAATCTGGGTGATAATAATTCATATTGAAAATTTTCCTCCTATACTACACCAAGGCTTACTTATTTTACAATTAAGGCTTACAACTTCCTACATGCACATACATGGCAGGTGCGACTGATATGGAAATTTGGACCTGAAATATTAAAGACTGAGAATGATCAGGTGTTAATGTTTTTCAATATACCGAAAATTAACGGGTGCAGATATTACAGTTTTTAAAATAAATAAGTGCATAGAACAGATAAAAGAAATTAATTTTTTCATTTTGCTGTTACCTTATAATACTAGGAACTACGTTTCAATGCAGATGTTTTCTTTTCCATAAATACTTTCCTTATAATTTTCGTGTGCAACAAAATAATATTTCATTAAAGATGAGAGTTTCATACCAGAAAATTAAACTAACGAAGTTATAAATAAGGGCTTTATTTCTTAGAACATACGACAAAAGTCAGAGACAGGGAGAGAATTAATTATTTCTGCAAGGGTGAGTTTCCTTTTAATGATCAATAAGGACTAACTTTAATAATTGCATTAAGGGCTTATCTCAGCCACATTCAAAAAGGATTAGCAAAAACGAAAACCTAGCGGGATTAATTATTTCCTTTCAGAATGCCCTGACTCAGCTAGCGAGAAGCCGTATAGAAAATGACCGTTCTGAACGTTAATTATAGAAAATGCCGATAAGTTATAATGATATTGCATATTACTAGTATTAGATTAAATTAAGTCAAAACCAGTGTTTCATAGCTCAAAAACTATTTAAGTATATTATAAATCTAAAAATCAAATAAATGCATCTTTAATAAAAAAATTCTTAATCATTTTTTGAAACTTTGATGTAAATCTCTAAATCAAACGCATAAATGATATTTTCATGCAAATAGCTGCCTTAACATATGAATATTTATTATGAAAACTTGATACAAAGTAATTATTATCAACTTGTTTACTTTAAAAGTTAAATCCAATGGGACCCATTCGAAATCTTTGAAGAGTTTTAATTGTGTTCGTTGCAATTCAACTATTATAATTATTGTAAGCCTTAATTATGAATACCTCGTACAAATTTTTTATTATCAACTTGTTTCCATTAAAGATTCTAAATGTTGGATCTCTCAGTATATTTGTTGCAATTAGGGTTTTAATCCATAACTACTTAAGCTTTACATTTTCCGGTAGCATTTCAGGTTGTTATCTGTATTTAAATTGTGCATTTGCATAAATATTTCCCCTAGGATGGCATATTGATTATTTTCTGCTTTAGTAATTTTTTCAATTTATTACGGAATTTTTTGAGTTTTTTTTTTACTTTTTAATCCAAAGGGAGTAGAAAATTGTGTTACTTTTATTATGATTACGAAAAAATAAAATATTCAATATTGCCCTTATATTAAAAATTGAAAATATCCCAGATCTCAGGATCAATGCAAATTAAAATGAAAATTATTAGCAAAATTATTCTAATCTATCAACGGTTATTGCTTTTCATACATTTTTTTATTTAACTTGACATGTTTCATGCTTGTAAGGATGAAATTTTATAACTTTCACTTCACTTCCGGACGCACGAGCTCTGAAATTCTGTGCGTTTGCGTGATCTGAGCGACAATTCATTATTATAATATTGTAAGAACGTAATTATAAAGCAATCAATTGATTTGACAAAATTTTGATTCTATGCGGTTGGCGCCAACTGGTTGTGAATTTGAGATAAAGATGAGTTCAAGATTCCACAACATTTAATAAGTTATAAATTGAAGTCTGAAAATTAGAAAATAATTGAATGATAAAAAAAAATCTTACTTTTTAGCTCATCAAGCAAAGGGGCGTTCTTTTACAAACTATTTTTATTAAATTTATTGTCGTGCGGGTGGTTTAGATAATGTACCTCTGCGTATAGGCTGATGCTACAAATGCTTGTCCACTAAACCGTTATGATTTCTTTTCCCACACAAGCCGGTATCTAATCATCCCACAGAGAGCATTATTTCGCTGTCCTATTTGTTAATCACTGTTGTAATATTCGTAACGAATAAAAAAATATATTTGTAGAATTATTAAAATATTTGAAGAAAAGAAATTAATTAGATAAAAAAATCGTTTGGTCATAAAAGAAATTAATTTTAAAATATCGTTTGGCTGAAAAAGAAATTAATTAAAAATATCGTGTGGCATAATTCTTTTCTAAAGATTATAAAAATAGTATGGCAACGATATATTTGTCTTTTGCTAACGTTGCCTAGCAACAGAAAAGAATAATAAATTGAAGATGGAATTCGATGCAAGAGTGATGTAACGTTTGTGATGGAAGTGTATGTGTTTGTTTTACACGTTTGTGCTGTTGTAGACATCCAATAAATATATTATTTTTGATAAAGAAGGTTCCACGATTCTTCATAGTATGCTGAAATACATCACACTGTATTTGTTATTAAGGGGTGATAAGTAATTCGATAGGGTCGAAAGGGACTACAGAACTTATTCTCCAATTACTTGAAAAAAAGGTGAGGGTATTTTCTGTTTCTCCGCCAGAATTTTCGTTTCTAAAAATAATTTGAGATTTCAGCCTCCCACAGTCTAAATATTAGCATTATAGAATATCACAGGTCGAACCAGACCAAGACGAAAAATAACAGTTATTTATATGAGTTGTTTGGGGCTTGTATATTATAATTTTGGAATTGGAGTTATTTACATATTCAGGTTTTTGATTTATTTATTGATTTTCTGTCACTGGCAGCAGAATCGTTTTTAGTTAACCCATTAATGCCCATAAAGCAAAGATTTTAGCAAAATTCTTTTAAATTATGTTAGAAACACCAAGATGAAGATAACTGTGAAGTAAAATTTCATTTCTATTGTTTTTTTAAGGTTTAGTTTGGTTTTTCGGTAGAAAATCAATTATTTTAAAAAACTTTTTTATAGATATATATTAATGAATTTTTAAAATATATTAAAATATCAGCGGAAATAAAGTTTAATTTCCAATTCCCTGCATTACCTCAAAAATGAATCAAAGGAAAAAAATATGCTTTCAAAATGAAGATACTTTGACTCCAGAATCTGACTATGGATAGTATATGCAAGTTGAAACCTACGTAGAACTTTGGAATACATACTGACTTGTTAGAAAATGCAAAAAGAAACAATGTCATGTGATCGGCTTAGCCACACAAGTGAAATGTAGCTGACCTGTATATAAGACACTGGGCGCTAACGGGTTAAACTACGAAAGCTATTCATAGTGCATGTGAAATCTATCGTTGTTAATTATGTTGCCATCTGAGTAAAGAAGTCTATTCAAAGGGTTGCTGGTGGTTTTCTTTTCAGGCTTCTCATACCCATCTGTTCATATTTCAGGATGTGATGTTTATGGGAGAAAATCATGAAAATTTTGGGAATTTAAAATTCGTTTTCGAAAATGCCGAGAAGCGAATTCCCAATCATTCACACAAATCATATTTTTATAAGTTATACCGTTGTTAGATAAGTCGAAAGAAGATTTCGTAGCTAAGTGAGCTAAATTTTTAGAGTGATTATATAACTTTTGAATACGTCATTTGAAGATGAAACCTAAATTATGATAGGGAATAAATTACTTACAAAAGAAGTTGTCAATATCATTTGAGCAGAGTCGTTATGATGTAAAAGCTGCCCTAATAAGATATCGAACATGTCATTACTATGGAATGCTGTATTTCCTCTGGTAGATATCTCGTCAGAACACAGGTCTCCAGGTTACAAATGTGACATCACTTAGCAAGAAAATTTTCATCATCTATGTCGAAATTATTTCAATTCTTGAGAATTGCAATTTATTATTTCCGACGTGTTGCAAAAAGAAATGATGTGCAATTTTGTTTAAACGCTGGTATCTTGTAATTTAGTAATTTTGTTCGAAGGTCTTTCCTTCAATTAAATCTGCCTCGCCATGTTTATGTCATTTTTTGGATAATTCTCAGAATACATTAAAACCCTGTCACATTTCTGTTGAATATATCTGTTTATCATAGATTCCTGGTCTACGTTATAATTACTATCCGGAGGCACATAAATAAATCCAATGACATTTAAAATACGTTATATAATAAACAAGCTGACTCTTTTGTAAGGCATATGATGGAATGCTCTGACAACGTAATAGGTAGACAAAAATGTTATGTGCAATTTGATTTATGCCCCTTCATGCAAAATTATTCATTTATGGAAAGCTTGTTATGAATCTAGAAAAAAAAAGCTGAATGATACTTTAAGGATATCAAATAAAATATTATAAAACATTTTTTTGTTTAAAAAACATGTAAATACACAATAGTTTTAAAGGTACCATTTCACATTGGCTGACATTATAACGACTTGTGAGTTGAAGAACATGTTTTGAAACCTTTGGTAACATTTCGTATCTACATACTACTATAAAATAGACTAGTATTTGTCGATGTCATAATTTTAGCAGATGCTACTTTTTGTAATCAATGCAGTTATTCTTAAGCTTTTTGTTCAGGTGTGTAACAGTGAAAATTATATACGATATGCAAATTGATTTAAAAATATAATTGTATGAAATCTTCAGGTACACCCTTGTAAATAAGGAAATATTAAAACTGCGTACTAACAAATTATAAATAACAGGAATAATGCTTTAATGCAACTATTGAAATAGTTCAGGCTTACACTGATTATTAACTATTTTTAATTACATACTACAAGCTAATCGGTAGAGAGGTTATCGTTTAATATTATGTTACTTTAAATAATTATACGAATAAATATTCACATATAAAACATTTTTTTTTACTGAAATGAACCAGCCTTTCTGTGTATGAAGTTTAAGTTTTAAAAAATAATTATTACTTGTCAGAATTCACTTAGAATTTCTGTTACCAAGTTTTCTAAGAGATTAAAAAATAAACTACGTTATATAATAATTTATAGCCTTTTTTGCATTTTTTCTTAATTTAAGAAAAATCATAAAATTTCAGAATGAAAGAACTGAATTGTAACTAACTAAAAAAAATGGAGTCGATGTTTAATTTGTAAGGTAATTACTGACGGAATTTTCTACACTTCTCGTAAAATTGAAGCAATATTAACCTTCTTACCATAATTTTAATATGTGAATGCTGAAGTACTTCATATTTTTTAAATTATGAAAGAATTCCTTTCATATTTCGAAGTTTAAATTTTGTTTTTATTAAACTAATGTTTTTTTCATTTAGTAAATGTGAAATGTTAAAGGCTTCCGAAAACACATCCTTTTCCCCAAAATCCTTTATTATTATTATTTTTTTGGAAAATACTTACATTGAAATGGAAAAAAATTCCACTCCTTTTCAAAATGAAACATGATACTTTGTAAAAAAATGCATTTTCCTTGAATTTATACATGTTCACAAATTAATGTAGTTTTACAAATTCATGCCCTTTTTATTCAAATGCTTTTGGTAATTGTAAAGAAAAGATAGTTACTAAAGCTATACAGGCTCTGCGTTGCGTATTATGGTTTCACAAAGAAGTTAGAATGCTTCAAATTTTAATTTATGGAAGGCAGAAAAGAAATAAAATTACATTTTTTATGAGAACGAACTCTCTTATTATATCATAAATTTTGTAATGTATGTTTAAATTTATTTTTAAATTTGCTTTATTCACTAATTTAACTGATTTGATTATCTTTATGCTCTCTTATTATACATAACTTCTTTCTGTAACATTGCAACTTCAACATATCATAAGGATTTGTAAGAAAACTCGAAAGATATTTTTTAAACGTTTTGAAGTAAATTAAAATTTTTAATAGTCGGCTTTCATAAGTGTGATTAGAAAAACTAACGTTAAAGCATTGAATTATAATTTTCATCAAGTTTTTTTCTAATTTTTCAAAAAAAGTTAAACTAATAAAAAAATTAATTTAAAATACAGAAAATCAGAAACCGGTTCCACAGGTTTTCCACAATGACTTTTTCTCATTGGTGTTAAAATATTAGAAGTCGAATGATTACTAAATAAACAATGATTTGAAAACCACTTTGGCAACATTAAATAACACTTTTTAAAATATATATTGCATTGCTTTTTAAGAGATTACATCTGTTAAAATTTATTTAATTTTATGTCATAAACAATTTTATAAAATTCCGTAATACAACATATGGGTGTTAGTAAGCATAATTTTGTGTAAGTTGTTTTAAGTGAAAATGAAAAGAGAGGCCTTTATTCATAATTTTTAGATCAATTATTAGTATTCCGTTCATCCTAAAAATAAGATGAATAATTATCGCCTAAATATACATAACACTGTTAGAAAACATTTTTCATTCCATAATTTAACAAAGCAGCTTTCTTTCCAGAGTTCAATTTATTTTTCTAGCGTTATTTTTGGTTTCGTTGAATAGAAAGGCAAAGAAGAAATCACGTTTAAGTGCCCCGTATTTGTTGTTTTTTCAATGCTTTCCTGAAATACCACGATCCATTATGCTCAAATTAAAACATTATTGAAAACATTATTTTATAACTCACTTAATATGAAGTTAACTTTCCTTAACTTCATGACTTTTGAGAAATACAAATACAAATGTCTGAATCAATTACTTTTTAATCAAGAGGGTTATTCAATAAATTTTGTTCAGTGAATATACAGACGCCCCTCTATATAGATAGTGCCATAAAGATAATATTATTTCTAAGAGATCTTCTAAACGTTGGATAGTGTGAAATTCCTAATATGTTAGTGGAAAAGTTGAAGTAATATATATTTAATCACCAAAACTAAAGCCCGTTTAAAGAATGCTGCAAACGGCTTATTATATTAAATTTGAGCATATTTTTTGCAAAATTGCTTTTTTCCAGAAGAAGAAAAAAATTATAATAAATACACTAAGAGAGCTAACTTGAAATAACGCTTTATTAATTTAAAATCAATACTTTCGGAATGGTGCATTTTCTTTGATATCTTTTCTTTTTGAGCTTTGGTTTTTACCATATTATTGGTTAAAGTGCATCTTATTTTTGAGTTATTTCAGCACTAACGCACAGCCAAGTTTAAACTTCGAATTTATCTTGATGTTCTATAGCCCGAGTTCCTTAATAGTACGATATTGATTACTAAAGTTTGAAGAGGGATGGCATTAAAAATGCATTTCTGCCTCGAAGGAATGATTTCTGTACTTATTTAAATTATACGAAAACTGTAGATGTTACGGAAGATAAAAGGAGCTTTGTCCATAGAGAATCGATAAGAATTGTAGGAAATTTTCTTTTATAAATATATTTTATTCTTCACAAAACATTAAAAATTTCTGAGAAAGACAACATGTCTATTTAATTTCGGGACATGAAATAAATTTTAAAATAATGAGGAAGGAAAATATTTTCATCGCATTAAAGAAAATGAATGAAGTAAAAGACCATAACAACTAAACAAATAATACATATATTATTTTATTTTTATTTTTCGCAAAATAAATTGAGTTATAAATATTCAATTCATCAAATGTGTTAGCAAATTGCAGTTAATGAAAATAGTGAAAATGAATAGATTTCTTAAAATTATATTTATTTTTGCAATTTGCATTTGAACAGAATTTTTAAATGATTAACTATTCAATTCAACAAATTCCCTTATAACTCAATTTCTGATTTGATTTGTAGAAGGGCAAA
>BGPR01001186.1:126430-180666 GCA_013235015.1 Araneus ventricosus | reverse complement strand
TTTTTATTCATCGATTAAAACACACGATTTGATGCCAAATGAAAGAGAATTAGGATATAAATTTTACTTCTTCAGAAACTTTTTTAGCTTAGTAACTTTTATCTTTGAAATATTACACTTATTTGAATGTAAATGTTTATCGTAATAAAATATATAAAAATAGTGGAGGAAGAATTCGTACCGTTTCAAAACTTCTATGTTCTTCAAATAATAAAAAATCAGCTACCAAATTAAGTCCAATAACAATTAAACTAACTTCATTTGCAACATTTTAATTCAAGTAACACTCTCGGTGGATTTAATATAGTCAACCATCTTAAAATATGGCATAAAAACGCGGTTTCCATATAGATTTAGTTTAGTTTAGTTATATTAACGTCCAGTTTTGAAGCAACGCGAAGGCTATTTTGGAACGGACCTCGTAATTATGAACCGCGGTTAGATGACGAGGACGACACCTGAGCTGGTACCCCTCTCCAAACTCCCGCACCAAACCAGAGGGAGGGCGTTTGACCCCTACGTATTATTTAACGTGCAACAGGCCCAATACACGACCGATCTTTAGTCGGTTTTCATATAACACGGTGCAAAAATTATGTTAACCTCTCAGTAGAAGTCCTAAGCTTTCTATGTATTTCTTGAGTGATACAAACCTTAATAAAATAACTTTAATATTGCTATGCAGAAATTGTATTTAGTGCGACTAAAATGTAAGCCTAAAAAGAAAGAATATTAAACTCTCGATTTAATGGGCAGCTTCAGATTTAGCGGAAAAATTTGACAAATTTAACAAACGTAGTTATTACGGAAAACAAATGAAAATTCATGAATTTCTTTTCATCTTCTAACGCGCAGTTGTATGGAGTTTTCTACTACTTATTTGGTATGTGGATTAAATATTTTATATTTAGTTCTTACAATGCTATTCCATACCTTCCTTTTTATTAAACGTTCGAATTTTTTATTAAGTTCGAAAGTACACATTTTTTTGTCTCACTTAGTCTTCTTAATAAAAGGTTTATTATATTACATTTCAATGAAGTAACAGGCAGTAGCTCACTCTTCGCTACTTCTTTTTGAAACTCCAGTTCAATCCTTTACCTTTCTAAAGCACCACGTGACCGTTTCTGGTTTGTTTATTGTGGTTTAATGATGCATATTTGGCTAAGTGTGCCAAATAAATGATAAAAATAAATACATGCTTAATAAGTAAAACTACAAAGCATAATTAGAATGCAGTGTTTTTAAAAGTCAATACTTATACGGTATTGATATGTTGTGTAGGGTATATTATGTTTTGTTTTTAAACGCAATACAATGGAACGAAGACCACTTCTCGTCCGAAATATTTTCTATCCACAGGGCTAAAGCAAATTCTACTTGGAAAGTCCCTCCCGCATACGAATGGTATGCTGGAAGTCGCCCTAGTCTGTCTCTACAGTACGAGGGTACAAAATCGGCACAGACTGCATTGGCCAGACTTCGTAGTGGCCATATCAAAAGCCTGAAATTCGTCGAAAAAGGAAAGACTTATTCCTCTTGTTCCAGTCCTGCTTCTCCTGCTCATGTCATTGACTGTATTGGCGGCTCTGCGGGGCTGCTGTGGAGTGAGGGGGGGAAAATGAACTTGTGGTACTGTTAGAGCGACATGGTATCATGGACCTGGTCTAGTATTTGGACCAGGGGGACATGAAACAACAACAACGGAGACCACATATTTTAATATCGGAAACAATGACATGTTGCAGGAAATACGATATGTTAAATAAAATTAACACATTTTATAAACTCTAGGAACAATATGAAATATTAAAAACAATATCTTCTAAATATTTTTATGGGGATTAATGGCCACCAAGTCAAACATGTAAGAAGATGACGAAGAAAAGTGGTTGACTCGTTTAAAATATGATTAACCATAATTTGTACATGGTATTTGTGCATTCTGGCACCTTTTCACCAAAACAAAAGATGTTTAGGAATGACGCGAGTATGTATAATGTATATGACCGTTCCTAGAATGTCGGATATCACATTTCTTCCGCTGCTCTTGGGGATGGAGGGGCAGTGATTGCACACCCTCCTATAACAGAGCATTCTAATACGATAAGGCCGTGTACCTCAAAGAAAGCTACCTTTCAGCAAAATTCGAAACTCATGAACTGCTTTATGTCATTGACTGTGACTAATAGCATCTTCGGAAAAGAAAAAAAATCAATCAATCAGTAAATAAATGAAAATGGAATTGACCTCCTTTGAACACGCTAATTTATTTCTTCACACGGCAATTTCATTTAAACTTCAGAATAATGTGAATGTTTAATTTTAATAATTGCTTTAATTCAAGATTTTTTAAAGATGGAGTCAACCATATCTTATAAAATATACAGTGACTCCCAAAAGTGTTCGTACACTTACGATTTTCAATGAAACAGTGCTCTATCCATCAATTAAAATTAATATTTCGGAATAGGTATTTAATAATAAGATCTATAAACTGTTCTTAACAAAACTACATGAAATATTTTAAAAACATAGTAAAATTTTATTTTTAAGAAATCAATAATCAGAAAGTTTCAAAAACTTATCTCACAAAAGTCTTCGTACACTGAAGTATTTTCGGATAAATTCATAATTTAAATTATCGTCTGTCGCTTAATTTTTATTTTTCCATTGTGGTGGCATTTAAAAAATCGTTTGGTTTTAATTTTTGCTTGCTTACACTGTAATATTCTATTTATTATTTAAAAATGGCTCGTAGTCGTAAAGAAACAACAATCAGTATTCGAAAATTGATTATTTTTCATCATAGTAGTGGTAATTCAGTTCGGAATATCGCTAAATTAGTTAATTTATCTCATTCTACAGTGTAGTATGTGATAAAACGCTTTAAAGAAGAAGATCGGATCGAAAACAAAGTAAGAAAAGGTCGACCGGCAAAGTTAACAGAACATGATCAGAGATTTATAATTAGAAAATTTATAAAAAATCCACGTTTGAGTGCTTTAAAAGTTTCTGCAGACTTTAATAAAAAAGTTTCTACTCCAATTTCACCTGAAACTGTTCGACGAGTTCTCAGAGCAGCTGGATTAAATGGGCGTTCTGCCCATAGAAAATGTTTTGATAGTGCAAAAAACAGAAAGGCTTTCCTTCGCAAAACCAATGTTAAATAAACCCGAAATGTATTGGAATAATGTCTTATTTGCAGATAAAAGCAAATATAACATTTTCGGTTCCGATGGACGTATAATGAATGGTATGGAGAAGAAAAAATGAGGAACTTAATCCCAAGAACTTAGTTGGAATCGTTAAGTATGGCGGTGGAGGTGTCCTTGTGTGGGGGTGCATGTCAGCATCAGGCCTAGGTAATTTGATATTTTCGATGGCATAATGAATCATGCTCTTTATTTAAATATTTTAAAAGACAATTTATAATTATCAGCCCAAAATTTGGGTATTAGAAACAATTTTTTTTTATCAAGATAACGATCCCAAGCACACGGCTCTCAACGTTCGCCTCTGGTGTCTCTATAATTGTCCACAAAATTTGAAAACACCACCTCAGTCGCCAGATTTAAACCCAATAGAACACATTTGGAGATAACTGGAGGTTAGAGTTCGAAAACACGACATTAAAACTAAAAGCGAACTAAAAACAGAAATGATGGAAGAATGGTTGAACATTGATGCAGAAATTACAAAATAAACTAGTGAAATCTATTCCCAAACGCTTAAAAGCTGTTGTGGATGCTAAAGGACTATATTACTACTCTATATTAATTTAACGAAAAATTAGAATATTTACTAATATGTAAAGATTTTTTTTAAGTGTACGAAGACTTTTGTGAGATAAAGCTTTTGTTACTTTTTGATTATTGATTTCTTGAAAATAAAGTTTTACTATGCTTTAAAAATATTTCATGTAGTTTTGTTAAGAATATATTATAGGTCTTATTATTAAATACCTATCCTGAAATATTAATTTTAATTAATGGATAGAGCCCTATTTCATTGAAAATCGTTAAGTGTACGAACACTTTTGGGAGCCACTGTATCTGCATTTCATTCTTAAGACATAAAAATGCACGTTCATAACATCCAAAGAAGTGAAGCACTTTCGTGCAGTTCAAATAAAAGTTTCAAAAGTGAATGTTTAGATATATTCATATACAATTTCCTTTTAAAGTTTAGAACAAAATCATTGTTAACATAAAGTCTAAGGGTTAACGAAACACTCATATTCATTTAGCTCCTTGTATAAGGCTTTTAAATAAATGACTTCCCAATATTATACTAAAGAAATTTATTTCATTCAAAATTGATTGTTTTGTACGTAAATTTTCAGGAAAATATGCATAATTTAAGCCATTGTGTTCTGCCTTTCCTAATACGCGTTTATACGTTGATAAATTTTACATTCATTAGAACATTCTTTATAATTAATTTTATTACATAGAAACGCAAAGCAAGAAAAGTGCACGATTTAGCCCTAGAATGCCGAAATTTATCACGAAATAAAACCTAAGTTCTTTTGATGGTAATTTCTTCATTCATACAAAATAATCTGTTTTTTTCTGCTAGCTCCCGAAATATGCTAATCCTTGAGCCATTTGAGGCAATAGCATTTGAAACCTTTTCTGTATGGATAAGGCTGAAAAAAAGGACATTGTTCTTTAAAAATCTTTTCTTGTGGGGGAAATAGGGGTAGTTACTTTTTTTCCCTTTCATTTAAGTGCGGCTTTGTTTAGAAACAAAGGAGATTTCAGCAGCAGCTTTCTATTTATGCCATTCAGCTTAAAGCTTTTAATTTTTAAAAAGAGTGAATGTTACTATGAACTAAACACTTCTTGTCTCTTTTCAAAAAGATAAAAGGTTTAAGACTAAACTCTACGGCTCAGTTAAAAATGCTTCAAAGGCAGCCAAATATCTTTTATTGATTGAAATTTCATGCATTTTGAATGAATAGCATGTATCATTTCAACACTACGCTAATCACACTTAAATAAATGATTGGTAAAAAATTAAATCTGTAGTTTCAGAAATTTACAGTATTATTCAAGAAATTTCATTAGTGGAATTTTATTATTATTAATAATTACATCTTTAATTTATATTTTTCAAACATTTTGAATAAGAGAGAGATTTTAATATTAGAGAAAAATATTTGCTATCTAAGCTATTCAAATACTCTCTCAAACAGACAACTCATTCTATAGTTTTAGAGAAATAAATGATTTTCATGTAGCTTTATTCCCGATTAGAATTATTATAGAATTTCTTAAAAAATTATAAATATTTATCCTATAATTGTTAATTTCTTCAAATCTTATGAAGTATTTGTTTGTATTAAGTCGCAAGAATTTGACTTCGACTCGTAATGCGCTTCATGTCATGAAGCGCATTAAGAGTCGAAGTCAGATCCTCTCATTCATGATGATGATGAGTCGATGAGATCATTCTCGTCACACATTGTGTGACGATAATGACCTCATTGCAGAGGAAGGTCATTGAGCACGCATCCTCTTGAACTGATACACAAATCCAGCAACTTATAACTTTTCTTTTAATATTTATATCCTTTATTTCGATGTATTTTTTCACATTGCTTCATTTTCCGTGTTTTTCTTATGTTTGTTTATGTCCAGTGTATGTTTTTCTTTTGATTTTTCATTATTGTTCTTGTAATATGTTCTTTCCTTTAAAAAATAAAATTCAGCTCCATCCATCCAAACCAGAAAGGAGGCAAATGGCTGTAAACACGGGGATGCAGGTGGTGTAATGGAATGTATTAAGTTGATTCCCGCTCGTAATTAGTTGTAAATTATGATATAAAATGTAATATTGAAGTAAAAGTTGGCATGCATTTGACGAGGGTTTGAAATTTTTTAGAGGTAATTTTCGTAAACGTTTACTTTCTCGAATACGAACTATACATAAAGAAATAATGTATTCCAATATTTAGAACTCAAGAGTTTACTGAATTTTGTCATTTCAGATTTCGTTGACTAATAGAAAAGGAATTAGGTCTGTCAGTACATGCATTTATAATTCAAGAAAATAAATGCTGTTTCTTGTTAAGAAAAAGCAGCACAGGTGACGCATTTCAGCGCAAGTCAACTATTTTAATGCTGATCGACAAAGATTAGCAAACATTTTTAATGATAAATGTATAGCTATAAACTCAATTAAAGCCTTTTGTTAATCACCTTTTACTCTAGGTATCGAACAACATACTCGCAGTATTTTCTTGTGAAATGTTATATTCAATCCGAAAATATTTTGAATGATATTGTCACAAAATGTCGGAAAATCCGCATCAGATTTTTTAACCATTTAAGTCTCGCGCCCGTCATATTGATGTGCATCAAATTATCGCATTTGTAGGCTTATAAACTGAAATTTAATCATTACTTAGCTTCATAATTTGACACAAAAATACATAGAATCCATCTTATTAGATAGTATATATCTGTATATATAGTGTATATATTATATATTATTAGTATATATTAGATAGTCATCTTATTAGATAGCAAAGAAAATGCAAATAGCCCTAGGAATATTAGTCACAAGTTTTAAATTTAAAAATTAAATAATTAAAAATACTTCTCGATTTCACTGGCAGATCACAATAACATTAAAGTAAATGAAATACAATCAGTTTAAAACAAATGATTTTAAAATTCAAAGCAAATAAAATTTATATACAAGCGCATATTTACAAATATTGTAAGTTCTTTAATTACATCAACAATAGAACTCATCACGGCTAAATATTTTGTTAATTAACATCATTTAATTATTGAAAATATGACCTGAGTAATAGTTTAATAAACTAATTAATTTAAAGCTCCTCAAAATGTACTGTTCAGCAACGGATTCTGAGACTACCGCTTTTGGACGATTTTACACCGGAAAGGGGTGTCAGGTAATGAGTCATATGAGCGCATTTCCGAAGTTCTTCGTTAAATCACGCTCAGTAAAATCTAAACATCACCCTTCCATTCTTCACTTTCCCCCTATTTTGATGAAAATTTGATGGGGGCGGAGGGTTTCCGAATCCGTTGGTAAACAATAAAGGGAGATGTCAGACCGTAAACTTGATAAATAGGAAGAAAATTGGCAGTTACTGTTCTTCGGTTGTGGGTGCTGAACGAAATTCCTAAAAGTAAATTGACCAGATTTTTGAGCGTGATGCCACTGCACATATGGAGAATGTCTACTAATCGGGATAATATACATAAAACTTGAAATACCGAGGACGTTTCGGAACTTTATCATCTGCATCAGAATATATCTTCCCATTTAAGTTATAATTTCCGAAAGAACTACAAAATGGCCGTGTGATTATTCTCTAAAATATGATGATTATTTTCTATAAATACTAAAAGTTGTGTAAGCTGATTCTTCAGAGACAAATTTTTAAAAATTAAATCTTTTTACTACTTTTTTTATTATGGACTATTTGTTTAAAAGAAGAAAAATGTGGAAATATTCGGAACATCTTATTAAAAATCAGAGCAAATCCTTCAAGATGCTTGAATCTATGAGATGTCTGGCCACCTTAATAGAAATTAACAGTGCGTTCTCTCAACGCATGCACCTTGCATAAATTTACAGAACTATTAATGTTAGCAAACAAAAGAAAAAGGAAAAATAGATATTACATTCTTGATATCGTTGCAAGATTTATATTTTCCAAGCACTTATGTATGTAATATTGCAATATGAAGAACGCATTATAATCCCGCATTATCTAAATGTGTATCTATCTTTTAATTGGGAGTAGTGAATAAATTATCGCGATCCATCTTCAGAAATCAATGTGACAAACCACCTGATATTCAAAACATGCCTACAAGTAACAAAAATTTCATATTCTATGTATTTTTTGCTTACGATAAGTCGAACTGTCAAAGCTTGTCTCTATGTTTATTTTCTCAAGAATTGCATAAAATATCTCGAAGTTTTCTTTTTATTTCTCATTTAATTTCTTGTTCGGGAATGTAATAAAATAATTATTCCTTGAATGGTTGTTATATTTTAATTTCCTCTCATGAAATCACATTAAAAATTTTAAATATGAAACATCATTCTTTGTATATATGATTTTTAACAAATAGCAATGCTAATTATATGCTATAAATTTATGAACTACACTTTCTATGAAAACGACTGAAATGTTGAAATATTATCTTCCACTTTATAAAAAGGGCTTTCAGTTTCTAAATAACATTAAATACTAGAGGTGTAATGATATTAAAAATGGAAACATCCCCTGTTATTTTACCTTATCTGTAATTGTTTGGAAGGAAATATCACCTCATCATTTAATGTTACCAACACTATTTATGGAATATGAATGGTGTATTTTAACTAATGTCCGTTTTATAAAATTAATAGACAGATCTACAACTACTGATGATGTTCACAAATCGGCAAAATAATTATCATAATTTATTTCTGCATTCGAGTGTGTTATTAAGCAGCACCACGTTATTAAAACACTTTGATTCGGAATTTATTCTCTAAACTATCAAATAATTGATGGCTTTCAAACCAAGCAATGCTCAAATACAAATATTGATGACTATTCCAAAGCACTCCAAAAAGAATGAAATGAGCCACTCCTCCTGGAAGCAACTTGCACTTCCAGATGGCCATCCATGAGCAATGTACCTCATAAATATTAACAGGTAGCAGATAATCGGCTCTCCCATCACATAACGAAACAAGAAATGGGATATCTCAGGCCCCAATTTCTGCAGCGGTCTAGGAAAGATCCAAGGTCTTCTCCTCCTGGTTCAGTCATATGGAAAGATATATGCACTAGCCATTCTGAAATAATTTTCTGCTCTCACGAAATGCTAAGCTCCGTAAGCCGATATCAAGAGGCGTTAATACGGCTTTCTCGGACAAAGCGAGAAATACGGTAATTGAGGCTTGCAGATGGTTGGGCGACAGGCATCCATAATCTTGTAGATACAGAGACAGAAAAGCTGGATTTAGGAAACAGGATTGGAATATTTTCGGTCCTTCGTATCGAAAGATGCTTAAGGATACGTCTACCGCATGCTATCCCATTTTAAGCTTTACTGGATACGTAGTTTTTCATACATTATTACACGCTTTTATTCAACTTGAATAGATTCATGTTTGAAAAGGTACTGTAATCGATTTTTCACTCGCTTCTTGATGTACCAGAGTTCTAAGATTTTTTGCATTCCAAGTGACATAAAAATTTTAATAATTTCAAAACTTAATTATCAGTTAAACGATTAATTGAATGAAATTAATTAAATTTTGATTTCTTAAAAGTGGCGCCATCTGGTAACAGATATTATAAATTATTTTACGATTACTTAATATTTATAAAAATGAGTCATTAAATATATTCAAGACTAAAAATATAAAATAATAAAAATGAAACTGTTTTCATAAACTGATATTTTTTTTTTTATTAGAGTACAGAAAAGTAGAAAATAATTTTTTTTTAATCAAAAATATGGACATTTAAAGAAAATCATAAGAGTACGAGGCGCTGAAAACAATGCTTTAGGGAAATTAAGATTAAAAAGAGAATTCCTAAACATTATTTAGGAATCAAAATATTTTTAAATGCCAATTTTCTTAGCGCATTTCTACTAGAGCTTAATGATTTTGTGACTTTTTTAAAGTCTAAATTTAGGATTTAAAATTCTGCTTTTTAATTCACTAATAAAATCAAGCTTTTGAAACCTTTTTTGTATTTTTCTCTTCTCATTGGATTGTGCATTAATTTGTAGATTTTGATATATGACATAATAGTGTTTTCAGGGATCTGAGACTTATAAAATAATATGTTTTTACGAAGAAGTTCCCCCAGAGCAAATCCCTTAAGTATAATTTTGATTGGAGAAACGACCAAGGTTATAAAATATTTTTTAAAAAAAATGAATAATGCTCATAACAAGTTATTTTGTTAGCGTCGTCAATTCTACGCAGTTTATTCAAAACACCTATAAACTTGCTTTAGGGGAAATAAATGTGAAAAATTCCCTCACTCCCATTAGCGATTTCTCATAAGTGGACATTTCAAGGTATACAAGAATTATATTCTCAACATGTAACTGATTAGGCTCCAAAAGGAAATAATTTTATGAAAGCTTAAGAACAAACAATACAGTATGACAGATCTAGTGATATATCATTATATATGCTTCAGATAAAAGTAAATAATGTCAACTTACTTTTAAAAATGCTTGATGATTCAGGATGTTTAAATGGTTCTCATAATTTTTGTTAATAAATATTTAGTCAAACAATTAAATTTATTTATTTATTTATATTTGTTGTTGTTCTCTTGGGGTTAGTAAAACTGCGAGTTAAGATGATTACAAATTTTAATTAGAAACGCTGATGCACAAAACTTTTTCCATTGTAATTAGATGATTAGAGAAGGCAAATTCTACATTTGTTAAAAGTTATTACGTAACAATATAGTCGTTTCCACAATTGAACTAGAAACATTCTTTTGCAGTATTTGTTGCCTGATGATGAGTTGAGAACTTTAAAATAAGGGCAAAAAGTATCTAACTTGAAAGATATTTTGAAATATTCCTCGATGATTTAATATTTATCTAAATAAAAGTTAATAAAATTTCACAGATACAAACGGAAGTAAACGATGTTTAAAACTATTAATTAAATAGTTTAAAAGCTATTGGATTTAAATAATTTATCACACAAATTTAAAAATGGCGTATTTTTAGATAGGAATGATCGATCATCAAACACCAAGAAGTGTTAACATATTTCGTTAAGAAGTGATTGACTTGTTTGAATAAAAATGCAAAACACTTTCAACGTTAAAATCTGCATAAAAACAGTTTTTAAAATAAGGGCTTGAATGAGTCGCATTCCAGGTACTAAACTCAAAGAGAGAAAAGACTGGAATTGAGGAAGAATTCTATTTTTGATCTCTAATCCAATCACGCAATGCGGAAACAGTGTAAAGACATTAGAACTTCCAGGACTCAAAAAATCGATAAAATGCTTTTGAGCGAAGCATGAATTCTTGAATTTGAACAGAGAATTGAAAACTAAGAAAATGACGCATACTCGGGTAACACGAATAAATAAATAAATTGATTGACTTATGCAGATGAAGCACAGTGGTAATTATTTACAAATATATTTCACTTGATTAGAAACGTTTGTACAAATGTTTAACCCCTTAAAGGATCGAATTTTTTTGGTAATTAGATGACCCCTCTTGTTTTGGAAAGGGGCCGTCGTTTTCATTCATCTAAGAAGGTATAGAATATTTGAGATGCTTATAGATTCACGCAATTTTTGTGTCAAATTATAAAGCTAATTAATGATTAAATTTTAGTTTATAAGCCTAAAAATGCGATAATTCTATGCACGTCAATATGAGGGACTCGACGTTTAAGGGGATAAAGCAGTTCAATTTGCTAATAGTTTAAAACAATAATTCACAAAATTTTGTCATTCTGACACAACCCTCCACATCAGTTTTAACCCTTCAAAACTATTCATCAGATTTCTTTATTTTCTAAAAAGGTTTAGAAATTTAACAAGTTAATATCAAAATATCTATTATGTTATTCATAAACATATTTGAAATAAAGCGTGGAGAAACAAAAATTTATAGCTACCAACTGAAAACTCTTATTATAGTTAGTAAGATTTATAAAACAAGAGCATAGTTGGTAACGAAATTAAATAAATGGGTAAATAAAAATAGACGAAACTATCGACTGAAATGTTTCGAAACTTTCGATCTTCATGCATCAGATGTGGTAGATCAAACTGGTGCGCTTAGAAAAAAATAATTCATTACTTGTATGATTATATTCAAGGATAAATTTTTATTTTTGTATTTACAGTATAGATGTTTTTCTATTTTTTTCAATCAATAGTCTATTTAATTGTTTGCTTATTATTTATGTTGCTCTCCCTCTTCTGTTATTTACTACCACCTCCAAAAAATGGCTCGAACATCAGATTGGGAATAAATATTTTAATGAAACACTGCTATAGAAATCATTGTAAAAATCTGAACATGACAGGAGCTTCGCATTTAGTTTCTATTAAGAAATTTATTCCTGCATATATAGATAGAACAGTCTGAAATATTAATTTTTATGCATGAATTCAGAAGACGAAACTGTCATTTGAAGAACAACTTTCAAATCTATTTTTTAAGAAACTTATAAAATCATCGGTATTGATTTGAAGAATGGCATCATAATAAAATACATGACCCAATATAGTTGTGAATCGAGACGTAGTTAAAATTAAATATGGGAAACGTGCGACTTTCTGAAAACCTAAAGATCTTAAAAATAGCACTGATTCCAGCATTCTTCACTTCGTTTGTTCACACAAACGTGAACTAAAGAAAATTAATCAATAGAAAAGAATTAAACTTTTAAATTTAAACATTTTTATTCCATTTCATATTCTTAAAAAATTCAGTGATTTTCGGGATTATCAATTTAAAAGATTTACCAATTTATAAGCCATATTGTAAATCTTTTATACTTACTTAATATGTGTAAGAACGTGTCGGTATGTCAGTTATTAACATCATCTTATATATTCGTATTGATGATAAAAGGAGCAAGCATTAGGGAAATGAAGTGTTTTAAGACATTAATTAGCATCAAAACTAAAAATAAATCCCACGAAAATAAATCGGATCCACGTGAAGTCCAAACCTAATTTATAATATTTAAAGCAATTTTTTTCACTGACTTGATTATATGTACATGTTAAAATAGTAATTCCTGAAAAAATAACAGTTTCTCTTCATGAAATGTTTCTAATCACTTTCTTTCCTACATGTTTGTGTTTTTAAAACTTACAGTCATTAAATAGTTAAAAGGTATTCATTAAAGCTCATTCCATTTAACGAATCTTCCCTTTTCCTCAGAAATTATCATTATTATTAATTTTATATTTTTCCCTAATAAACTATAATTTTATAATGTGCACATTCTCAATATTCTTAGAAATGAAGTTATTTATAAACTTCTAAGAGAAGTTGAGATTATCAGAAAGGAAATACTTAGAGGAAAAATCTCTACCACATAAGAAACCCCAGTGCTAATATATAGTTATAATCTTATTTCATTCAAGTCACTTGATTTTGAACATAATCTAAAAATATGATTATAGGTCCGCATTCAACGGTTCTTTTTTCAACAATGCAATTTCAATTAATTAGGAAGGTATTTGCATGACCAGCAAAGCGTCAAATTTTTAGAATTAATTTATTCACGATTTCTGACTAACGTCACATTTAGAATTTTATGAATGAAATTCTCTGAATAAATTGCCGCAGAGCCCTGGAATTTGCATTTTAAGGGATTGAAATAGGAACTAAAATTGAAAAGAGAACGTGACAGAAAACATAAAGCACCAAGCAGAGACATTTATTTTAATGATGTTAAGAATAAAATATTTATTCGTTCACAAAACTTGAAAAAATTCTAATTTAAATTATCTCAGAAATTTTCTGAAAAACTGCGAAAATTAAATTTCAATATATATGCTTGAAGAAATATGTTACTTTCTTTCCTTCAATAGAAAATTTTCAGAGATTACAGTCAAAAACTGAAATTGAAAATAGGGAGTGGGAGAAAATATAAAGTACCAAGCAGTGAAATTTATTTTAATGATGGTAAAGAAACAAATTAATGTTTGCTTACGAAAGACGACAAATTCATATTTAAATTATTTCAGGAATTTGTTGAAAAACTCAGAAAAACATATTATAAGACCATGAATGCTCCACTGAATTTTTTAATTGAGGTCTTTTAAAATATCATTTATTTTCCTCTAGCATCTACATAAATATTTTTTCTTGTGAGGCTTCCAAGAAAGGTGTTATTTAGTTATAGGAATCGGCAACATCTATAGCAATTGACAGTGGCGTAGCGAGGGTAAGTGGCTCCCGGATCATAATGATTTTTTCGCTCCCCCTCGTCATTAGCAATGACTTTGACTGTGTAAACGGCATGTGTGCATGGTATTTTTTCACCGCCTTATCGTATTTGACTTTAAAAAGTGACATAAATGTTGTCTCAACATGTCCAGTAACGTAGTGAGGGTAAGTGGAGTCATGAAAATAATAGGGTTCTTTTTTATCCTAGTCGTCATTAGTGGTTTAACAAGAGTAAATGACTCCAGGGAGGTATAGTATTATTTTTACGCCTCCTATATTTTGCTTTAAAAATGGCATCCACTCAGTAATATTTCAACTCCATGGCGCCTCCTAAAACTGGCGCCAGGGGCATCTATACCCCTCTTGACCCCAGGTCGCTACGCCACTGGCAATTGATGGATGACGTGATTTCACTCTCCAAACATAAAAAAAGAGCGTGATTCAGTTTGACCTCATTTTCAATGAGTTATTGACAGGGCTGTTAAGTAGTATCGAAACAAATGAAGAAGACGATTGAATTCAGCATGCGAATGAATCAATTGAAAATTGAAGAAAGCTTTCAAGGGCGTTTAGGAAGAAATAATTTGTTTCCAAGATGCTCAGCATGGTGGTGAGACTTAAATTATTGTATGGTCGCCATAATGGAATTTCTTTTGGGCAATTATTCGTTAAATGTGATAATCCTGATACTTTTTTTTCCTTTTGACGATCTTTTTAACGATTGACCTGATGATGCCGAGCTTGGCGACAAAACCGCATAAAGTCTTACTGATTTGTTTCTATACCTTAAATATGCCTTATATACCTTAAATCTTTTATTTACCATTTTATTGTATTTTCATAATTTTTTTTTGGTTTCATTTGAATGTTCAGTTTGTTTTTCAATGCTTACAAAATCAAGAAAATAATGTTCTTCAAGGCCAACAAATTTATTCTATCCTAATTTAAATTAAAGTTCAGAAGCAAATCTATTAAGCTCAACCATAAATGTTCTTTGCTAGGATGCGTTGTCTCTCATTGTATCCCATGTCCACAACCGGTTCGGTTGCCGCAATGACATCAGGCACGGGGGATGGGCATGGGGCGGCGTTCTATCTCTGATTGCAGCGAGTTAGTTTGCATAGCAGACTAGGAGAACAAATACGCAATCCTTTTGGGGGTAGGCGAGTTTTAGCGAGTAGGGGGCAGAATCCCCAGTTTATATTATCTTTTGATTCCATGTTCAGTTCACGTGAGATTACAGTCACATGGTAAGCGTAATCGGGCACGTCGTCTAAACATGCATCTTCCATTCTATTTATATTTTGCAAAACTTTTTTTGAACAGAAAAAAATGCATTATCGTTCTGCTTTTGGCTGTTATAATGCGAAAGTAGAAGACAATATTCACACAAAATCATTTTTTAAGTTTTCACTTAACAATTTTGAGTTATTAACAGATGAACTATGAACATTCGAACGGAAAACGCACCATAATCTGTACTGTGGTCAAATGTAGAAACAAAGTTGCTTATTTTTCTGCAAGGCCTAACTCAAACGATGCTAACCAACACTTCAGGATACGTATGAATTAATTAACTTAAAAAAAGAAAATTAATCTAATGAATAATATCTAAATATTTTAAGTAAAACTAACTATATATATTTGAAAAATTCTGGGAAACAATAACAATGTTAATTAGACACACTCGAATAATGCAAACGAAGAAATATAAATGATTCTAAAGCAAGCGGAAAAGGATATTCAAAAAACAATACAAAATTTATATAAGAACTAAAATAAGAATCATAACAACCTCTTTTAAGTACAAATAAACGAATAGAAATATTTTTCTGAAAAGAAAATGTGACGCAAAAAATAAAGAATTATTTTAATGAGTAAAATAATCGCTTCTGTGTACGATGTGCAATAGAATAAAAATTTGAAAAGGTTTTTGTCGCGTATCATTTATCGTGTGACCAGGAATTGACCATCTTCTTTCCTTAACTCTTTAATGCCGAGGCGACCTTTTTCTTCTAACTCCTTTAAAACCGGGACTTTTTGGGAGGAAAAGACATGAATTGGACTCTTCCACCCTGGGGGTTCATTTTCCCCACCATCACCCCCTGCTACAACCTTCCCTTAAAGCGCACGGAAATGGACTGTGGTTGGAAAAGATAATTGGACCCCTACCGCGTTTATTCCATAAGCGATCTCAGAACCCCACCTCCTCTCAGAAGAAGCCAAACGCCTCAGACTGGCCTTCGTCGCTGTTAAGGGGGAATTTTTAGACCGCCCGGGACCACCTCGCTTGGTATGAGAGGGTTATAGAAGTTTATAATTACCCTTTTCTTTGAATTCATGACTTTGTTATTAATTACTATAACAAACACATAGTTTTTAATGAAAAAGGCCACTTTCACATTATGAAAGAATGAAGAAGGAATATAGTAATTATTGTTTGCTTGATGCGGGTTTTATGGCACAACAGCCATGTTAGGCTATACTGCACCAACATTGTAAATAAATCTGTTTCAATACAGTCACAATTTTTAGTCTTTTTTAATGAAAATTTACTAAAAATGTAAAATTTAAAGAAATGATCATTCTAAGGACAAAATGGTGGAAAGGAATATTAATTCAATAATGCATTTAAGAAAAGAATATTATCAACAGAAACAAAAGTTGCTTATTTTTCTCTTAATCGGAACTTAATATCTCGAGAAAGATCATTAATAATCTGGGATGAAAAATGAAACATTTTCATTTACATATTATTTCAGAAATAGAAAAAAAAAAATGAAACATGTTAACAGACTGTAATTTGATTTTACATTATTTTTAACCTAACACTGCTTCATCTTTATGCGATACTAACTAAGGGAAGAAAAATGATAAGTACTTCTAAAGCGTGAAAGTTTTTACGGAAGTAAAAGGTCGGGAACTTTTTATCTAAAAGGCTCCGCTCGACTTAATTCTTGATACATTATTTTCCTAATTTCTTTATGCTGTGCAGTTAACGCTCGGATAGGTTTTATCTAGTTAATTTTTGTTTTTGCTTTCAGGCAATTTATGATTTCACTAGCAAAAGAAAATAAACGCCGGTAT
The DNA here is from genome assembly GCA_013235015.1 of Araneus ventricosus. Lineage (NCBI taxonomy): Eukaryota > Metazoa > Arthropoda > Arachnida > Araneae > Araneidae > Araneus > Araneus ventricosus. The sequence continues at coordinate 163,625 of BGPR01001186.1, read as the reverse complement.
CTAACGGTAATTTAATATAAAACTCTCTCACTTCCTTACGATTTTGTGAGGTAAATGAATCTTGATTACATATTATGAGAAGAGAATTCTAAATGACAGCATTTTTTATTTTTTCAAATGCTCTTACATTCAAAACGGAAAAAAACAATAATTGAAAAGTAATGAAATAAGAAATTTGAACCGAAAGTAATTTCAATAAATTAAAAACTAGATGTAACAGTGTTGCAAAATGAAATAGAACTGGGTCTGTTTTGAAATCAGTTAATTTGTGATATTATGATGAAATTGCATGCATTTGCAAAAAATGTAATTAACTTGGTGAGATCCATTTCAATTACATTCAGTCATTTAACGCTAAGTGTGGTGATTAAATAAATGTGTAGAAGTTTCAGTATAACTTTGATTTTATCATACCATACTGGTGTATGGTACGATAAAATCTGTGTGGCTCGATAATTAATGTAATAAACTGTATGGTTCGATAATTAAATGTAATAAACTGTATGGTTCGATAATTAAATGTAATAAACTGTATGGTTCGATAATTAAATGTAATAAACTGTATGGTTCGATAATTAAATGTAATAAATTGTATGGTTCGATAATTTGACAAGGATAATGCAGCGCATGCTAGTAAGAATGATAGACGACTAGCGGAGGAACTTGGCTCAGGTATTGTGTATTGCTCACTTGAAGTATTCATGTAAATATGAAAATTTCTGCTTTCGGCATTTCATTTTAATCGTTATCACTCTCATTCACGAATTTGTGTACTTGCAATGTTATTTATGGAAAAAATATTCAGAAAATTTGTGCAAGTTCTGACAATAGGTTTAATATATTCTTTGAAATTAAATTAATCTTTTCGTGCTTTTTATGGGAGGAAGCTACGTGAAATTTCTGGGACCCACAAACATTTTGTACAGCAATATTTTACTTTAATGCACAAAAAAAACATACCATATTATATGAAATCGCACATTTTATAAAATCAATTTTTGCCTTTTATCAGCACTTTATAATCGAATAAAAAATGATGACTCTCCATTTTATAAATGAGCAAAGGCACTTCAAAGCGAACATAAAGTTTCATACAATGGACTTACCAGTTTATCTGACGGATTAGTTCTCGCAAATGTTTTATAAAAATTCTTGTCTGATACTCTGGAATCGGAGCATTTCTGAAATAGAAGAAAACAGAAATCATTAATGAAAAGACATTAATATTAATTACATTCATGAAGTAATATTATTCAGAAGTCAAAGAATCATACGTCTGAAGCATCATCCACAGATCATTTGAACGCTTCTTAATGGAATCAATTCACGAAACATTACTGCCTCGTGACAAGCATAATTGCACATACCATCTGACATCAAATCTTACATAGTGCTTTGATGCCGTACCCTCTTCCGGCATGTAAAATGAGCAATATATTCCAAATTTGAACTGGTGCTGAGCATTTGACAGGTATCATGTCAGTAGTAATTGAATCCATTGATGATTATGGAGTTATTTGATTTTAACCTTAGGAGTTGCTGCCTATTAAACATTGAAGCAGCGATGGTATGTCCTTGAAGTCATAATTCATGTGTGGGAGAGAGCAGGCCTTATAGTTGAAGGATATTCGTGATCAGTGAGAGATAAATTCTTTGAACATTAGCTACAGTTTTTCCTACACCCAATCAATCTTTTTCTAACAAAGAATATGTTTCATAGATGAATAATTTGATTACAAGCTCTGTACTATTACTATCATGTCGTATAAGAACTTTTAAGGATGATGCCATGGTAATTCAGTTGAAATTCTGAAAACAATTTGCTATGGAGAAATTACTCTACTGATAGAAAGATGGAAAAAATTGAATGATTTTTCTTCCTATTGTAACTAATACAAGCCATGAGGGATGTACATTTTGGGAGGGACAAGACTTTTGACTGAACAATATGAACAATATTTGGATTAATTATATTCCTTTCAAATATTTTAAACATTCATTCAGACAACTGAAATACTAATCTTAGTCGTAAACGCTTATTCATGTTTAAAAGTTAACTTGCCAAATTAAATGAACTAGAAATAGAATTCTTTAAAGAAAAGTTGCAGGAAATGATAGAAGCATTAATAAGTCGTCAAACACTTAAAATTTAATAAAAATACTTATCATAGTTTAGTAAACTATTATACATCAAAGATTATACTACTCTCAGGAAATATATATTTTAAATAAATGCAGATGATTTCCTTTCGAACATTTACGAGATTTTTATACATAATAATCCATAAGGGTACTAAAATAGCACTAAAATAAACAGACAGTTTGCTTTTTTAAGAATTTAAATGGATAAGTTTTTTTATCTTCATAATGCTGATGAATTGCATTTAAATTTAAGGAACTGCAACAATAAAACATTTGTCAGATCATCATGTTTTATGTTAGCATATTATTTATTTTATGCCTATTTGAAAGAAGCTATTAATGTATAATGACAGATGAATCCATTAATAGCTTTCTTTCAATATCTAAGTGAACATGAAATAAATAATACGCTAACATAAAACATGATTAGAACTTTATGGAATAGACAAAATAAATAATGCAAAACATTTACTATGTCTAACGCTTATAAATCTGAAGGCATTTGTTGTTACAAAATTGTAAAATAAAAATATGTAATACATTTTATATCTTCTTTTTACCAGATATCACAATTGAAATACTTGAAAAATTAAATTAGAACGATAAAATTCGTACAGAGAAAAGTTGAGTTTTCATGAATTAAATAAAATTTCACTGCCTTATTCTTTCATCATATAGTTTATCCTCGCTTATTTTGGGCAGTCAAATGTTAGAAGAAAAACAAATCAAAATTTAATTTTTATCAGAAGACAAAATTTTAATTTAAAATTAATTTGCAAATTAAATCTGATACTCATCGAACATAGTCAAGTCAAGTTGAAGAATAATTTTCAAAAATAACAAGACTAATAATGATGCCATACATTAAATCTTAACTTAAAAAAAACCTAATAAATAAATAATGACACCAAATAAAATGTTCCTAGGAAAATACTATAGCCACTGTAGAGTATATCGTAAAATGTGTAGAATAAATATTTTCCGTAGTATAATAAATACGTTTTCTACAATATATAGATCGTTTGCTTAAAAAATTTCATTAAATAATAATGTTACCACAGATGAGCATTATGTGATAAGTAAATAAATTGTTTGGAAATGCGCAATAAGATAATTAACGATACAGAAATCGTTTGCAATATGACATTTTCGTTAAATATACATAAAAATTAATGGGATAATGTTACCAGCAAAGATGATCAATGATAAGTAAGTAATTAAATTATTTGTATCAGTTATATTTATATCATTCTTTTATTACGGAAAGATAAATTTAAATCAATAAAAGTGAATGTAAAGAGACTGTCCTTATTTAAAATTTACCCTCAGATTCTAGTCTTTCTTTGTATATTTCATTGTATCCAGTGCTACGAAACAAAATGAAATTCGATATATATTGTTGGTTAAAGCGATAGAAAATAGTGGAATCACTTTCGCAGATCGTGACGTGCATCTTACACAGATTTATACTCAAAAACGCATGTTCTTTCGAAACGTTTATTTGGATGAATGAACATTTTCAGTTCTGTGTTATTACCGATATATTGCTCTGACATCTTCAAAACCTATTGCCATTCGAGCGATGCATCGAGTTTCAAAGAGTTTCCTGTATTCATCTTCTCTCCAAACAAAAACAAATTTCGTTTTCTCGCTCAGGAATCTTTTTTCCCGCGCATTTATTTCTAACTGAAAGAATTTTGGAGATTTGTGATATTTGAAATAGAAGAAAACTTTTTTTGTGTTAGAAGCGAAATTGTTTCCTAGTTATTGTAAATTAAACTTTGCAGTTATTTGAATTTGAGCCGATCTTATTTGTTATCAGACATGGCACAACGTAGCCAGGAGAGAAGAACCGAAGGAAACTGAAGAACAAAGGAATAGCCGATTGGTCAGACAAGAAGTGTCATTTGACGTCAGGGAATGACGCATTATTCGAGATAGCCCGTGCAACGCCGGGTCATACAGCCAGTTTGTTTATGAACCGGAGAAACTTTGATGATCTACTTTACTTTTCTTTTTCATACAGTATTTCGTTCTCCAAACTCATCAGCCAACTGATATTCATAGTCCCGAGTTTAGTCCATTCATAGTTATAGTAATTCAACGGTTAAAGATCTAATTTGCACATTAAAAGCTGAATTTAAATTCCAGTGCAGGCGCAGTTTATATAGTAATCGCTTTCTTTATGATATAACATTTATTATTGATTGAAAGTGAAATAGTGATTGATTTTTAATTCATTTATAGTTATTTTAATTCTGGCAATTTTAGAAATTATTATAATCAATAAACATGTTTTCATTGCTATTCTGTTGTTAATGTTGGCGTCAGCTGCTTTAAATGTGACACAAACAATGGAAAATAGAAAAATAGACCAACAGTATTTTATTTGATGCCAAGTCCTTTAAATTTTATTCAAACAACTTTGCGTCAAATCAAATATACAGCCAATTTACGATTGTAGAGTTTATATGAAAGTATTTTAATAAATAGAAGAAAGGCTGTATTTTTTAATACGTAACAACAAGAATACTTTTACTGTTTTGTTTCAGCAAAGTGATTGAAATAACTATTAAGAATGTATCATAGTATTTTACGGGTATGTTTGCTCGAAACTGATTACTTAAACATAATTTTAATAAATTAAATATTATTAGAAACAAGCATTTTTTAAAAGGTTAAAAGGATATAACTTGAAAATTCAGTAAAGCACCATTTATACGCTTCCCTCGTTTATATTTATACGTCTTTTCATCACAGTCTCGATTCCTTCATATGCATTGCAATGATAAAGTTACTTCGTTTACATGACGCAAAGCTTTAGTTATACATCGTTTCCCCCGTTCTAAAATGTGAAAATTTCTTCCTCTCTAGTATGCGAACCATGATAACGATACTGTGACTTTGAAATTATTCAGAGTTGATGAATTAATAGAAGAGAAAACAAATCGTCGGGTGATAATTTAAGCGATGATGAAGAACCACCTTTCTTTAAAGACGCATTGGACTTCATTGAAAAACTTCGAACTTATTTCTTTTGTCAACACAATAGTGAAAATGCTCACTGAAATTAATTTGATTCATAATGTACTTAATACTCACAGACAATCAGCAAGTTACACGACGGTTAAAGATTTTTTTATTAAACTCCTACCTGCATGTACATAAATCGTATGGGATATGTATAATTAGTACTCAAAATATGCAATAAAGGTATGATTTGTTCCACTTTTATAATAAATGTTTAATTTTAAAATGTTTACCGCTTTCCATGCTATGTAGTATTACATTATTACTATCTTAAAAAACTTTAATAGTAATACTTTTAAAGGAATTCGCATTAGTAGCATTGAATTTATAATAATCAAAGTTAATTAGACAAATTTCTGTTATACGTCTTTTCATTTATACGTCTTTTTCACTCGTACATCAATCCCTTGAAAGATGGTATAAAAGGTGCTTAACTGCATAGTTGAAACTATTTTTAACCTTTTCCTTACTGAAGAAATTCATCACATCAATATAAAATGCAAATTCTTGAACAGTGAAGAAAATAAATAGTATTTTAATAGGAAGCAAATGAAGTAACTAGACATACGCATTTCTATTTAAAAATAATTAAAAGATGGATAAATTATTGTTAATCTGTGTACGAGTATTTTATTCAGGAAAAGTAATTAAACCTAAGAATTAAAATTTTAACACGCTTATGTGAAAATTTATAATTTTTTTGAACTTTTATCTTCTGAATTCATAAATAAGTTTAACTCAGAAATTATCAACTTTCGTAAATTTACTGAAATTTATTTCCTAACTTTTATTAAAATGAATTTCTCTGGTTCACGTATTTAATTATCCCTAAGCTTTCCGCTTAAATTTTGTCTCAAGTTCTAATCCGCTGGAATTCAAAAGCAAGGACTTTGACGAATTTTATTTAAAGGACTTCATTCATAAAATTCAGATTTCCAAGGTACTTGACATTTATGATTGAATTAACCCTTATAAATTGATGGTCCACTACCCATGCAGGCTCTTTCCAAATTATTGTTAAAATGAAATGCGATGGATTTGTACCTATTATCTGATTTTAAAATTATTTCCTTCATATTACATGATTTTGAGCATAAGTTTTTATTCGTATGTTACTATGTGAATTTATTTCGAGGGAGAGTATGTGTTTTCCTTTCTGGGATTTTCAAATTTTCTTCAAAAAACATTAATTTTGTAAACAGCTGCATTAACATAAATGGGACGAATAGGTATAGAGAAAAATTTTCTAGCAAAAAAATGTAACCCGGCCAGGACTAGATAGCCCGTGTCAAAATAGCCCAAGACTAAAGAGCTCGTGCCAAAACAGTACCGACAAAATAACCCAATTTAAAATTCTGAATAGCATTAAAAAACATATAATTGTTATATAATACACGAGAATATTTGCATCTTTTACACAACAACAAACTATTGAAAGATATTATAAAAGAGTAAATGATATTATAAAAGGCGATAAGCCATAGTAGTCCACACCAGATAATATAAAATAATTCGAATAATTATCTTTTGGTGGATACATAATGCAGGAGAAACTTGTTTTGAATTCATTCCGAATTTATTAATAAGGAATGAAAAACGTAACCTTAAACTGGGTAAAATGGCTTCGCAGAAAGGAAAAAAAAATCTGCTGCTGAAAGATGGTCAGCGATATCGAAAGGCAAGAGAAAACACGGTTGGGAGTACATCATGGAGGTGCATATTAGGACGTCGAAGAACATTGAGCACCGAGCACAACCACGGTTTGCAATAGGCACATGGAGTGCCCATGAGCGCGTCGTCGATGGTCTTCCGAGGACAAACAGTTTGTTAGAAGGGTGGCACAGGGCATTCCAGCAAACTGTCGACTGCCATCATCCATCCGTCTACAAACTTATAGACCATTTCCGGAAAGAGCAGGACATAGCGAAAATTCGCATAACCCGCCTTGCTGCCGGTATACGCAAACTAGATGCAATCAAAACTAAATATGGACGAGTTTTCTGCTTTGTTTGTTTACATTTAAGTGCTGGGACTACGTATATCCGGTGTAATGCCAAGTCAAAGGAATCTTCAAAGCGGAAGTCCAACATCCCAGCAGACAAAGTCAAGGTTTTTAATGTAAGTAAACAAACCATAAAACTCGTCCATATATCTTAATCGACTCTTGGAAGCATTAGTAAAAAATTATGCGAACAAGGAACATACGGACTTTCTTCGCGGCACATAATCTTCAAATGTAAGTTTTGTATACTGAAATATTGATAAAAAGTACTATATATATTTATTAAATATTTTTAATGATATTCAGAATTTGAGTTCGGATTATTCTGGCGGGGCTATATAGGCTCGGGCTATTTAGTCTTGGGCTTTTTTGTCGGGGCTCTTATGGCTTGTGATATTTTGACGGGTCATAAGCAATCATTTTCATATCCAAATTATTTGTCCATAAAAGAATTTCAGTAGTCAGATCTGAAAGGGTTAATAAAATTAATTTAATATACTTCCTGAAACATTCCACCTTTTATCTGAGAAACACACCTTTCTAAATGATAAACAGCCAGCAAAATAAAATTTATTCCCTAAATACATAAATGATATTTCACGCACAATTTACGAATCTTTTGAAAAGCAAAATTTCACTAGAGAATGTGATCTGTTTTTAATTTGTTTTAATTCCAAATACCATGCACTTAAACTAAAAGTTCTGGTATGGAATTTTAAGTAGATTTCATTAACATTCCAAAGATAAATAGCATAACTAACCTAGAATTTTAACGACGGGAACTCGAAGGAATGTTCAATAATTTATTGAACTGAAGTCGAAGTTTTCAAGAACAGTAACTTCTTTAAAAGTTCCGAGAGAATGGTAGTTAATTTCTAAATTTTTACTTAGTTAGTTTTCTGCATTTTTAGAATGGAATTTGGAAGAGCCACTAAAATATTTCGATAGAAAAATGTTAGAAAATTCCATAGAGGGAAGTTTTAATATTTCAGTAAATATTCAAATAATTGAATGAGTATTTGTAAAAAGAAGTAGTTAACTTTTCTCTTATATATAAACTTTTTTTATATAATATCAAAGACAATGTCATGATGAAAGTTTGTGTTCATAAATCAGGATATGTAAAGTCAAATTGTTAATAATGTTACAAACGATGAAAAATAACAATGATGACTATTTATAATAATTGCTTAATGTTTATTACGCAGGATGATTCAAAAAGACGCCGATAAAATAAAAGGGTAAGGAGGCAATAAAAAAACATGTAGGATCATAGAGTCGCAAACGTCTTCCGTAAGTGCTAGACGCTCTAAACAGCAATGCCTAATCCAAGACAACAAGCAACAATCATACTTAAACTTATTTACATTTCTTTACTTGTTAGACATGTAGAACAATAATATAACCAGAGGGGCTCGAGTTTTTTTAGAAACACTAAGGCACGCACAACATCCCCGATGCATCGAATAACACCCATTTTTAAAAAATTATGGTAAATCTCGGATGCACCTTTCTTTACCTGCTAAGACGCTGTACAAAAAAAATGTATATCAGCTTGTTCGTGACTCGTGAAACATTGCATGTCACTCGTGAGGAATCCATTGCTCTTCAGAAGAAGGTTGACTTCACTTATTCCACGTTCTCATCGCAACGCCATATAACACCTTTAAATAACGCCTATGACTCTAAGTTCTTACGTATGTTTTTTTCGTACATCTTATATGCACTTTCATTTTGTAGACGTTATTTTTAATCACCCTGAAAATCTTATCGATTTTTTTTCTGTGATTAATTGGTATATTTACTTAAGTAAACCATAGAATTTCAGAGCATTGGTAATTTATTATGTATTGTTAAGCATAGTTTAAAATAAGTACTTGCTCTTCTAGATTTTATGTTACATGTACTCGGCATTACTTTCTTAAGGTTAGTTTAAGGAAAATACTATCCCTTAGATATTTATATAAATTCAAAGCGTTTTCTTATGCAGCCTTTATAAGAATAATTTGGCTTAATATCACAAAATTATACTTTAATACCAGGACTTTCAAGTGGAAATAAACTCAGATTGGTCTTCCGGTGTGCCTATTAACTTTTCTATACTTAGAAACTTCAAGAACTCAAAGAGAAAAGATCAGACTTATTTCCCTAAAAGGAACATAGGCCGGAAGAGTAATATCTTCAAGAGCTCTTCGAGAAAACTTAGATTTATACCTTCTTCGAGACTCTTCTTGAAGAACTTGCTTCAACCATAAATCCACCAATCCGATTGAAGACCTCCGCTGATATATTCAGTTACAGAAAGAAAGAAAAAATCTTAAATTCCTTAGATCATTCTAAATGGCCCAAAAAAAATGGATCTGGGGAAATTCCGTGATTTTTAAAGTGGAAGAATTGAGTTAGTTATGAACTGAGTTTTGTGAAGTGGAAATATCAGAAGTTAAAAGAAAAAGAATTGGAAATAAAATGCAAAAGACCCATTTTTCTATTTTTCCTGTCATCAGCACTTAAGAAAAGAATTTTTAGATAGGTGCTTTTTTTTGCTTAGTAATGTGGTTTCACGATTCTTTTATTCAGATTAACTTGCTGCTATTTAAAATCTTAAGGAAGCAAAAGATTTTTTTACATTATACACTAAATTGCGTATATTTGTATTTAGCATCTTCTTTTTTCATATTTTTTCTATTCAGAATATTTCATGAAATGTATTATTTTCAAACTGCGTTTAATCGCTCGACCTAAGTAAATGAAACACATAAAAATTCATTTGCAAATATTTTGCGTAATTATTCAGAAAAAAATTATATTATGCAAATATGATGGGAAATCCGAAGCTGAAAGCTTTTGCTTTTTCTTAAAGATTTAAAGTTCACAAGTTAATTAAAAGTAATAATGCAAATTTTAAAGTTCCATTTGACAATAATTATCCATAAAATATTTATGCATATGTACAGTGGCTCCCAAAATTGAGCATACATTACTCTCTTCATTAAAGGTGTTAAAATGTTATAATGAATTCGCGTTTAAGCTTAAGAGCTGAAATAATAATAAAAGACTCATTAAGAAAAATTTAAAAGGTATAAACAAGAACAAAGGATTGATAATATTTTTAGTAGCATAAACTTTATGTCAAAGTTACAAATTTCTTAGTCACAAAATTGAGTATACAGTTAGTCCAACTGGTTAAAATAAAGAAAAATTACAGGAACTAGTATTTTGTTGCATATACTTTCGCTTTAAAAACAGCTTCTAAACGACATGGGAGTAAGTTAACAAGAGTTTGTGCCGCCTGAGGGGTTATTTTCCCCCATTCTTCTTGCTGCACAGTTTTTAAGTGTTCTTCATTCCTTCATTCTTAATGTTGTATTTTTGAGCAGATATATCCAATTTAAATCGCAAATTTTCAATAACATTGAGGTTTGGGGACTGAGGTGGAGTATGCAATCGCATTTTATACTTGTACAATAACCGTAACTTCACAATTGCAGCTGAATGTTTAAGGTCGTTGTCTTGTTAAAAAATAGAATTTGATAAGAAACTCAGTTTCTGTGCACTTTGTTTTAAATTTTTATTCAGTATATCCAAATATTTCATTTCATCCATCATGCCATCGATAAAAACCGAAATCCCATTTCATTTGCATTGATAGAACCCCATACAAGGACTGAGCTTCCCTCATGCTTGACTGTAGGAGTGGCGTTTGAAGAAAGTAGTTCAGAATCAAGCTTTAGCCAAGAACAGATTTGACAATTACTTCCAAAAATATTACATTTACATTTGCATCTGATTATGACTTTATTCTAAAAATCCTCAGGCTCTGAAATATGCTGTTTAGCAATAACAATTCTTTTATATCTATTGACTTTGGAAATGAAAGGTATTTTATAGCTACAATTCCATTATAATTAGCTTTCCTGAGCACCCTTCTAAATGTCTCTGCTGAAACACTCCTTTCTAATGCTGTAGACGTTTATGCAACAATTTCTACAGCAATCAATTGAGAATTTTTTCGCATTTGTCTAAAAAAATGTCTCTTGGTGGTCGAGCTGAGAATTCCTTTTCTTACTCAACCAGGCTTATTTGCTATTAGTTCAGACTTTTTATACTTTTGGTTGATTTTTTGTATGTATCCATGACTACTCCAAGCATTCTTTGCAATTTCAGGACGAGATTTGCTTTATTCATACATTCGAATTACAAGTTTCGGGGTATCAACACCTGTTTCAGTTCTAGAAGCTAATTATGGGAATTAAAAAATATATAACTTATTTCTCTCATGGATATCAATTCCTGGTGCATTGCATCATCAAATTTATTACACTGCTTCATTTAAAGAAAAGTACTGGTGGCCAAATTGAAATTTTTATCGATTGTATACTAAATTTTGTGACTCTCAAATTTGGAACTTCAACATAAAAATTAAGTTATTATCATTTCCTCATTTTTATTTCCTTGCTTAATGCATTCTATAACGAGCATATTTTTTTCCTGTAAGTATTAATATTAAATGAACATTTTAAGTTGTTGTTTTAGACGTTTAACGAAGAGCATGAGAGGTGTATACTCAATTTTGGGAGGCACTGTATGTATATGTAATTATTTAGTCAGCTTATGTGTATTCTTTATGCATATAATTACGGAAAACTCAAATATTTCTACGTTGAGTAGCTTGAATATGAATGTATTTTTTAAACATTTTATTGAAATTTTTTAGTTAATCGTAATATTTTGAAACTTAATAATTTTTTATTGTGTCGATAAATTTGATTCTAAAAATAAAACTCTTAACTTAAACCCAGAATATTTTTACGAAATTTTGCTTACCGTTTAAAACCCACGCTTGAAATTAAATTTCGCCTAAACACTGCTTTCATTGAATTTCAGACACTTCTCGTTTATTTTAATATTTTTTTAAAAATAATTTTGTCGCAGTTAGCCAATCGGAGACCTATCCTCATTCATGGAATTCAGCTATCGTAAACCCATCTAAATTATAATACAAATCCGTTATATAACAGACTATTTATAACGCAAATAGCTTATCCCGCGCAGACCCCCTGCGTTCCGTTACACGAATACCATGATTTTCCTGACGCTTCTAGAGCCAAACTGGCTATTCAGCGTTCCAAGAAAATTCGCCAAGACGAAAAATAGGCGCCAAGTGGTGTGCGCATAACAGAGAAGTAGTCAATCTACAATGTGCTCAATAGTTAGCTCCATGATGGTCATCTCAATTTGTGAATTAACACGACTTTCTGTTCGCTGACTTACACTGTTTTGACGTTGATCTGAGCGTTCTCTGTCTCGCCTAAACCCATCTGCTTCATTTCTAACTGATCTCTTTTGAATAATTTCATCCAAAGTTTCATTATATTGTAAGAAATATTGTGAATTCTTCATTTTAAACTCATTTTTTTCGAGGAAAAGGTTATTTTACACCAGAACGAATATAGTAAGAGGCTATGACTATGAAGTTATGCCTAACATGGAGGAGGCTACCGGTTTTGTTCTGTAAAGAAACCGATCGTTGCCGTCGACAAAGAAATTAACCTCTTTTCTGTGTCACGTACCTTAGTCTTTTATATATATAGATAATTTACTTTGGTAAAAATAAGGAATTGGAACATTTTCTATTATGTTCTGTGAAAACTGCTGAATTTTAAAACGTGTGTTTCGAAGTTTCTCCTTTGTTTTTAACGCATAATGTATTTTAAAGGATAAAAAATGTTTTGAGTTTTATTCTAATTATGATATTCAAAATAGTTTCTAAGTAGTAATGTTTATTTTATTTTGTTATGACAATATACTATGTAACACATCTTTTCCTGAAAGCTTTAAACATCTTTTATTTGCTGCCCATTAAATGTTCACAGCAGGCTACAATTTAACTGAGCATATAAGCATATAGATCAATTAAACTCACCTGAGCACATAATATTTTATACATTTACTTTTTTTACGAAGATTATATTATGTAACATTTTCGTTGCTGTAATTTATGTGATAAGTTAATCCACTCTGATAGTAATTTTAAAAGAGTAGCTTTTAAACTTTTGTTTAAATTTTTTATTGAATGTTAATGGAAAACACATAATTCAATTTAGTGAGTTAAAAAAATTGTCTACAAGGGCAGAATACATTATATAAACAATTTAAACAACTCACTTCGCAACAGTTAGTTTCCCCTTATAACAAAATAATTTTCTTCTTTTTTTATTATTTTTGATCAAGTCATTTTATACTCGTATATAGATAGAAAATCGATAAACAAATTTATTTTATGTCTTCTGTTGCGATTCAAAGCTCAAAGGAAACATTCAATGAAAAGATCATGATAACAATCAATTTCTTATAAAAAGTTTTGGAATAATAACAGCACCACTTATAAGTTCTTTCGCACGTAAAAGCAGGCTTCATTTTGAATCTTTCACCACCAAGACATTAACAGCAATACAAAGTTCTTCTTAACATGGTAGCAAAAGTGATGCGACTAATATTAAAGGTTTTGAATTTATGCTGGCCTAGACAACAACACCTGTAATTCGATTATTGTAAACATTTAATGGCAGTTAATTCCATACAAGAGATGTATCAATGAGGCTTTTATGATTGTTGGCTAAAAGTTGTTTTAATGTTTAAGCGGATATAAATAATTATTATTAAACTGCTGCTGTAAAGTTGCTATAAACATCTATATAATGATATATCCCAACAAGTGCTAATGAGATAGCAGTTGTTTTGTTGGTTTAAAATTGCTTTCGAGAGTTGATGTATGTAGGCATGCCTAGATAGCTATTTGTATTACTCTAGTGCAAACATCTTTAAGTTACCAAATCATAGCAAGACATAATTTAATGTGGTAAATACTGTTGTCCCAGTTGAGAATTCACTAAAATGTTCTAAAACAATTTTTAATGTATGTAGACAAAATCTGAATTCATTTAGAGGACCTTAATGGCTGCAAATCGCGGCAGGAAATATGTCGATGAGTTAAAAGCTGATGTAGTGGAGGGAACTTGGCTGAAAATCATTGTGAAGGTTCTTGGCATATGCAAACATAGCCAGTTACCTATTTTTAAATTATGCGTAAAAAATATTTGTTCACCACACAGCATAATTTTGCATATATCATTCATTTATATTGTACTAGCGATGCTATCAGGCCAAAAAACATTCTCTTCGAAACGGACGTTGACTGATATCATATCTGTTCTATTTAGTGTTATTATATGGCACCAAATCCAGTTACAATCAAGAAATTTTTACGAATTCTATTCATTTGTGAAAAACAAGATGCCGAAAGGTATTTTGCTTTGCAACAGAAAAGAAAGAATGATTATCAATGTACAGCAGAGTCTCCCTACAACGAAGTCTCTCTACAGCGAATTTCTCCCTATACCGAAATTTTTAATCGGAATGTTAAATAACATTCAAAATATTCTCCATATAACGAAGTGGTTGTCTCCCTATAAAGAATTTTTTCAGACGTTTATCTTTTCGACTTTTGTCATTTTTGAAGGAAGTTGATAATTTCTGTGCAACCAATTCGCTAACACGTGCCTGTTTCTGGAACCACTCACTCTTAAAATGTGAACATTTTTCTGAAAATTTAACATCACGAAATGCAAAGAAATGTAAAATAACGGAATTTTTCAAGTACAATAAACGTAAGTACATACTAGTACAAATTATTCTCTAAATTGGTGAATTGTCTTAACTTTTGAGCATTTTATTTATACAATAAAAATTAGTATAATTTTAACTAATTTATGATATATATTGCCTCATTTTTAATTGAAAATCATAATTAAATACATTTGAACTTATCGCACCTATTGAAATTTTGGAACATTTACTTAAATAACTGCAAAAATCTCTAATCTCCGTATAACTAAATTTTCTCTATAACGAATTTTTCAATTGGAACCAAGCGATTTCGTTATAGGGAGACTCCACTGTAGTTGTTTTGACAACATTCTTAATTCCGATAACTTCTGCATTTGCCATGATATCCGCTTTTACATACCATCGTTTGGAATCTTACGCGATGTTTTGGTTGATGAATTATTTACCTGGTAACAGAATTCTGGAAACGTTGCTAGTTTTTTTATGTATGGTTGTTTTTTTCGCTGAGAAATTTTTGATACCTCTTCTATCAGTAGTTGTGTATAGCAAGCACATTCTGCAACAAATTATCTATTGCCGTATCAAGTCAAACTAAAAAGATGCAAGCCAGCGTACATTCTGAATTATTTCCTCAACAAATGAAGACGTACCGCAGAATTTTAGAATGTTGCAGATTTTTGTATTTTCAGATTGTTTGAAAATTATTTTTGTGCTATATTATTTTCGTAAGTCATCAAGGAAGAATGCGAAAATTTCCCTTAATTTTTAATTAATTAAAATTTCCAAAAAGGGCTTCGAGGCTCACATTCTCTCCTCCAAAGCATTTATAGACACACACACACACACACACATTATCATTTATTATTTAGAGAGATAAATTATTTTCTGAGGTATTATTGTTTCATTTTTCAAGTCTCAATAAAAATGTTAAATTTTCATTAAAATAAAAGTTTGTTACTTTGTTAAACTTTTAAACTTTGATATAGAATATAAAGCTTATTGATAAAATACCTTTTGTTTGAGCCCAGACCTATTAACCATCATTATTTTCGATATTTACATGTCAATGCACCCGTTGTATGGGGAATATTGATTCAAATACATTTTTAGGAAAAAAAGTATAATAAATATTTTATTATTTCATTTATTACCAAAACTCGACTGAAATCCTATATTAGATTAACAAATGCATAAAAATAGTTTATTAGTTCGAATAATTTCCGTTGGTAAATTTATTTTTTAGTTTTCCAAAAAAAGTGTATCATTGTCCCCGTGTTTCCCCTATTCTTAGATAATGTTTGTTTAAAGTAAAGATAAGGGCGTTAATTAAATGACCTTAAAGTTTGAACGAAATTAGCAATCCTTACCAGTGGTTTTAAAGTTATGGTCGTTGATTTAGACGACTTTGAATTAAAGAAATAATTTTAATAGACATTGTTTCATTAATAAATTCATTATTTTTAAAATCTATTCATAAATTTCATTCAGATTATGAAATTATAAACATGTTATTCACAGAAATATCTAAAATGCTTTTAAGATGCATTAATTTTATTTATATAAAATATAATAAATAATTATATTTTAATTGTAAAGAATATTAATAAGAATTAATTGTAAAGTAGATTTATAATTAATAATAATTGTAAATTGTAAAGAAGATTTATTTTATGAGCACTGCAGATTTTAGGCTTAAAGCGAATGTAAGTCTAAGAAATTGTATGATGAATAAGTATGTTTTTATTCAATGAGTTTCATTGCTGTGAATTTTAAGCTGGAGCTTTTTCCCATCTCATATGAGCAAAAATCGTTCAATAGACTCCAGATTTTTAAAAACATATACACAGGAATTTAAAAACACAAATTCTCAAGTTTTGCGTACCAATTTGTTAATCTATTTCGATCTCATCATTCAATGACATTCGAATAGTTTTTGTAACTATCAGAGGATATGTTAAGAAAGGACGGAGAAACAAATTATTAAAAAGTTTCTAGCTGCTAGTCATGTTAAAAATGAGTCGAATCATTAATGCAACATCATTTATGTATCTTATTCTGTAACGCTTTCTTAAAAGCAATTATATCACAAATATTATGTGTTTGAAGTAAAAAAAATCAAATAGCTTGTATTTATCCTATAAATTTTAAACACAGCTCATTTATTTAATACGATACAATAATAAAGTATGGTTTGGTTGGATTCTATTACATTCATTAACTGATGGAGGAGACATTTTTTCACCATACTGCTCCAGACTTAAATATATATTGATCGTTATAAAAGAAACACAGTGCTCACTATAAATACTTGCAAGCAAACTTGTATAGTATCGTTCCAGAAAATATATTTGGTTTTAACTTTAATGCTAGAAAACTTTCTGAAAAATAACTATATGACAAAAATAATACTACTGAGAATCTCAAACCAGTTGCGGTATTAATAGACGGTTAGCAAATATCAAGCAAATTTTAAACATTTTAAAATTAATTTTATATTTAAAAAATAAGTGCTTGTTCATGTGTTAAAATATGTTTTTAACGCATGGAGATCAAGATCATACAAAGATAGAACTATTCGAAATGAATTCAAATTCGAATCCATTTCGAATAGTTCTTAGCCCTTTAAAAAGTGGACTAGAATGGATTCCTTGTTTTGTTTTTGGTTGTATTCGATTAACTCTGAGTTTATTTTTATATATTTCTTCATTTATTTTTGGCTATCTTTGTATGATCTTGAATTCTATTGCCTTATTTTTTTTTGTTTTGCTGCTGCAATTGCGCGTTACTTAAACATTGCCTTCTTTTTATTTTATTTTTTTCGTAAATTTTACTCTTTAAAAATTTTTTTCCTAAATTTTACTCTTTAAATTTTATTGTGTATAAATAAAAATATTTTTTTGTTTTAGTTTTAAGTTTAAATTATGATTCCTTTTATTTTAATTTTCTTGTTGATTGTTTTTAAGCTTTTTGACGCATGTTACTTTTCGTCAATAAACAATTTTTGCTTCGTTTACCGATTCGCTCTGTATATTTACAATAAACATACTTAAAGTGACAATAAAATAATAGGATTTTCAAAAAGTTTATTTGTGGTTTTAGATATCAAGATGAAAATGCTCTAAAAGTAAAAACATACAAGTGTTCATAGAGCTAATGGGTTATATATTTTAGTATCTTTCAACAACTTACTTCCACTATAAGCAATGATACTTTTTTTAACAACATATGATCTCAAAATAATTAACATTGTGAAATTGGTGCAAATTACTATTTGTTATTTATTAAAACATTTTAATATTTCACAGAATATTAAAAGAGTAGAATCATTTCAAATTCAACGAATATTTTGAAGAAACCTTTTCTATCTCTGCAATTTTTATACTAAAAACGCTATATTTTCTTCTAAAAATGAGTTTTCATGGAAATAATCGCGTTTTCTTCATATCGATTTTCCATAATAATCCCTACTTTGAGAAATTTCCATCCTTTTGATTGTAATGTAAAATAATATATACACAAGGAAAATTTTGCACAAAACTGCATAGTGCTATATTTAAAACGCATGGCACATGATTCATTTTATGTTTCGGTACCAGTATTTCTTTTGATAAGGCTGTAACTGATACATTATCTTATACAGAATATTTTTCATATATTGCTTGCTTTGTGTGATTTTCATACATTCGATAGGATGTATAAAATTCCTGAGTTATTTTAATAGCTTTAATACTTTATTAATTCATTTTTAAGTTCATCAAATGTCTTTGAAAGATCATGTGTTGAATAACGATGAAATATAACTATAATGGTATCAATGTACGTGACCTCTTGTTCAAAAGACGTAAGGAAGAATATTCTTAAGCATGGTTTTTAAAAATCTTATTTTTTATTTTAATCACAATAACTTTTTTCTAAATTTTTAGAAATTTCAGGTAAAATATAAATAGGCGTGAATCGAGGAACTTATTCATCTTTAAATAAATTAAATACTAATTCCATTTTTAATACATACATTAGAAAATAAAATTTAATTTGTTCAATGCCAGTGAAACAGTAAAAAGTTTACTGCTTCTCGTCTTAAAGATGTTCAATTTAATCAATACACTGTTGTAATATATTAATTAATACTTCACAATTTTCAAATAAAAATAAAAAAACTCATGTAATAATATCATTCATTTAAAGTTCAATAATTAAGCAGTTACCTCTCGAATTTCAATTTTATATACACGCTATATAGTTTTGTAAACTAATCTCTAACTATTTGATAATTTTTAACTAATCTGAACTGATTTCTTAAATAAATATCTCTTTGTGGCTTTTCTAAGTGAGATATATCTTCAGAAACGCAAGGCTCGAAAGATTATTGAACAGTTGTATTGTGATATTTTAGCTATTTAAATTTGAGGGATTCGAGGTTCATTATAAAATAGTAGTCGACAACCTTTTAGGTAGCCCCCATTGTCGTTCTTTCTGCATATCTGAGTAAAAAGAACAAATAATCGAAAAACATTTTTTCGCGTTGAAAACTTTTGAAATACTTTTTAATTTTTAATTCTTTAAAAAGCAGTAGTCTTGGATATTTTTGAACTGGATGTATACAGATACTGTAATTTTTTCGCTTTCCCAGCACTCCGTATTAGAGCGAATCTGAACCTCTGAGATTTTTCCTTTTAAGAAATTTATATCGAAATTTAAATATGTTAAAATAATATAACTTGAAATTCAAAAATTAAAAAGGTTGCGAATAAACATGGGATGCAAAGTCGGTTCACAAACAAGCGCTAAAAATCGGTGCATTGTAAAATACGTTATAATATGAAGTTTTTTTTTATCTTCCCCGTGCTTAAAAATGTGACCTATGTATTCCAACCCCATCCATATAAATGTGCAAAGTATGTAGTCTTGGTTAGAAACACTCAGTAATTTCCAAATAGCCTACAAACATAAGACAATAGACAATTTTTAAAATAAAATAGTAAGACTTGTGCTAAAATTTCAGATAAGTTTGGGTAAAGACTTAAAAATATCTTGTATAAACAATCATTGTGATACTTTCTAAGATAATACCTTGTTGGAATAAACAAAATCGACATTCAATTAATGATATTTCTGCTTTTCATTTCTATTATTTATTATTTTTTATAATCGTATTATGCCAATACGGCAGTTAATTAAAACCTTATTTGGATTCGAAATACAGATCATTATATTGAAAATTTATTGCTAAAATATGCGATTTCACTGTAAAGATAACAATAGAGCAGTATTGGCACTTGAAATATATAGAATATACTCTTAATGATGGAATTCCATTTATTCAATTATGCAACCAATTTGCTGAATTTATATAATGTTTCCATAATCCATGACTATGTTTTTTAAATATTAAAGCGAATTTTGTAGATATGATTAATTTAATGATTGATTGATTGGGGTTTTAAGACACAAGGGCCAGAATTGGCCAAGCTGCGCCAAACATTTGTTTAGATTTGCGCGAAACTATGTAAAAATCAGGGCAAGATAGAAATGTGTAACTAATGTATATAAAGATAGTGTAAACATGAAAATATGTTAAAAGTGCTTAAATGAGAGGATAAAAGCCAATTGATTTTAAAAAAGGTAAAAGGTGAACATGAGGAGTCTTTCCAAGTAAATCGGTTAAGGAAATAGAACTTGTTTGATAGTAACGTAACCGTAGAGAGTTAAAATTCGGGCATTCAGAAAGGATATGAAGGACTGACATAATGCAATTGCATTGGGTACACATTGGTGCCTGTTCTCCCATCAGCAGATGACGATGGGTGATATCGAGTGTGATGAATTTAATGAAGATATGAATGTAGATATTGATAACTGAATTTAATGAAGATATTAGGCATATTTAATATCAAAAACTTATTAAATGTGTGTTTCCTTGTATTGTTTATCCTACTAAAATTATATAAATATTTACACTTTAAATTTCCCTTATGAAATTTTTAATTCTGAGAATTTGTTTATTATTTATCCCCATAAAAGGTCCATAATGGAAAATTTTTAATGATTTCTGTTTTCTGTTTGTTTTTGTATTTCTAAGCTTCTTTCCAATATTTTTAATATCTTTAAGTTTCCAACTGATTCAAAATGGAAGCAGAACCAATTTAAATTCATTACTTTTCAGCAAACAAAGAGGGAAAACCGTAATTATTTTAATACGAACATTTTATTTTATCTGATATTGAAAAAAATACATATGTAAAAATTAATTTACATGACGCATACAAAAGTAACTAAAAACATCTGGTACAGTATATTACTACGATATAACGTTCCTACGAGTTAAATAGGCAATTGCTTGCAAAAAGGAGTATATATAACGGTTATTATTCAATACTTAAACCTTGTATTAATTTACAATGAATTCAGTTATTGACAAACACTAGGAAATGCATAGAAAATAAAATATTAAACAAAGAGAACACAGAGAAAATAAAATATTAAACTTTAAACGATTGAAAAAGGATTAAGAAATCGAAATATAGTACCATTTTATCAGTTCATACTCTCCAAATCAACTCGTTTTAGCTGCATAATCAGAATACAGAATGTCAGAACTGTACCAAAAAAGCTGAGTATTAGACCCTTATCTAGGCGGAAAAATTCCCCCGCTGTAAAATAAAAAGGTTCAGTTTCACCTAAAGATTTCAATATCAGCAACTCTTCATTCGAATTATAGATACGTTTAAAAAGCGTTTGTTGGTAAATTTCCTGAAATATAGTTCTTGTTTCAGTCATCGCTGATGGCACTTTTGAGGCAACTGTTAGAAAACTAAAAACTGAAATTATGCATATCGCAATTGTAAATGTAGCTTCAACAGGCACTATGTGTTTCGGAGTAGGTTGAGTTTCATCCAAAGCAATACCAAGACCTGCGTATAATTCACCACAACATACAAATATCAATAGTAATGCTGTTCCGTTATTGAAATTTTCAAAACGTTTGCAGCATTTGATGATATGATTGTAAAAATTCAACTCTTGGTGAAAACAGTCTCGATTAATGCTGTCTTTCAGAAGTTTATTCTGCATCCGAATGGCTTTAGATAGCTTATAGCTGAACACACTAGAGATGGTAACTGATAGCGATTGAAGTAGAAATCTTGATGAAAAGTACATAAGCATACATATAAAAACCATAACCATCTGTAACGGTCTATTATCAGAAACAGAATAACCTAACAACCAAAACTTAATGTAATTTTCTGACCAGTAAGGTATAAACTCAGAAATTATGGTAAGTGCAGTTATTATAGGAAATAAAAACGATAACAAAACGATCATCTTGATGACTCCCTTTTCGTGCCTGTCGAACAGAAAAAGATTTCTTGGACAAGATTTTAAATTAGAATAAAACACTCGAAATTTCTTCGAGTGTAATTGAATTTGATGCCACAATATGACACTAAAGGAACATGCCATTATATCCACTAAAGTACGTTTTATGTAGATGGAATCTTCAGAAATTACAATAGCAGATGCACTATAAGCAAATGATACATGTAGAAAAATGCTAGTAACTGAAAATAAGCTCCTTGTATATGTACGTCTCTTGCTTAGTCCAATGATGTCCATGACAAACTGAATCCAGGACTCTTTTGCCATGCCATCAAGAGCATCTTTCTTCGAAAACGCTTTTAGATCTTTCATACTGTATGAGAAGTAAGTAAATTTTATAAAATATGTAACTCCTGTTTATTACTGATAAAAGAATGAGAAAAAAAGAATTTTAAAAACTATTAAACAATCCATTGGAATAACGAGATCTGAGAAATGTATATGCATTTTATCTTGCTGATAAAAGTATCAGACACAAAAAATGCAAGTCCATTGGATAAAGTCAGCTATAAAATATAAATCAGATTCTTTTGTGGAAAAAGGTGCGAGACTGCGAACATTATTAAGAAGCAATACGCACAATCCACAGAAATGTAGTTAAGTGTTTTCAAATTCGTATTTATTTGAATAAATTTTTCCCCATGGAAACAAAATGAGTTTCTCATCTGGCCAATAAACTTACCACTTCATAAATTAATAGAAGAATTAATAGAATGGAGAAGAGAAGATACGGAAATATAAAAAAATATTTTTATTATAAAATTGATTGGTTCATTTTAATAATAAACTACGTCTATTGAATTCATTTTTAAAACTTTCTTCATAAAGATCGATAAGCAAATATTTATGGTTCTTTGAAACATAAATTGTGTTTATAATTTTTCTTTGACTGCCTATCACTTTGAAGCAATTGGTTGAAAGATACATGCAATATCAATATTCCCATTCAATTATAATACAAATTTATCCAGTACATACCAATTTGTGACCCTTTAAGTGAAAAATGATTTGTGAAAATGGGGCATTATATGAAAAATCATTAATATATAATAAAAAAAGACTTTATTAAAATAATTTGAATCAACTTTTGATTTGCCATGGAATAATGAAATAACGAATTTCGGCCGACTTTCTCGAAAACTTTCACTCTTGTGTATTTACATAAATTTAACTTCAGAGTTTGTAAAGATAAAAGTTTGTAATCGTGTTTCACTCAATTCCCGATGTCCTTGAGTTTTGAAATTTTGTAGACATGTGTGCTCTCGATGTCAATTCACTTTTATAAAATTTGCAGGACATAATTACCAGATAATCGATTAATTTAATTAAATTCGTGTTATTCCATATGAGTGGTGCCACCTGGTAGTGAAGTGGGAATATTATTTGAAGATTTTATATTGTTTATAATAACAATATAGTATTTGCAATTTGTGGAATTTGTGTGATAAATAAATCAAAGGCCAAAAAGTAAAAAGTAATTAAAATAAAATTTAATCTTTATACACTAACAAACTGCATTTTTTAAAACCCTCTTTTGTTAAATTCCTTTTTCCTGTTGATTCCTAATCTATCCTATACACTATATAATCAAAAGTATCTGGATGTTTTCGGATTTAAACATTCTTTTCGAATTTTTGTGGAGAGCCTGGAGGAAATGCACTTGAACTTAGACCATGTGATGAATAGGCTTGAACTTACATTTTACCTTGACGATTCAGCACGAGGGCATTTAGGGGACCGATCATAAATCGTTGAAAGAGAAAATGATTTCGGCTCATCCCATTTCACAGAAAGCTGATACTGTTTGAAACTTTTATTTCTGATTTTGTTTGCTATGCATATTGCTTACATGAATTTTTGAGAAAATGGAATGTAGTTCGGGACGATATAAAGGTTTTCTTTAAAAAACCCAGATATTTGCGCATGCTTTCTGCTTAAAACATGCAGAGTTTCCCAAATTATGCAAAACTTGTAGAATACGTGATAGTATGTTAGCGAAGAATCGTGTTAAGATTTGAAAAAAATAATTTTTTACTGCGCAGGTGTGAAATATAGTGCAAATTTTCTTTTATAATTTGGATGCCAAATGTATATGGCAGCTTATATAAAATTTCCAGTTGAATACCATTAATATTTAGGAAGATATCGGCATTGCAGCTAGCAGAATTTCAGGTTCTTTCTAAGAGAAACAAAATTCTGAGTGATTTTCTGCAAATTGATTTTCCAAACTTACATTTTCCGGAATTTTTATAGAGTTCGATATGCTGAATATCCTGGCAAACCTATAATTAAAATTGCAATTCGGAGATAACTATTCCAAGATTCAAGTTTAAAAATATCAATTTGTGGAAAAACCCTCATTATTTTGTTTCTCTTAGAAAGAAGCAGAAATTCTGGTCGCTGCAATGCTTATATCTTTCGAAATATTAATGGTATTCAGCTGGAACTTTTATATAAGCTATTTTATATAACTGGCTTTCAAATAATAAAAGAAAAATTTTACTATGTTTTGCTCATGCACATTAAAAATTGTTTACTTGAAATATTCATATTTCCTTTAATATTCTAAGTATTCCTGCACATTTTAATGCAATGTTTCGCTAATCTATGATCACGTATTCCGTGAGTTTCGTATAATTTGGTTGAAAACTATGCAAGTTATAGACAAAACACACGCGGGAAAACTTTGGAAGGTTTAAGAATATGTTTATATTTTCCCGAATATTCGTGCTATTTTTACGTAAATGCATTTAAATATTGCGCACATTAATCAAAACTATGGTGAAAGTTACAAATCATTGTCAGTTTTCTGTGAAACTGGTTGAGTCGAAATAATTTTCTTCTTTATCAGTTTCTGGTTGGTTTCAGTTTTCTTCTTTATCAGTTTCCTACATGCCCTCGTTATCGAATCTTCAATGTAAAATGCGAGTTCAAGCTTATTTATCACATGGTCGAAGTTCAAGTGCATTTCCTCCAGCCTTTTTGGAGAAATTCGAAAAAAATGTATAAATTCGAAAGTGTCCAGATACTTTTGATCATATATTGCATGTGCAAATTCTTTATGTCAAAGTTATTCTGTCTGAAGTGTTTCTAAACCCAGCTAAAAAAATCTGCAGAAAATCTGAAGGTATTTGGAACATGTTTTCTTCACATTTTCTGCAGAAAAAAAATGCGGAATATCTGAAAAAATGTTCCAAATACCTTCAGATTTTCTACAGAAAAAAGTGTAGAATATCTGAAAAAATGTTCCAAATACCTTCAGATTTTCAACAGATTTTTCTACACTCAAGATTTAATTATTAATTGCAATTAATGTAATTATTAACTTCATTATTAATTTAATTAATCTAATTTGTGATTCAACTTACTTGTACGATGCCGATTCAGATTGTGGCAAAACTTCAAACTCATCCTGTCCGATGATTCGAACCCGCGTTCCTATAGTTGGCAGGCAGGAACGCTAATCACAACGCCGCGCCGGAATACACGAGATGGGTATAAATTAATCTATTTGAATTTTAGAGTCACCATAGCTCTCGTGGCGCCATCTTGTGGTGTAAAAATCAACCAAGGGCAGAATACGTGTTTCAAAGTCGTAGAGATGAGTAACAGATGAGATTAGTAATATTTTTGTTCAATAATTTAGATTCTCTGTTTCAATAAATTCGTTTTCACTTCTATCTTTCTGGTAAGATTTATCTCCATCCAAAAGACGCAAGCTCCACTTTTCCCTTCCTTTTGGAGGAAAATAGCTAGTCAGAAAGACAGTTGGGAAACTAATTGGAAATTAATTAAATTATGGGGGAAAAGTTAAATATTTGAGATTTTACCATTTTAATTTTAAAGATTAATTTATTTTTTTCAGTGGCATATTTAAAAAAATTTAGTGTCTAAGACAATTTTCGATTGGGAAATTTTTTGAAACTCCTGTCTGCTGTAGAATTAAACAATAATGATAATTACATTCTAATTTTGTTTTATATCCTTTGGAAAATAAAGTTGCAATATTAGAGAATATGGTGCAAAATATGTATTTAGAGAAATGCAGATATTATGAAATTGCAGTTAAATCTTCAAAAAATCAACAGATATTGGTCAAGTTTAATGATTTTATGAAAAACTGCTAAATAACTATAAATTGAGTTGAAGGCAAAATGCAAAGTCATAAAAAATCTACAGGATATTTAAAGAAAAAAATAAAAATAAATTTTTTTGCAAATTTTATGCAGATTAAATTGAATAAAAAATGCAGATTGTTTGCTGTCTTACAAAAATCTGCAGAATATTTAGAGAAAAATATAATACGAAAATTTTCTGCAGATTAAATTGAAGAAAAAATGCAGATTTTTTCTGTCTTCAAAAAATCTGCAGAAATCTTTAAGAAAACTTCAAAAAAAAATTTTTTCTGCAGATTTTTTTTAGCTGGTATAACACAAACATCGCATTTAAATATTTTTACAGTTTCTAAAGTTAATATATTAATCAGGCATTACAGATTGAGGAACCGAGATAAATGAAATCAAGTATATAAATTAAAGCATTTATTTTAACAATGATATTCGGTGCTCGAGTTCAGGATTTCAAGGCTGTGTGTTAGAGAACCAATTCTTTCAGTGATCCGCTATCCATATAGGCCTGGTGCCTACTTATCTGACATAGATAAAAAGTTCTGAAGCTGCTGTGCTGTGAAAGTTTTGAAAGCAGAGTGAAGGTGTCTTCTTTACAGTTAGAAGGCCCGCTATATCCCACGAGTAACTTTAAAACTGCACCAATCAATTCATTCTTATTTAATTTGTCCGTAAAATTTAATTATTTTCACATTCCGGTTTTATTACATGCTTTCCAAGTCAACTCTTTTCAATTGCATTAATAAAATACAGAAGGACAATGCTGTTCCAAACAAGCTAAGTATCAATCCTTTGTCCACTCGAAGAATGTCCAGAGCTGTCAGATAGAATGTTTCAACTTCTTCCAGTGTCTTAAGAAGCAACATGTTCTTTAAAGAAATTGATTTATTTTCCAAAACAATGTGTTGATAAACTTCCCGGAACATACTTCGAGTTTCACTCGTAGCATCCGGTACTTCTGATGCAAAACTAAGAAGAGTGACGACGGAGAAAACACATCCAGCAATTATGAAAACGGATTCAATAATTTGTGGATAATTTAGATGAGTCTCTGTATCATTTTGGCGCAAGGCAATTCCTAGACCGGTGTACAAAGCACTGCAATATGCGAAGAGTAAGAGGAACATAGTTTCTTTAAAACTATTGTTAAACAATTTGCAGCCATGTAGTATGTAGTTGTACAACTTGATGTTTCCTGGGAATGCTTCAGACAGAATGTTGCTTTTCATCATTTCATTTTGAATACGTATGGCTTTTGATAACTTATGGCTATAAACTGCATAAATTATAGCTGACAAAGATGGTACAAAAAATCTAGCTGAAAAAAATGTGATCATGCATATGAAAATTAATATTGGTTTCAAAGTTGGGTACTCAGATAAATCATAACGTAGAATCCAAAATGAAGCATAGTCTTTGTTTTTTGGATTCTCAATAATGAAAGAAACAGCTGAAACTGCAAATATCAGTGGAAAGCAGATACTTAAAGACAAAGCCATCTTTAAAAAACGCCTTTCTTTCTTGCTGTAATGCAGATAACTCCTTGGTATGGTGTTTATATATGAACAGAATTCACGTATTTTACTTGACTGAAATTGAATGTGATACCAAAAGATTAAGCTAAACGATGAAGACATTAAATCTGATAAGGTACGTTTGGTAGAGAAAGAACTTCCAAATATTACAATAGCAGTTAAGCTGTAAAAGAAGGTTGCATGAACAAAGACACTGCTCACTGAGAACAAATTTCTGAGAAATGAACGCAAAGTTGATACATTTGTTTCAAGCATGACTCCAAGAAAGTTTAAAATACGTTGAATCCATACCTCTTCGACTGCTCTGATTGTCATCTTAAGATAGGTGTCTTTGTTGAAAAGTGGTTTGGGATTTTCCATTGCTTATTCAAAGAAATACTACTTTTAATACCGATATGGTTCTTTTTTCATTGATAAATCATCTAAAATGTTATGATACCTGGTATAGATATTTGAATTACCATTACATGTACATGAAAAAAACCTTTTCCGCCAAGTACTTGGGATCCTTATAGAAGTTCTCAGAAAAGTCTGATCTCCAATGAACATTGCAAAAGTTACCCGGAAGAAAGTAGACTATGCTATTTTTCAATTATCTTGAACAGTCAGCAACAGAAGTTTTTAAAAAGTCATCCATGATCAAACAATGACTGCACTGCACGTGAACTAGATTAGTTTAGTAACAGTAAATTGAAATTTATTGATCGAGGAAAATGAAATGGGTTGGTTTTAATAAAGTATTCAATTTGTCGGTATAAAAATAATTTGAAAGTATTCATCTAACCTCATCTTTCTTAGGAAAACAAATTTTTCTTCTTTTATATCGAAATATAGGAAACTATCAGAAAGAAAAGGCGTTGAAAATTATAATTTATTAAAGGTTTTGCTTTTTCAAAGCAAAGTGATTGAAAGTAAACCTATAAATCAATATCATGGTTGAAATGATGATATTGCTACTACAGAAGATTTTTTAAGAGTGAGGGAAAACAATTATAGTTTCGTGTTTTCACTTTGAGGTCGAATATTGAATGATAATTACTAATTACTCGAATATTGAATATTAATTTATATGACGCCAGCTAGCTCTCTTAAAATAATAAATTTATGGTATTTATATTAGATATTCACAGAATACTTAAAATATGTCAATATTTAAGTGATCAATTAATCATTAACAAAGTTTTAGTCTCGGAGATTCTGGCGCATGTATACTTTCTCATATCTCAGCTCACACTGACTGGCCACTGTTTATACCACACGCGCTGTTCTTACTGGTGGTGAGGGTGCGCCCACGCTTGTCATTGGCGCTCATTTATCACGCTTATAGATTATGGGTGAATGAAATGTCAAAACAACCTTCTAAAATCGAGGTTTCAGCGGTAAACTGGAAAGTGATTTATCCTTTTCAAGAAATTATGAAATGAGACCTGTGAATCCTTTCAATTTTTTGTGGTGTTACCAATTTTTGTCTTTCTCTTCATTCATAAATATCCACCACTTATATATAAATAAAAAAAAGACAGGAACAACAACTATTAGCGATTAGAGTCAGAACGTTGTAGTTCTGACGGGTAGTGTTAAAATTTAACTTACAAGGAAGTTTCGTCAGTTCGTCCGTTCAAATTATTACTACTTAACCGTAGCTTCACGCTACGGTTTAGTAGCAATAAGTAGGTTTAATAATATATAAGACATTAACCTTCGAAATATCTTTATAGAAAATTTTGTTATTATATTTACAAACATTTAATACCGTTAACGTAATTCTGCCGTTTTAAAAATAATCACCGACCTTCCATGAAGTTTAAAACCCAACTGCTTCAGTTTGAAATCCGATACTACAGCTGGTTTGGAGCTCATAGCAGTGAAATCGTAATTTGTTTTAAGTGGTGCAGCATTTGCATCAACCCGTAACACTCAGAAAGAAAAATCTAGTGTGTTTATAACATTTGTTCCGTCCATAAGTAATAGGACAATAAATATCTAATAACATAAATTACACTAAAACTAATTTGAAAGGAACTAAAGATATACGCGCCTATTTTATTTAATTATAGAAATTAGTGTATTTAATTACAAGTATTTTTGACACCAAAATTCCAAAACGTGTTTATTTCTAACTAGAAAATCACACGTCATGGTATGACGGGTGCAAATTGCTTCTTCATTCGAGCGATTTCCCGTCAAATTTGAAGTGTTTAAATAGATATATATGCGAGAGAAATACTTAACATTGATTGAGAACAAATGAAATAAACATATGTTTTTCGACAGGAAATTTTTTTTTATTTACATATTTCTTTATTCAAAAAACCTCCTGGTAACCAACATTCAGTGTGAAGTATTTTTCGTTGTTTAACAATTTTCCTTGTACTTCAGATGACTTCGTGTAAATTTTAACGTTACCAAAAAATATTATCAAATTATATCACGATTGCAATAAATAATCAGATGCATCGTGCGTCCAAACTAAATCACTCGCATGATATACCACCAGTGATGTAAAATACCCAGGTATTTATTTTTAAGAGCAAATACCCAAACTAGGTATTTACCCTGGGTATTTATTTTTCAATTAACTCTATTCATATAAAATACAGGCACTGCTGTGAAATATGATGTTTCTATATAATATAAATATATATAGAATATATACTGAGTATAAAGTAAGGTAAAAAAGAAAAACCAGTAACATATGAACCTTTTACAACCTTTTAAATTCTATAAAAATTAAAAAAATGATTCAGAAAAAACATAAACGGAATACTATATCATGAATTTATACTTGTAAGAGGCAAAGTTTGTGTGCGTCTGCGATATCCAGACGAATCTATCGCACTTACAGCCATAAAATTTGGCAAACAGGTAGTCGTAATGGTGACTCAATGCACCTCGAAGCCAGAATTTTAAAATTTAATCTAGAAATTTTTTATTTAATGTTTTGTGTTGTTTCTGGTCGTTTTCGGCACGTAGTAGTAGTATCTTCTCTAATGATAGTTCACAAAACAGTCAATACACCATCAGATAAAACAAACAATTTTCTTTCTAATGAAATTTGTTTTGAGCTTCAAACGTAATTTACTGAATTTTGAGAAACTTTTAAAAAATAGTCA
Organism: Araneus ventricosus; assembly: GCA_013235015.1. Taxonomy (NCBI): domain Eukaryota; kingdom Metazoa; phylum Arthropoda; class Arachnida; order Araneae; family Araneidae; genus Araneus; species Araneus ventricosus. The sequence goes on along the minus strand of BGPR01001186.1, from coordinate 132,673 downwards.
GTTTTGCCATCGAGATTTTACTTTTTTTTTCAAATTTACTGCTTCCAATATTCTAATAACACTATTATTTTCGATTTTCTTCAGCTTATAACTGTAACGATTCTTTTGGATTTAAAACAAGAATGGTTAAAATATCTTTTCCCGTTTTTTTAAATTAATTTTTTCCTAGTCAGTTTGAAATATATTTTTCATCTAGGGAGCTTCCTTCCGCGACACTTCTCCGGAACGTAGCTGGCAATTTGTGTGGCTGATGGGACAGGTGACGTCATAACCTTTAATTGAATGACTTTGATTATTATTTTCGGCAGTATCATACTTTGCTTGCAGTATGATTTTCACGTCGCAATTTTTTAATTTTGTTTTGGATTAACTTTTCTACAAATAAAATGTCATTATCGCGAAAAAAAAATACGCGGGAAATCAATAATGTGTATCTTTTGTTTTGATTTTGTTTTCAAAACTTTTTTATGTCATTGTGGACGGTTTTTTTTCATTTTGTTGAAGTCCTTTTTGAGCAATTTTTAAAAAAAAATAGTCGAGTTTCGATAAAATTCTGCCGTTTGCGTAAAACGTTCCGAAGCTTTTTTCATCCAAGGCCACGTTCGAAAAATAGCACCGGGGGGGAGGGGAGGCGATGAAGGTGGATTTATGATAAGAGGGAAAAACTGAATATTGTATTGCATCAGCCTAAATGAATTATTATTCCATGAGTAAGAAAAAAAGAATTTCATTCGTGAGTTGTTACTCGTTCGGATACGTGCATTTTGTTCCCTTTCTGGTCAGTCCCTCTCTATGGTTCTGGTTTGGTTATTTGCTAGATTTAGTGTATTTGTTTCGATACTTTTGTTTCGATTTCAGGATTTTATTTTGAGTTGTATTTGATGAATACGTATTGCTTTGTTCCCCTTTCTTTAATTTTTAATCTGGGGATGAAAGATTATTGCTTATTTGTCTTGATACTCTTTGTTTTGATTTGATATTTTCATTCGTAAATTGTATTTGATTAATACGTATTGCTTTTTTAACGTTTTTTAATTTTTTATCACCAAATTAAAAATTAAAGAATTTTGAATATCTGTTTTGATTTGATTTTTAATTTTTGATTTATATTTTTAATTTGTTTGTTTTATACTTTTTGATTTCGTGAGTTGCCCCCTTTCTGGTCACAGAGTCCTTCTCTGTGGTTCTGGTTTGGTTATTTGCTATATTTAGCGTACTTGTTTTGATACTTTTTTTAAATTTGATACTTTCATTTTGAATTGTATTTGATGAATACGTATTGCTTTATCCTCCTTTCTTTAATTTATAATCTGAGGGTGAAAGACTATTGCTTATTTGTTTTAATACTTTTTGTTTTGATTTGATAATTTCCTTCTGGAGTTATACTTTTTGATTTGTGACTTGGTCCCTTTCTGGTCACAGAGTCCTTCTCTGTGGTTCTAGTTTGGTTATTTGCAAGATTAAGCGTATTTGTTTTGATACTTCACTGGCAATGCAGTGCGCGTACTGCTAGTATTACATAAAATATGTGGCCTAAATGTCAATTATTTTTAATTACAGTGAGTAAATGAATAATCATGCATTTGCTGCTCTTTAAAAATGAGAGTTATTTTAACTAAATTTTAAAGAAGGAAATGTTGAGTTTTGTTTTAAAATGATAAATAGCTGATAATAGAACCTAAAATTGAAAGATAGAATTGTTTAAAATTCTTTTTGGATTAATTAGTCAAATTACCAGATATTGCTGATGAAATGTTCGCAGTTCTAACAGTTTTTATAAGTGAATCATTCTGAAAGCAATATACACTCATATTACTTTCAACAAAGGTAAGTGATCTTGGTAACAAGATTTCAGGAACAAGAAATGTGGATTTCTTGTTGTTGAAACTATTGTATTATTTGACCTGGACACACACACAGTTTACTGGTTAGGCGGGGTTCATCTGGGTCATGAACATCAATACTTAAATATTCTTGAAACTCCAAACTTCGTGTAGTTGTCATGGTTGGAATTTGATTAAAAGAAAATTCATTATCTATTTTATCCCTTTCGAAACCTTTTTTAATCTAGCAGGACTTATATATTTTACTTTGTTTCTCCATTTTGCTTACATTGGCATGTTTGTACTCAACATTACAGTACTTACATTGGATATTTTTATCCTTCTTAACATTAAAAATTCCAAGCAGGTAATTTTTTCCCATTTTATTATTATTTTTACTTTTTAACGTAAAATCTACATTGATATTAATATAATCTCTCACTAAATCAAAACGAAAATGGTTGACTTGCAGCATGGCAATATGAGTAAATTACGAATCACAAGATTCACTGACGATGTTAAAAGCGGTGTTAAAATTATTATTCAATTAGTGACATAGTTTTAAACCAGAAAAAGTAAATTATCCTCTGATCCCGAAAGTTTTAGAATACTTTATTATGAATCCTGATAGCAATTGTTTTTTTAATAATTTGGTCAAAACTCTAATTTAGAAATTTTATAAACTATGCATTATGTTTATAAAATTTGTATGTTTGATTTTGACATTCGTAAATACTTTTCGGTATACTTATTTTTTTTACAAAATGCCGAGTTTTTTGTATTTCGTACATATATATATCATTTTGAATCGCAATTCGCAAATACTTTTTTTTTGCAAAATATCCAGTTTGGGGATATTTTTATACGTTTAATTTTGAATTATCATTCACAAATGCATTTTTTTTCAAAATATTCAATTTATGGGTATTTATAAATTTAATGTTTCATTTTGAATTCCATTCTCAGATTCTTTTTTTTCCAAAATACCCAGATTTTAGGTATTTATAAATTTTATGTTTAAGTTTGAATCACTATTAACGAATACTTTTTTTTTTGCAAAATATCAAGTTTTCGGGAATTCATAAATTTTATAAGATTCATTGTAAATCACCATTCAAAACTTTTTTTCCGCAAAATACCCAATTTTTGGGTATTTACCCAGGCCTTGGGTAAATACCCGGGTATATACCCAAAAAATATTTACCTACCCACTGGGTATTTACCCACCCCACATCACTGTATACCACTGACGTGATTTACTACTTTCTATTAAAAACAGAAATTAATTTGAAATATATGATTAATGTAATTTAAAATTTTTCGGGAACCATTGATCATAGCGAGATAAATTTTATATCAATCGAGAGAAAATTTTATTACACTATTTTAGAGCTATTAAATTTGAAATTAGAACGAAAATTACTTTTGTAAATTTAAAATTACTGAAATTTATGTGCTCTAACAATGAAATAATGCAGTTTAACGTCTCGCAGTGCTATGGCGCGAATTTTATTGTTGGTGACGCCAAAGCGCTACCGGATCAGTGAGAGACAGATCTGGGCTATTATATTAGTAATGATTTTCAGATACAGGTGAAGCCATAGAAACTAGCAAGAACTTTAACCCTTCGAGGACGGCCGCACGTGCAACTTTACGAGCAGCTGGCAGACCCGTGTGACAGTCGTCCTCAAAGAAATAATAATTAAAAACATCATTGAGAGACATGCTGTTAATTATTATTTCCTTGATGAAGAAATATTGACGTTAATAAAACTTTTTTTTCATAAACTCAGGTTAGACACTGAGGTTGACGGTGACCAGTCAATTTTGTATCGATGGATAACAAAACAATGTAGATTCATTTACCCATAAATGCATTAATTAATAAAATACAATCAGCCTTTTAGCTTCAATCTCCCCTTTGTATTTATTCGTTTTCCCTCATTTTAGTGAATTGTATTGTCGGTAATAACTTATTAAGTTGCATCTATTGTGAGTTACATAGGAATATACGATTGATTTCATTTTATGTATTTATTATGAGCACTGATGTACAGCAAAACTTCTATTAACCGTCAGTTTTTTTATCCGGCTTCGTCTAAATCTATATTTATGAAAGGCAATGTTTGCTTGTGTGTGTGCGATGTCCAGACGAATCTATCGCACTTATAGCCATGAAATTTGACACACAGGTAGACGTAATGGTGACTCAATGCACCTTGAAGCCACAATTTTAAAATTTAATCTAGAAAATTTTTTATTTAATGTTTTGGGTTATTTTTGGCACGTTTACGGCTGTAGTATCATTTCTAATGATCATTGAAAAAAATTGATGCACCATCGGATAGAACAAACAATTTTCGTTCCAATGAAGTTTGATTTGAATTTCCAACATAATTTACTCAATTTTGAGAAAGTTTTAAAGAATAGTCACTTTTATGGTATTTTTTTATAAGAATTTCTTGAAATTCTCGCATCTGACGTTCTAACAACTCTATAATTTTCATTTTTTTCAGCTTATAACTGGAAAGTTTCTGTCGGATTTAAAACACGAATGATTAAAATATCTTATTCCGTTTTTTTTTAAATTAATTTTTCCCTGATCAGTTCAAACAGCTTTTTGCTAGCGAAATTTGACAGCGAGAGTTTCTCCGGACGATCCCATAATGCATAGTTGCTTCCTCGCAGGAGATACCGTAATATGCTTTCATTCCCAGCCTGCATTTATACAATCTGATAAATTCCGGTGACGTCATAACATTCGTGATTTTGTTTTCAAAACTTTTTCGCGTCATTATGGGCATATTTTCCCCATTTTGTCGAAGTCCTGATTCCACGGGCAACGCCGTGCCCGTACCGCTAGTTACGTATAAATGTACATTCTGTACATTGCTACTCTACTATCGAAGTTTATATTCATCGTTTGTAAAATTACATGCAGTATTTTTGCATTTTTCACTTTTAAAGGACTTTATTTTCATTTTTGTCCCAAACCAGTAGTGAAATCACGTTACTCTGCATATGTGTTAAGGAGTTTCTGTCATCCGTCAGAACCCTGATATGGACGGTGACTGATAATCGAAGTTTTGCTCTATTAATAATTTTAAATACCTTGGAAACGTAGATTGATTCGTATAATGGAATACATGTGAATCATTCAAGCCTTTAGTTTTGTAAGGACCTGTATGAATCTATCCTATTAAAATTCCAAGGTAAACAAACATATGTATCTATGTCCTTCTATCTTCTCACGAACCACTGAATCCTGAAACTAGCCGTAAGTACCAAAAGATGGAAAATAATCCAAGGAATCCATTTCGACTATTTAAATTCCGAAATTGTAATTAGTTAAGATATTAATTAAAAATGTGAAAATGAATGAATTACTTCCTTATTTCATCGCCTTGTAGTTGGTACTAAATTCATTGCAATGCAAAATAAAATTAAATATGTTAAATCCTGATAATCAGAAAGATCATTATTTCCTTACCTATGATGATCACGTATTATTCACTGTCAGCAAATAATATCTTTCTAAATAAAATATTTATTTTTTCATTCATTGAGTAAGTGGAGCATGTGAAGCGTTGATCAATTTTAGGAATTCTGTACTTCATTAATATCTTGCAGTGTCATCGTCTATTTCAAATGAATGTTTAAATTTGGCGTGATCCATGTAAAGCCCTCATAAAAATATGTCTTTATTCCTATCTTGTAGTTTAAGTTTTGCGTTGACTTATAATCTTGTATTTTTAAACTTATCAATTGTGAATAGATAGAAATAATGAATACATAATAAAGCATTACGTATCTTCTCGCTTAAAATATCATGAAACTATTCTTCAGGAAAGCTAACTTATAGTTTTGATCTAGTTTCGAGATTTGAATTTTGTTTATTTAGTTAGTAGAAAATTTCTTTCAGTTCAGAAAAACTCAAGTATGTAAAATGCAAAGATGAAACAATATATAAACACTGAGCCTAAAATACTAATAAAATTGCTAGATATTGGTCAAAACTCATCTATCTTCTTTGTATTTTAAATGGATATACACACAAGTGATAGAAACAAACAGACAGATCTGCAAACGTTATTTCAGAAAATGTTTTTCGGTTAGCGAATTGTTGATATTCATAAAATTTCAGTTGAATATTTTGATTATAGCAATAATGCTCTAATTGTACTTTGCGTACGATAAATTAAAATTTTTGATTTTAGGCATTTACATATCGATAATTGGCATTAAACTAATATGAAATTTTTTGTTTAATATGGGAAAATGATAATTTATATTTTTTTATTTTATAGAGAATATAAAAATTCTTATCAAACTTTTAGAACTGTCAAGTCAAAATTTTTAACAGCGAATAAAATAAAATAATTATTATAAAGTATAAAAGCAATTTAATTTTTTCAGTTCT